>VZSR01001863.1:2240081-2264846 GCA_013398615.1 Brachypodius melanocephalos
TTTTTTTTTTTCTTTTTCTCCTTGGCCTAAACCTAGCTGGATCTAAGAGGTTTCTTGTCTGCATTGCTGACTGTCTCTCCCTTTCTCTCCTGAAAGGTTGTGAGTTAACTCTGGAACCCTGCTGGAATTGGACCTGATTCAACAGCGTTTAAACTTTGCCAGTCTACTGTATTTATAGCACCCACTGTGAGATGGGCTGTGCTTTTGTGGATTTTTCTTTTTTATAAGCTTAGTGTGTCCTGTATTTGAATGGAGTTTTCTAAGCCTCTCCAGCTTAGCTGGAGCCTTTTTCCCTCTTTTTTTAGGCATTTTGAAAACTGGGCTCCAAATGCCTAAAGCAGCAATCTCACACAGCTGCTTGGATATCTTAGTCATGGTATTAATTTGGTCTTGGAAGATATAGATCAAACTTTAAATGGCAGGAAATATGGATGTTTTCATTCCGTTGGATCTGATGAAACCATTGTAATTGTTTCAGTCGCAAGTTAAATTCTTTTCCTGAAAGACTACAGAGTATCCCTTGAAGTTACTATTTCAAGGAGATATTTTCTTGACACAGGCCTGCAATGCGCTGAATCTCTTTTTGGCTTGTTCTGAGTAATTGGTAAAGAGCTGGAAATGTAGTTCTGCTTTCTACCTGTGTGCAGTCATTGGAGCAACAGTGTCATGCTCAGAAGACTTTGATTGTGGTTTGGATTTTGTTCTTGTTTTCTCATTGCACAGGGTGGACCTAATTAAGGTCCTCATTAAGGTCATTATGAAATGTCTATAGAATCTGTCATGCTAAATGATCATCCTGCATGCACAGGATCTATTTGCAGGTGGTTGTGTTGGTTTTTTTGTTTTTTTTTTCCTCAATTCTTTGGAGGAGGGTAGTGTTCTCTTTATCTGATAATCAGTGTTTCATATTGGAACCCTCTTGACAGTGTCCCTTTATGAAGATATTAGTATAATTCTTGTGACCACCTTGCCCCACTTCTGTTGAAGTGCTGATTGGAGACCAAGTCCAATGGACTGATTTACCACATGAAAGATTGATGTGCTGTCTCAACTTTTCTTCCTTCCCAGCCATTTAACCCTGGGGGCTGGTGTCAAGTACCTCAAAACAGGGCTTTTCCTGATTCTAGAATTTCCAACAGTATTCCAATAGTTTACATGCTGGAGCTGCACATTGTGACACCTTGTGTGGATGGTGTCCTGAGAGCTTCTTAATAAGATTATTCCACTGATTTTGCTGCTTAGCCTTCTTGAGGAAATACTACTTATGTGAGTGCAGTTGAAGGAAACAGTTTGAGGTCTAACAACTCAGTGCTCTTGAAATGAGATGGTCTTGCTCTCCCTGTCATTTCCCCCAGTCTTTGCTCAGTGCTTCTGCTGCTTGTTTCTTGTGAGCTTGTTGGGCCTTATTGCAAATTACCTTGGGCTGTGTTTTGGCCACTGCTAAGCAGTGCTCCCACAGCGTCAGGAATGTCTCTTCAGCATTGTCCCCAAATAGGCTGGGCTTGGGCAAGCTCTTGGGGAGGGGATGTGCCAGGAGAGCTGACCCAGACTGACCAAAGGGATATTCCTTACCCCATATGTCTGCTGAGCAGTAAAAGCTAAGAGAAAGGAGGAAGGGCATTTGTAATGACATTGGAGCAATAGCTCTGCATACTGAAGCCCTGATTAGTGGGAATTGACTGGATTGCCTGCTGATGGGAAGTAGAGAATAAATCCTTTGTTTATCTTTGCTTCTGTGTTTGACCTCTACTTGTGCTTTAGTAAAGTGCCTTTATAATGACCCACAATCATTTTTGTGTCTTTTCTCCTCACCCATTGTGCTGGGGATGGGAGTGATAGAGCAGCTCCACAGTTCTTTTCTGGGCCCTCACCGTAGCCCCCTACTACTAAAGCCTGGCTGTGCAAACCAAATACAGACAGAAGATCTTGGCAGGCATGAGTGAAACAAATGTAAAAGATGTGCTACAAACCATGGCTGTAGCCCACCCATCTTTCTTTCCTTAAAACTTGTGCAGCAAGATAACATTCTGTCAAGATCAAAAGGCAGATTCTAACACTGTGCTTATTTCTCTCCTGTGCCCTGTTGAGGGCAGATCCTCTGTCAGCCTGCAGGGAGGGCAGAAAGTGGCTCTGAACATTTGCCTTATGAGGCTAAAGCTTTAGTGTTTTCATTAAGCATGTGGGAAGGATGCTGTGACCTGATTTGGAACTCAATTGCAATATACCAGTCTTAAACAAGCATTTGGTCTTGTGTATGATCTTTTATTGGATGAATCATCTGGCCTCAAGTGCAGTTGACATGCAGAGAGGAGGGCTGTTGTTTATTCTCAATAGCTCTTGTGGATTTTGGGTTCCTCTGACCATAAGAGTAGAAGGGAGGAACGTGGTAAGAACAGGGGAGAGGGAAGGAGAAGCTGAACCAGTCCCTCTGAAAGTGCTGCAGGTGCTCAAAATCAATGAGGTTTGTCTCTGTAGGACTTTGCAAGGTACAAATATTTCAAAACACTCCATGGGCTACCACAAGAAGGGGAATTCTTAAGCTTGCCTGGAGATATTTCATGTTGGTGTGTTTGGTGACCCAGCTCAGTTAAATGGAGGATAAGTGAGCTGGGGATGAATTTTGAATGTGAGTTTGAAAGGTCTCTTCTATAATAAGTGCTGTACCAAATTACTATCGTTCCTATACCTGTATGCTGGTGAAGAAGAGTGTTCTCAGGACAGAGCATGGCAGATGTCCACTTAAGGAATGCAGTTACCTTGTCAGCATTTTTTTCTGGGCTCCTGAGGAAGTCACCCTGAGTACTTTAGTAATCTGTGGGTTCTCATGACACTTAAGTAGGTAGGATCTGGGTTTTAAACCTCCTTGGGTAAAGACTGCTTCAAGCAGCACAACATTTCAGCAGTGCCGAGACCCAGACTTTGGTATTAAACTGGAGGGAAGACTGTTGCTTCTTTAACGATCTTATTTACCATTGCACCTCGTAGTCAGCAGCTGAGATCTTGCCCTTTCACCCTTCTTCTCTGTGCCATGGGCTGGGTTGTGACACAGGTCAGCTGGGATGGAGTGCAGGAAAAGGTCAGCTGGTTACAGTTACAGCACATGGAGTAACTGGATAGCAGTCAGCTCCCACTGCAGCCATCGCAGCTGCAAGGTGTGATCCCTGTGCTCGCCTCCTGGCCTGCTGGCTGGGGAGTGTTCTGGTGAGCTCTCCCTGCAACCACAGAGCTTGTGTGACCAGCCTGCTCAGCTTCTTGCTTCCTGAAGAACAGAAATACTGTATACAGTGACAGGACACCATTGTTTCTTCAGGGTTTTCGTCTGACTGCAGCTTGTATTTCCAGACTTCTGTATGAGGAAAAGGCCTGAGGAGAAAACCCATCATGTTTGCTGCTGTGTGTTTATCCTAGACTGCGGTTTTGCTTTGTAAATCAGCACTAGTTGACATTGTGGTCACTTTGTGTTCTGTACAAACAGTAAAATGCATTTTTGAATCTATGTAGCTACAACTAGTTTTGTTTAATCCACCTCCAGGGGAAGCTTTTAAATATCATGTCTGCTGTCCACTTTATGTGGTTTCCCTAAACTCTCCTGCATGACTTCATGAGCTTTGTATGTATATGGATGGTTTAGTCTGGGAGACTCAACTTAGGAGGTGGTCAGAACACTTCCTAGGCACAGATTCTCTGGAAATATACATGGTGATGTGGGTGTTGTTAAAATCTAATGCTTAAGAATCCTTGAAATAAGAGCTCAGGCAGTTTGGCTGCTTGTTTTGCAAACAAAGTCCTTGAGAACAGTGCTTTTGCTTGGTGAATGGATGCAGTATTTTTCCCATTGATTTCTGTGCCATTTTTAAATTTTAGGTATTCTTTGAGATTTTTTTTCCCCTGTGGCCTACACCAGGTGAATTATTTGTCCTTTGTATGCAAGAATTGCTTAAGCTGTCTGAGTGTAACTTGTTTCAATGGACTGATGTTCAAAATATAACAAGGTGTAAGTTTTTTGCAAAGGCTTGTTTCTGGTGCACTTCTGAAACTTAGGGCTCACCCAAGTGCTGAGCACAAAGCAAGAATAGGTCACTGCAGAAGTTGGGTGCTGGTGTAGTCTCTGGGCAGGGGCACATGATCCTCACCTCATGAACAGTTCTGGTTTTTCTGACCTGTTGTCACCCCACTGTTGCTGAATTGCTTGACTCGTGTGTGTTTTCCTTTTAATATGATGGCTCTGCTTTTCTACTTCGTGTGAAAATCTCTGGTAAATTTACACCCGTGTGTTCTGAGGACCATCTGTTTTGTCAGCTGCTCCAGGAGGATGTGTGCTTGGTGCACCTTGGTCTAGTTCATATGGTGTCATCACTTTAGAAGCTTGGCTGTGTGCATTTTCTAAGTGAATTACTCAAAGCTGCCCTGATTCACAGCAGCAGGCTGCTGCTTGGACCTCAGTGCTTCTCAAAAGGAGAGGAAAAATGAAATCTTGACATTCTCAATGACACTAGCTTTTTTTGCCTGATTTTTTTGAGAGATAATGTCTTTGCAGTCACTGCTTTTAATGCAACTGCTTAGACCTTGTGTGGACACTTGACTAGGATGTTTAGTCTTGAAATTCACTTGGAGGCTTTGGATGTGTTTGATATAAAAATAACCAGCAATTTCATTGAGATGAGAGCCCAGAATATTTTAATTACATGTCTGCATAAAATAAACTTTGTTTCCAGGTACACATTTCTTTTAGTTAAGTGGAAAAAAGAGAAATGCTTCAAGCTGTACAAGTTGACATTCTGCCTCCTTTTCTTTCCCTTCATTTGAAAGTGGAGATGAATATCCTGTATGTAGTAATTCTGAGAATAGTAATAATGTTCTTAATAAGATTATTTCCCTGCTATAAGTATGCTTGTGAGAAATCAGATGTGTACAAAGAGTGACTCTCACACAAGAAGAATTAAATACTGATTGTTATGATAGTTTGTGATAAGAGTTGCCCAGGAAAATTAGGAGAAAAATTAACCTTGTTATCCTGCCTTTTTGAAGAGTCTGTATTGGCTGTGTAGAGAGGTTGTTTCATGTTGGAGTAGCACATGTGGACTCTCATCATGTTTTGTGATGTGTGGATTTGGAAATTATGGAAAGGAAACTATTGTATTCCATGTCCTATATTAAAGGAACAGTGTAGTCTTCAGGGCAATCTCTTCCTGTATATTTCACACATGTAGGCTGAAGAAATGAAGAAACTGTCTTCACCTTGATGGGAATTCTCTCCTTCAGCTGTTCCTAAAGCACTTCCCAAGCTGTGGCCTAGCTGGGATCTGACCCTTAAGTGGCTGGTGATGTTGGTGTAGGCTGGAAGGTGTCCTTGACTGTTTTAAGACTAGATAACCTCAGAAATATGGCATTGAGGAAGCTGGAGGTGTAACTCTGTTTTGCTTTTCTTTGGCAGGCATCTCCGATGAGGACATCATCAATGTCACCCTCCCCACTGGTGTGCCCATACTTCTTGAACTTGATGAGAATTTGCACCCTCTGGGCCCTCACCAGTTTCTGGGTGATCAAGAAGCCATCCAAGCTGCCATCAAAAAAGTGGAAGATCAAGGGAAAGTAAAATCTGCTGAGAAGTCAAATCCCACTGTCTAACACAGCTGTGTTCAGTGTGGTAGTAAGTGATGATGTGTGTATGACTGCTAGGTTGTGCTGTGTGAATGTCTCAATTTCGAGCACTAAATAATTGGAAGGGACAATTGTTGAGTCTCAGGTTGGTAGTTTAACCCTCTGCCTCTTCAAAAACTGGAATTTAGATTGCAGCATGAGGTTTTCAATACTGGAAAAGGAAGAGATGATTCAGGTAATGGAGACTTGCAGGGCAGTCTGCCCCAGATCCACCACTGAGGATGGCCCAGTAGAGAAATAAAGGGATGTGTCATTGGTGTCTACCAACAAGCAGTCTTGATCTGTTAAGGAGAAAAGCACCAGCTTACTGGACTGATTGAAGTCCAGGATGTTACAGGCACTAAAATTGTCACTGATAAAATGGAACCGGATAATTCTGTTACCAACTGTGATTCTTCTGTGTCACAATAGCCGTGTCAATTTGTTCTTGATGGGTTTCCTTCAGTCTTTCAGAGCACTTCCAGCTGGACAACTCCCTGCCTTTGTTATTTTAAGTCTTCTGTGGCCAGTTCATGGTCCAGAGAATTTTGTATAGGTGTTCTGACTACTACAGTTATCATAGTTGTCTTTTGTTACACTGTATTCGGTTTTTAAGGAATCTAGATGGAATCCCTTTTCCTCCACCATCTTTGCAAAGCCTAGCATCACTGCATTTTGCTGGCTTGCAGTAGCAGGATTTAAGTCAGACTTTAGTACAGAAAAGAAGCACAAAGGTTTTCTGCTCAATGTTTAAATTATCATGTGGCTCCTAGTGAGGGACCTGAATACCTTTGAAACACTTTGGTAACATGTACTAGAGGTTTGACCGTCCCTTAGTCAAGTTGATAAATAATTCCTGCTCACCTCAGCAAAAGTGACATAGAAAGAACCCCTCTAAGTTTTCCTGAGTTGCAAAGGTATCTTGATAAGCGTTCCACAGTGGCATTACTCTGGCATTATCTGCATCAAATTCTCTGAGGGGCTGGAAGAGATGCATGAAGCATATCAGAAGTGTTGCTGGGTGCAGCTCGTTCAGCCATCCTGCTGGTAAGGAAGGATATTCTGCCATGCCTGAAAGTGTTCTCCTGTAAACCTCCTCACCATCACAGCTTGATTGCTGCTGAGTGTGGCCTTGCTGTTATTTGGCACTGCATTTGATCAGTTAGTTTACCCTGGTTGGATGCAGTGTAGCAGGTGTGGCAGCCTGGTGTTCTCTTTATGTACAAGCACCTGGGTAATTGCACTTTTGAAGACTTGCTCTTAATCTTACCTGCAAATATGAAACTGTTAAAAAGTTTATATCTGACCCACTGTCTCAACAGCTGAGCATCTGATTCTGACCTTGGATCTCAACATGGGTGACACCTGTGTGTGTGCTGCTTGAGCTGAATGGGTTGTCAGCATGGCCCAGCTACAAATCTCAATGTTGATGAGAATTTCCTTGATATGATGATAACATTTTAAAATCTTAGAGGATTTGCAGCTTTGCAGCTCTGTAGCTTGCTTTGTAAGAATGAGAGGATGTTTTTTTTTTTCTTTTGAGGAGAGCAGTGTGACAGTGTGGTGTGCTTCTGACAGTCCTGCTGACAGGTGGAGCAAGACTTTGCAGGTCTGATGCCAGCTCACATTAGAGTAGCACGTATTCCATAAAAAACTTCTTGCTAGAAGGTAGTTTCTCATGCATGGATGATTCTTGGGCTTCTCTTTAGTTTTATTTTTGTAGCCCTTGCAGTAGGAACAAAGTTACATGTTTCTCTTTTAAATATAAAGCTGGTATGTTTCCTCTTTCAATGTACAAGAGAGCTATTTCAGTGTTTTTTGGTTGTTTTGGTTTTTATTTCCTCCAAAATTATATTAGCAGCTTCTCTGCTACTTGATTTGATACTGACTTAGTTTCTGAGGTTTTAGTTTTCTGTGCTTAGAGTAACTCTGAATCTTAGGTGATAGTTTACAAGTGAGTGTTACAGCTTTAGATTGCTGACCAGCAAACATTCACCTGTGAAAACCCTGAGAAGGGTCACTGGCACTCAACTTAATAAATTCTTCCCCAAACACTAAATGTGTAAAGCTTAGTATCAAGTAATGTTTTTGTATACCTGTAAACAAAACTAGCAGAGCCACCTGTTGCCAGTGGGAACTGCATGCACCCAGGTGTGTGAGCACACAGGCCATGTCCATAGCCCTTTGGCATTGTGGAATGGTAATGCAGAACTTCTTCAGGATGTGACACCCAGCTGGAATATATTTGGCAATGAACCCAGCTGAACTGGGAGATAGGCTCTCTCCTCCCCTTGTCTCAGAGAATCCATGAGCTCTTCTGTGGGTAGAGAGGGGAATGGAAAGGTGGATGAGGGAATTTAGGGAGCATTAATTGCAGCTGAATGGATGAAATTGACCAAAATCATCTTTTTGAGTCATGGACAGGAAGGTGAGAACACCAGTGTGATCTTTTCAGGAGGTGCTGTTTCTACAGTGCTGCTGGAGATGTGAACAGTGACAGTACTCTGGGAAGTTTGACTTTGTTTGCTTGGATTGTGGCTCCAAAGTGATGACAGGATTTTATGTGCACATCTGGCAGCAATAACACCTCGCAGAAGTATCAAATGGAACCAACTGGGGATTTTATTGTGCTCTTTAAGATTGTTTTAATGCCTTGCAGTTCTGAGTAACCTTTTAATTAAAATCCTGATTCATAAACCATGTATATTGAGGAACAGAAACCAAGTTCCATCAACAGTGGCATAAGGATTCCTGATTTTCAGGCATAGCTACATCAGAGGGAGAAAATAGTATCTTGCTTTAGGGATCAGTGGTTGGGAAGCATTTTTCCCTATGTTTGAGTGTGCCTCAAAATCCTATAAGGTAAATGGTGTTTTTACAGTTAACATAATGGATGTGGTTTATTTGGTTTGTTTATGCATTTTTAACGTGTGGTTCAGTAGCAGTAATAGCTCTAGATCCTCTTGAAAACCTTTGTAAATATGGTGGAGCTGGCAGGTTCTTTATAACTCAATAAATTCACCTGAAACAGACTTTAATTTGGCTTCAGTCTTTTCTTTCTTCTACTCCTATCCCATTTGTTTCCTTTTCAGGGCTGATAAGTAAATAAAATTGACCTTCAGAGTTCTAAAACTTCTCAAGCAGTTGGTTATCACACATCATGCAGTCTACTGGGTTAAAACAGTGTTGGAGCCAACACTTCCTCGTGTTTACATGTAAAGAAGCTGTGTTGGAGGGAATACATACCCCTTCAAAACAATGGAACAAGGAACTTCAGTTCCAGAACAGTGTCTCTAAACAAATGCTTGCTGATTCCCATGCTTGCTTTTCCTTTTAGTAAGAAGCATTACTTTTTGATGGTATATTTAAAGCTGTGGCTGCTGAAGACAAGGCCACCCCCTTCACTCTCCAAAGCACTTTGATGCCAAGCAGAGTTGGAACTCTGAAGACAAGCACATGGAACTGCAAACCTGCTGAGGGCTGCCTCTTACTGCTGACCTTCATATGGAAAGCCTTGGATGCTGGGATGATAAGAGGCGGTATAAAAGTCATAAAAAAGTTGAATGTTCAGGTAGAAGTGGGGAAGACAGCTGTGGTGCTTTAAAAAAAAGCATACTAAAGAAACAGAGTTTTTAAAACTTGGTCTAGTGATTGCATTGAGATTGAGTGGGGAATGGAACAGATCTGTCTGAGCCATTTGTGCACTGGTGTTTATAATTTTGCAGGTAATGTGGCACTGCTGCCAGCCAGTTCAAATCTGCATTGGTATTTTAAGGTGTATCCCTCCCTTTCCCCCAGTCACTTTTTGTATTTTGCTTTAGTAACACCTCAGATTGTTCCAGAGCCATGTCCGCTCTTTCTGTGTTGGGAAAAGACCATCTGAAGACCAGCTTGGTTTCAGTCTGCCATGCTTCTGAGCCAAGGACTTTGTTATGAACCTGCTCTGCACAGCCTGAGTAGAGACTGACTCTCTGCCTGGTCACATTTTCAAAATTTCAACTTTGCTTTTTCTTCCTTTTGGTTTTCTTTTTTTAATTTAAGTTTATGGAGAGTGCTCATTCTCAAAGTTCACAGTAAATGGCACTTGCCTAGTCTGTCTTCTCTGCTGGCCTCAGCATCTCCTCAGCCTTAAATTCCCGTGGGCAGGAGAGGAAGTTGACATGACAACTCTGCTGCTCAGGAAGCTCAGAGCTGTGGTGGGAACTGACTAATAATTCAAATAGAGGGTGCTGAAGGGTTTGGCATCTCCTTTTGAGAGCTGTGCTGATCAGATGTTGCTGCCTTTTCCTTGTGTTATAGTGGCCAGAGGTTCTGGGGGTGGGTAAATATAAAAGGGAACTTCAGCTTAGTACAGAGAGCAGGATGGCTGTGGCATGGCACTCCTCCTCCCACTGCCTTACTCCTTGTTACTCAGCAGCCAGGCATTCTTGGGGCTAGTCCAGCAGAATTTAGCAGCCGGGTTGTGTCCCCATGCTAGAGAAAAAAGGGGGAGCAGAGGAAGAGGCTCCCTGTTCTTGCTCTTCCTGTTATGCTGACAGAGCAGGGGAGGGCAGCAGATACCAGACTACAGCTGGTGCTGCTGTGCTGTCCCTCCAAGTGCAATGAAATGGCCTTGAAGATGACTCCTGATTGCTTTTTTTGAAAGGAGGGGCAATTGACCCACAACTCAGTTGGAGATGACAATGTTGATGATCCTTGTGGATCCCTTCCAGCTCAGATTATTTTGTGCTTGTTGCTGTGGTGCTGCAATTACTCTTACCAGGCTTCAGAAAGCAGTTGTGGCCCTAACAGGACCCCTGGCACTAGAAATGCTGTGTCTGTAAGCATTATTGCCTCACTAACAGAGCCATCTTCTTCCTCAGATTTCTCCCAGCTCCCCCTCAGCACAGCATGTATTTCTTCACCTTCAGTCTGGTATTTGCATGAAAGTATTAGTATATATTAATTTGGGAAAAGAAATTCTCTTTCTTTCTCCTAGGAAAGCAGTGTGAATCCAGTGACAGCAAGTGCTTACATTTGGGTTGCTGTTGGCCTCAGAGGAGCCAGGCCCTGCTTTGCTGCTATCTTCCAGGTTGGTCATTTCTATCCATGAGGAGCACATAGCACAACTGGATACGTACACGGAGCACCCTGATGCTGCCAGAGCTGTTTTGTGGAAGTGCCTGCTTCTTTCAGGTTGTTTCTTTCCAGAGTGTTTATGAAAGGCAGTGGTACTGGCTGTGCTAGGAGTCATGAAGCAGGCATAAAGATCCCTGAATAACCCTAAAGGCAAAGCAATTGCACAAATTGCAGCTGTAGATGGACTTGTAGAAAAGCAAGTGGACAACAGGTGGAGCAAGTGCATTGTGGTTAAGAATGCACAGGAGAACAGGATCAGTTTTATTCTCCTGTGTGCACGTGTGACACAGCAAGGTGTCATCAACCTCTCCTGAGAGGCAGCACGTTTTATCTCTGCCAGAGCTGCCCTATGGTTTAACAAGTGATATGAGGGTGAGTTAGTTCTGCTGTGGAATAAATTGCAGTCATCATCTAAGGTTGCTTGTGCAGATTAGTCCTGCTTTAGTCTCACATCAGCAGCTCCCCCAGGCCAGTCACTGCTGCATGAGAAAAGGTGCTCAGCAATGAGCAAATGCCAAATTTAAAAAAAAAATTATGAATTTGGAAAGTGCCTTGGCTTTCAAGGATGTGATTTCAGATACTCTTGTACTAATTTTTTCCGAGCACTCTTGTATTCTTCTTTCTCCTTGTCAGAGTTTGTGGAAATTTATGAGTATTTTGCATGCTGTCAAATTGAGCTTTGAGAAAGACAGTTCAGACCCCCTTACACCTATCTTGAAATGTGTGGACTGATGTGAGTTGTCCAAGTAGGTTGAGTCTGTAGGTGTAGCTGATAGAAAAAGACTTCTGCCAAGTAAATTCTCATTCTTGTTCTGTGAGCTTCCCTAACACATTAGTGTGAAAAGTCCTCATTAGTGATGCAAAACCCATAAACTTTGTTTCTGCACTTGGTGTATACTTTAACCTGTATCTCTAAAGGAATTTTTAAAGTACATGAACATGCACATTTCAGTTTCATGAGATGTTGTGGGAACTGATGCTTAGTTTTTGTTGGACAATAGCAAAACAGAATAAACATTCCCAGACCTCATTTTCTCAGGTGAAAGCTTTAGGAGACCCTACAGAAATGAAAAGTACTTTGTTTCAATACTGGAAATCTTATATTCTGTGCTTTCCCTTCTGTGTGGTTGGCTCAAGAGTTTTCCATGGCCAGAAATACCTCCTTTTAACTAGAACTAGTACTTTATATCTTATTGTCCTCTAGTTCCTTTTTTAGCTTCTCTGCCCTTCCCTTCTGATACCTTAGAACTCAAATTCCACAGGAGCTTGGATTTTGGTCCTATTTTTTTAGCTTGGAAAGCATGAATCAGATTTGGTCAGAATCCACCAGAAATACTGACATCTTTGTTCAGAACAATGAAAAAAAAATGAACACTGGCAAGTGCCAAAATGGTTTCCATAGAAAGCTGCTGTCTGCACAATAAGAAAACAAATGCCAATTGGCTGAAAACTCACATGGTCCTCTGTGTTTGTTTGGGGTAAGAGTTACCACTTGGCTCTGGGTGGTGCCTTTGGCTATTGTGTTTCTCATATCTTGTCAGGTTTGTGGTTTTTCCCCTGTCCCTGGTGTGGCCTCACCCTAAAGGCCTTCATCCAACCACAAAGTACCATCGAGGTGCTCCCACACAGTCTTCTTCCATGACACTTCCTCGATGGTGTGTCCTGCCAGCTTCAGACTGCTTATCAGAGGTGCTTAGATGGGGGGAGACAGGGTCAAGTGTGGAATAGGTTTGAGAGGGAGATACGTCTGAAAAAGCCTGAGAACTGCTGTGCTGAGGTATGGATTTTCAGCTGGATCACATTTTATGTTTTACAGTCCTGTCTGCATTCCAACGATGCACAGGGGAAAATGAGGACTTTTATATTTTAGCTGGAAAAAGCCACCCACATGAGAGAACCACTGAGTGACCTGTTTTCCTCTTAATAATTTTTATCTGCTTGTTCAGTTCTCTCTGTTCCTCCAGCAAAGCTCTCTCCCACCAGGATGCCCAGCAGTTTTTCATAGCTGACAGTGGTGGAACTTGTTGCATAGCAGGACCCGATGGAGGCAGTAGGAGGGCTCTGTGGCCTGGGGGGCTCTTGCAATGAGTTTCTGTTGTGCATGGGCTCAGCAGTGCTACATGACAAATGACTTTTTACTGCTGTGGCTGGCCAAAGACCAGTGTGTGCCTCCACCACTGCTGGTGAGATCTGTGGTTGTTCATCACCTCATGGATCAGGTCTTTTGTTAATGATACCCCTCAAAAAAGCATCATACTTAACAGGCACTGCTTGATGTTAATTCCTTTGGTGTCCAAGGGTGGCGTGCCAGGAATAAAGAGGAGTTGGTTGAGTTAATGAATGGAAAAATCAATTACAGAAATATTAGGGGTGCTATATAAGATATGTCTGTACTCCCCAAAGGATCATCTAAGGGCTGTTGAAACACTGGGCAATCTATTTTCCAGTTTTATGTAGCTTTGACTTGGTTTTCACGGAGATGAGAAAAAAGGCTCCACAAAACCTTGCTACTTGGACTTGGTTCAGAAGGTGCTTAATAGGTTTGCCTCCTATGTCCCTGTTTTTGAGTGTTATGCACAATAATTTCCACTGAACTCAGCATTTCTGTAAAAACAGGTCACTTGAAGAACTGTCTGAGTGGATGCAGAGTGTGTGAACATGTGATCCTGTCCAGCTCTGAGACAGCATGGGGGAAAAAGGATGAGGCGAGGAAGTGCCTTTGTCAGGCAGGTCCAGTTGCTGGACGAGTGTTCAGCCCTCGTGTGTTCAACATGCCCACTGGTGACCACAGAACTCCTGACTGAAAACACAACACACTGGATTTAGCTCTTCACACTCTCCTTTTGCCGTGTCCACCTTGATTCTTATAACTTGGGATCCTGATCCTTGTTTTCCTTGCAGTAAATTGTGGAGGTCCTGCTGTCTGCAGAGGGAGAGGGCCAGACTCCCCATGAGCTCTTTTTTCCCCTGGATGCAGAAATAAAGAGCAGGCTTGGAAATGTAACCTTGGTATCTTGTCAGCATATTTCTTGTGAGATTCCTGGGAGGGCCCTTAACGGCAGCAGCCTCGATGGACAGACAGGAAGAGGGCTAGACATTGCAAAGAATGAATAATCCTGATTTCTAGTCTGGTCATCAACCTAATGGAGCTCTGAGTAATAAAATGAGGTTTCTGGGAAAGCTTGAGATTTCTACCTTGCCTTCTAGTTACAAAAGCTTTATGCGTTTTGTCTTTGCAATGTGCTTAAAAGATTCATTTTCTTTTAAAATAGAGTTTCCCTGCCTCTTTACTTGTCCTACAAGAACTGTAATAACCATTTATTATGTAAAAGTTGTAGGGAGACTAGAGCTCAGAAGTCTTTGGTGGCAATTTACATTTCATTGACAGAATCATGCCATAGGTATCTCTGCAAGAGTTCATTCATTCAAGTAAATCAATGTCCAAAAACAGTCTGGTCACTTCTAGCTCTGCAAAAGGCATGAAGATTGTTCTCACAAGTCCTTGTAATGCTGTTGCAAATGGCCAGGAAGTTTTTCAAGTTTAATTTAAACAACCATGATGCCAAGTTGGAAGTGGAGGAAGAGTTCCTGCCTTTTTTGATGAAGCACTTCAAGCATGTTCCTGATTAACACTGTTTTCTTTACCAGGGGGGACTGATGGGACAGGCTTTGCCTCACCTCCTTGGACATGTCTGCAGTACATGGCTCCCCTTGGCTCCTTTTATTGATAAGAAGGACTAGCCGTCCTTTTTAGGATGTGAATCATCAGACCTATTTTAGACATTTCATTGAGGTGAGATTAATAGTGGCCTCCCACTATTTTCTTTTCTCCAGTGACTCAGGGAGCTCCAGCGTGACTAGATCTGATTTAGGATGCGTTTTACAGAAGCCTCTATGTGCACAGAGGTACCTGATCAGATTTCTTTCTGAGCTGCAGAGTTGATTTTGGTAGGTGATACATGCAGCATGCAAACAAAACCATGGATAGTTACATTTGTATATTTTTAATCATTTGTCCCAAAACTGGATTTTGCTGTTCACAAAGATGATCCAACAAACTTGGTGTCCTGTATGACTTCAGCTTCTTTTCCACCCTATTTAGGGCCATGGCTTTGCAGCGTGCCTTGCAGTGTCCTGTGCTACCGAAAACCACCCTGAGAGGATGTCTGCAGACTGATATCTTTGCTCCTCAGCTGCGGCACAGGCATATCCAGTGTCCAAAGACATCCTGGGGCAGCGACCCTGCTCCTGGTTCCAGGCTGTGATTGCACAAGCAAGGAGGATTACATCAGGTTCAGTGCAGTGTGACTCAGGAGAGAAACACATCCACATCTTTTCTTAGAAAGTCAAAGGCTTTACAGACCTCTAGTTTTCATTTTCTGTAGGCTCCAGCAGGTCCTGCTGGGGAGCCAGGTCAAGGTGGAGGGAACTGGGCTCTTTTCTCTCATTCTTGGAGTGTTAAATATTTTGCAGAATTCTGGTGTTGAAAGCTGCAATCTGAACAACTGAGAAAAAGTTCAGACCTGCATACTTAGCTTCCAGAAAATGCCCACATGAATTTCTCTGATTGAAGTGGAGCAACCACAAGGGAAATTCTCAGGACAGATACTTTCAAATTCTAAATAGAAATGTAACAGGAAATTAAAGTAAAAAAGAAAGACCTATGACCAATATCCATAAAGAACCATTTGACCAGTGTCTAGATTTCAGCTTTGTAACAAATCTAGGCAAACCACCAAGAAATACACATTTGTTATGCTTTCCCAGTTGTGTTTCTTGAGCTCAAACCACTTGAAGTAAATAAAATGGCCTCAGGAAATAAGTGTATTACAGTTCTCATTGATGCAATTGTAACTGTAAAACATATTTTACGGTATTGATGTCAGCATCCAGTCATTGCTTTGCAGTCAGTTTAATTGGATGCATCTGATAATTAAGAGCTCAATCCTGACCCCCAGTGATCCTTTCAGGACTTCTTCCTTTGCACAGCCAAGCCTGTCAGTGTCTGTTTGGTGTATATAACCAACAGGTAAGAGATATTTCAAATAGTGAAGCTCCAGTCTCCCTGGCAGCAATTCTCATTGTCTCTTTGTTTTTGGGAGGCAATGGAGACAGCACAAGGAAGGATATTGACCTGTTGGAGCAAGCCCCGAGGAGGCCACCAAGATGCTCGGAGGAATGGAGCACCTCTCCTATGGGGGAAGGCTGAGAGAATTGGGATTGTGCAGCCTGGAGAAGAGAAGGCTCCAGGGTTACCTCATTGTAGCTTTGCAGTATCTGATGGGAGCCTAAAAGAAAAATGGAGAGGGACTCCAAGGGCATGTAGTGACAGGACAAGAGGAGTGGCTTCAGGCTGAAAGAGAACAGGTTCAGATTGGATACTTAGAAGAAATTCTTTGCTGTGAGGATGGTGAGGCCCTGGAACAGGTTGCCCAGAGCAGCTGTGGATGCCCTGTGCAGGCTGGGTGGGGCTTTGAGCACCCTGGCCTAGAGGAAGGTTCCCCTGACCATGGCAGGGGCAGGAATTGGATGATCTGGAAGGTCCCTTCTGCTGAGAAACATGTTCAGTGCAGGGGCAGAGGGTTCAGCTGCTGTAGGTTGAGTTCTGAATGGAAGTCCAGGACAGTAGGCTTTGTTTTCCCTAAACTTCCAAGCTAAACCATTCAGTGATTCTATGATTTATGCAGGGGCTTGGGAGCTGCTTTGTTCAAAGTCAGAGGTTAAGACCACAGGTAGTTAGGAGCAACATGTGAATCCTCCACTCAGGCAGGAACTTTAGGGGGTTTCAAAATATATCAAGGACATGCATGACCAACAATCCCATTTTCCACATAAAATAAGGCAAAATGTTCTTAGGTAGAGATAAGATGTATTCCCTGAAAGCCCATGCATAAGATAATGAATATATGTATCTCTTCCCCACCCAGGACCATAAAGGCAATACAAAGTTTGACAGTGAGAATCCAAGGAAACCTGAGTCAGAGACCTCAGTCTCACTGTGTACAGAGATATTTATTGAGATAAAAGAGATCATGCAGCAGTTTGAGGTGTGCAAACTGGAGATAGAGCCACCTCCTGTGTGACTTGGAAGTCTCCCATCTAATCCTGCAGCAAGCTGTGCTTATCTCTATATAGAAAAAGGCAGGAGCAAGCATATGCTACTATTGTGAAGAGCTGGTTATGGTGTTTTTTGGGGTTTTTTTTGGGGGGTGGTTTTTTTTTTTGGTTTCTTTTTTTTTTTTCTCCTTAGAGTATTTCCGAAAACAAAAGTGGGTTTCTTTTTTTTTCTCCCACAGATTTAAAAAAATGAAATGAGAAACCACAACTTTGGGGTAAAAATATTCTGTTTATAAAAACTGGAGATTATTTTGGGAAGGGTTTTTTTTTGTTTTTGTGGGGTTTTTTTTCCCCCCAAAATTCCTTTTTCATAGAAAATAGTCTAAGAAAACAGGAAAAAACCTCAGTTTTAAGTCTGTGCTTCTTTGTCTAACAGGAAAATATTTTATGAGGACAAAAAGATGGAGGGAAAAAAGCTATTGTAATCTGCTACAAAAATACTTGGCATTTTAAGAACACTTTTTTGCCTTTGTTTGCATCTTGCCCTGCCTCTTATTTGTCGCAATTTAGCCTTCTCAAGATGCAATATTATTTACCCAGGCATTTTGTGAAATACGTCACACTCTGAAAGGAAGGTGGCAAAAAGGACAAAGTTCCTGCTGCAAGACAGCATTCCTGGGGGAAAATCACTGTGCTCCAGCTCTCTGGAATAAATATCCAGCTCTGCAGATAAATACATTACAGAGGGATTTCATCCCGCTAAGAACGTTTGCTGTGGGTTGGCTTTTCCTCAGGAGTACGGCATATCCGTCATCTCACCAAACAATTGTTCTCACACCAATAACACAATAAAGTGTTGAGAAACTGCAAATCTCTGTGTAAAACTGCAGCTCCCTCAAGGCAGCTGAAAGTTCAGGATGGGGCTGGGTTATGGGGTGGAATAAGCTGGGAAGAAAGGGGACTTTTTCTCCTCGTGTTGCACCAAAGACTCGTTCTGATCCTGGATTATCAAACACTGGGGAGAAATGATCCTTTTTGTATGATTTGTTGAGACAGTTTTTGTAACTTTAAGTTGTAACTGTAAGTTTTATTTCTATTTGTCCTGTCATTTCCTCTGGTGGCAGACACAGGCAGCACAAGTTGGCAACAGGGCTGATAATTAAAGTTGCCAAATATTTTTTAAAAAATCCTTAGGCTTGTCTATGTTCTATTTTCTTTTGTTAATATTTTTGTTAAACTTCAGGTCTAGAGAACAGTGGTGGTATTTTGCACACCAGAAGTTTTCCTCAGAATAGAGTATCAAATGCCAGATCACAAAGGACGTCCTGGATCTCCAGTTAGGAAATAAACTGGTTTTGCCACTGTGAAGTCTCAGGAAGGAGGAGGAGAGGATGCAGTTTGCCTCAAAAGTGCAGGGGCTGGCAGGGAGCTGGGGTTAAATTGTGACACTTTGCCACAGATCTAAGGATGTGGGAAAACAGGAATAACTCTCAGTGGTGGATTTAACTGGAGCTGCCAGACAACCTGCAGAAAATATCACTGCATCAGTCAGTACAACCAGTAGCTCCTACTCCAAGAGACACTGCAGCCCTCCAGGTTTCCTGAACTGATGGAACTCCATGCAAGACCCTCTGTGCTGCTAATCCCCAGGAGGAGTTTTATCACTGACTGAAAGTTGCACTTATTTCAGCAAGAGAGAACCAACAACGGCTGCAGAAGTCAAATCAGCTTCCTGCCATGGGTTTGCAGTAGCTGTGGTGTCCTGGCTCCACCAGCAACTCAATCCCTGCCCAGGGGGCTGAGCTGGACAAGAGACGCCGGCACTGAAAATTACCATTCCTCCAGAAACAAAGCCAGTAGGAGTGTGGTTTGCCTAGGTCTGTCAGCAACAGCATTATTGAGGGTGGGAACCAGGGAAGAAATGCGTGGCAAGAACCCCTCTCAATTTGAAGACCTTTACAATATCAGGGAATCTCCCGTGATTTTTAAGCATTGCTCAGCTGCTGAAGCAGAGCACTGACAGCGCTGGAATAAAAGACAAGAGCTCTGTGGTTTTCCAAGGCTTGTGGATGGAGTTGGGCTGTCCCAGTTCTGAGAGTCCCATTGCAGTACTTTGGCATACCTTCTACTATCTAGATGCTCTTGCTCCATCTAGTGAGGAAATTTAGTGCTCATCCTGGCTTAGTTTTGGCTGTGGAAGAGGCCTGGGGAAAAGTAATGTAGTTTATGCATTTGACCTATGCAAAGGTGGGAATTACCCAGGAAGATTCTAGGTTTGATTTTGTTAGAAGAATAAGAATGATGATGATTTTAGCTTACAGCTGCTCATTGACATATCTATTAAATTATTTTAAAAAAGACTTGAGGGTTTTTTTAAATGAACTTTCCCATGAAAATCTATTTATGTTTATGTTCAGTGGGTGGATTTGCTTGTTATGTGAATCGAATGAGAAGGGAAGGCGAAGACATAAAATAAAAAAAGTTGGTTTAAGTGGTTTAACTGTATCTGTTACAACCCATCTTTACTGTTCTTGTTCAGCAGCCAACACACATTCCTCTTTTGTAAAAGAAGGAACACAAGGGCACCAGCTCACAGATCTTTAGTGCAGTAAAGCCGTCTCTGAAGCTTGTGTGTGAGGGGCCACGTCCTGCTGGGCACTGAAGAGGGAAGAGCAGGAACAGGATGTGGAGCACAGAGATGCTCAGGACCCTCTCTGGTGCCTGCCAAACCCCTGGTGAGCTCAGAGAGCTCAGGATTTGCCCATTCCTTCTTCTACTCTGCCATGCCAGACATGTTTCATGTCATATTCCCCCTTTCCTTTTCCCTTTCTCTTTCCAAAAGACATTTGTTCAAACCATGAGTGGAAAGCAGTAAGAACAGCTCAAAGAAGAGACCATGGCATTTCTTTCTGGGACTTGCATTTTTGGGTACACTTGAGTGCACAGTAAGTGCCATTTTCTTTGGGTAGAAGTTTCCTAATTTTATTTGAAAACTCCTGCTATTACTTCTGAGTTTGGTTAGGGTCATGCAGCAGATATTTATACACCATATATTAAAAAGTATGTATATATTCTGTAAATGTACAAGAAAGAGGGCTGCCATGTCAAAAGGGATTTAAATGAAGACAGTTTTTAGTTTAAAAAAAGATTTAATAAAGAATGCTCCCTTCCTCCACCAAAAAAAAAAAAAAAGACAACAAAACCAAACATAAAAAGATATCAATATTATTTTGTGCTTGTTAAGGTCAAAGTTGTACAGGGCTTACAGAGACTATCTCAGTGCTATTGCATGGCCTTGGCTGCCTTCTTGGTCCAGCATTAAATGCCAAATTAACTGTGAGCAGCTCATAACCCATCTACAGAGAGCCTGATGCAGTGGCTCCCTCTGGACAGTGCTCTGCTGTTAAATACCCTTGATACAATTCTTTTTGCATGGTACCGTGTTTTCTGGCTGTCATCAAAAATTCACATCTGACCCAATGAGCAGAATAACATTTGCAGGTAAAGTTACAACAAAAATCAAAAACTGGCCTAGGGGAAATCAGAATCTGCTTTCTTGAGTTAAGGAATACATACAGACAGGCAGAGGGAAAGAATGCAGAAGGGGAGAAGTCCTGGATTGATTAGAAATTGTAGAAGTCTGACAAACCAGTATTATTTTTCCTCTAGGGCAATGCTAAATGCATTCAAAGGACATAAGACAGCATAAAACAAAGTGACTGACTGCTGATTTTTTGACACCCTGGAAGAGCAATGGATGCACTTTGGTGAAAAACAGCAAAGAGAAGCCTTGAAGCCAAAACATCTGACCTTGGAGCCCTCTGATGAAGTTCAGGAGTTGGCGGGTGCTCTGTGGAAGATCTGTGCTGGTCTTAACTACTGCTGCCCCAGGTAGGGTCTTGAAATATTGCTGTGGGGTTTAGACAAGGTAAAGACACTCTGTATTGAGGGAATGGGACAACAGACAACAGGACTGGACTGAGAACTGCTTTTAAAAGACCAAAAACTGTCCTGCTTTTGTATTTAATGAATCAGTTTACCTAACAGATAACCAGGCATTTCCTGCCATGGACACGACCAAAGGCTTTTAGCTGTGCCTGGGAAAATGCGGTTGAATTAAAGAAGCTCAAGTGGTTCCTTGACAGAAGTAAGGAGGAAGATGGATTACAAGAAAAGGACAGTGAATTTATAGAGTCCTCATGGAGAAGAAAGCAAAATGTTACAGTGGGGTGGCAGCTACTGAGCAGACGTTTGGGGTGGCTAATGTATGTAATTTATCAAAGGCAAAAGAGACTGTCGAGGTTTTTAAAACATACCACAGTTTCCTGAGTACAAATGAGCCAGTCATCTGATTAGTTTTTCAGATCTCTGGTCCTTTGAAAATTTCATGTTGGAGGACATTCACTTCCCTTGAACTGGTGCTGACTGGAGTCCTGCCATGGGAGAATGGGAGTAGGGACAGGGACAAAGGTTTCTCTGGTGACAAAATTTCTGAGGGCACCTTTTTGTGGACCACAGTTCCATCTTTAATATCTTGTGAGTCTCCTAGCTATAAGAAGCTCTTTGGACCCCTGACCCACGTTGTCTGGGGGATTACTGCCATGAGGTCTGCCAACCCTTGTGTTTCCTCTGGGAGGCTCCCAGCAGAGCTGTTCTGTTTCCCTGACCGTGACTGATCTGATGGAATCACAGCCCAGATTGTCTAGAGCAAATCTATAGTTGGCAGAACCCAGCTTAGTTCAGACTGTGCTTTAAACAAAACAAAACAACCAAAACCTCCAGATACTTTGCTTTTCTTTTTCACCATCCTTGACATCCATTAAAAAAAAAGAAAAAAGAAAAAAATTAAATTATGTATAAAAATATTTCCATAAAAGTTCAAAGGCACTTTATGGAGTTCAATACACTCTATAGTTGAAAGGCCAAAAGATGCATTAAATTAAGTTGGTATATCTTATATAGGATGAGTTGGCACCTGAGAACATCTCCTTGCCCACCTTGCTTCTGGGCCCAGGGGATTCCAGCTGGATCCAGCCTGAGCACCAGGTCTAGTCTGAGCCTGATCCATGCAGGTCTTCATCCCTGTCTGGAGTCCCAGCTGGGGTTTGGCTTTAAAACCTCAGAACATGAAGGGGATGGGCTGATGTTTCTGCACTGTTTCTAAAGTCCTAAACTTGGTTATGCATCTTTATTCAAATGTTCCTCTTTCAAAGACTGAACAGTGCAATTCCACACAGTGCATTTGGATGCACTACAGAAGTACCAATGATATTGGCAGCCCACTGCTGTTGTTTTTGCAGTTTATTTTAATTAGTAATCAAATATAATTTTTCAGCTCTGTGTTTTGTATTCCAAATCTTTAATGTCTTCCAGATCCGCTCCAGGTTCACTAGACTGGGTGGTAACTAAGTCTTAATTTTGATCCAGAGGAAACTGCCATGCCCATTTTGAACACTCCTTATTTGCTTACTTTCGCTCTTTTATTTTTAGCTGTATTTTGTATTGCATTTCTCTCTCTCTCTGTATTTAAAAACTACTTTAGGCTTTTCATTATTATGTGGCATTGATTCTTGGCACCGAGGTTAAAGCCTGGAACTGAACAGACCATGAAATTACTGCCTCAGAACAACCACTTGAAAGTCTCTGTTGTGTACTTGGCCCTGTGTTTGTCAAACCTCTGCTCACCCTCTGTGTAGGATCCTGCATGATATATTCCTCAGCCTGGGAAGAGGGAGGGAAAGAGAGGGTTGAGAACACCAGTCACTCATCATTTTCCTGGTCCAGGATTTGCCAAGTGAGCCCTGAAATGAAAAGTGTTCAAAGCTTTTCCTTGTAAGTGAAACATTACAAGCAAAACTCTCTTCTTTTTGGTACGTTCTACACCAACCAAGAAATCTGCTTTACCAGGTGGAAGGGCAGCAGTAATGGCTGCTGATGCTTTGTTCAGGTGTGAGTTTCCCTCAGCAATGCCCAGGATGGGCAAAGTTCTGGGCTGGTGACTGATACTCCATGCAAGGAAATACCACAGCTTTGAAATCCCATTCTTTGCATCTTTTTGAGAAGCTGGAAAAAAGGAGAGGAAGTCCCTATGCATAGGAGAGAGGCTCTTCAGTTTCCTGGTCACCCTCTGTGCTTCAGGAGGACAGTCAAACAAAGCTGTGATATTCCTGCTTGGCAGAGGTGTTACACAGAACCCACGCAGCCATTTATTTAGGTTGGAAAAGGCTCTCAAGACCATCAAATCCAACTGTAAATCTAACACTGCCAAGCCCACCACTAAATCTCATCCCTAAGTGCCACATCTACACACCCACTGAATCCCTCCAGGGATGGGGATTGAACCACTTCCCTGGTTAGGCTGTTCCAGTGCTTGCCAAGCCTTCCAGTGGGGAGAATTCCCCCAATGTGTCACGAGCAGAGGGGTCTCTCAGCACAGCATTTTGGCCATTTTTCCATTGCACCCTTCACAGCACTGCCCGTGGATCAGCCCAGGGGCTCCAGATGTTGGGGTGGAAAACCCGAGGGGTAACACCCTGTGCTGAGGGACCATTTCTAACCCTGAAAATCTCCATCAGTGTCATGGAATTGTGGCTCCATCCCTCCTCTGGAAAGGGGGTCTCCCCTGCCCAGCAGGGTGGTGTCCCCAGTGAAGCATGTTGGCTTCTCCCTTCTCAGGGCCTCATGGCACAGGAAATTCAGACCCAGACCTCTCTGACCCTCTTCTGAAAATGTTCTTGGCCAGGAGCAGGGAGAGGAGGGTGAGGAGCCAGGCTGGCACAGCAGGCAGCTGGCAGCAAGGAGGCCTCATGTTCCCAGAGAGATACATATTTCTGGATGGTAAATTAATATACAATGGAGTGTTATGGATGTTCCTTCTATGTCTTAGAGGACTTCAGTTGCTAATGCCAAGTATAATAAAAATGTTTTCTAATCATGATGGAGTTCTCCCTGACATCTTATATTTCACTGTCTTTTAAAACTTCCAGCACGTCTCTTTCTATCAGGATTCTTGTGTGTCTTGGCTTTCATAGTCCCTATCCCTTTTTGCGGCTTTGACTTTTTGCCCTTCCTTTATTAACATGTTTGTTTGTTTACAGAGAAACAGTGAGGGAGTGCTTGGGGAGGATCTCTGCTTCTTCCTTTTGGTTTACTATTCTGTCCATCATTTCAGATCACCTCCTCCTTTCTGTGTTGTGGAAACCTGTCAGAATCTCTGGACTGATGACAGCACTGCCTGACTCATGCCAGGTTGCCCTGTCCTGTGTCCTTTTCCTTGCAAAACAGAATAACTTGAGCCTTCCAGGTTATTGGATGTGCAAGATCCTAAAAAGCAGCAGGTGGATCCGTGCAAAATAGAGATATTTGCCTAAAATCCAAGCCAGAGCTGGGTAGACGCTTCTGCCAAAAGCACCAAAGCAGCAAAGTTAGAGAATTATAAAGGAGGCATCAGTAAAATACAGCTTCTCCACATCTTTGTGGAGAATGATGAGAGGGGGAAGTTTGAAAAAATATTGTGATGAAAAATGGCTTATAAAAATTCCATGTCCTGTTATAGACTCAAATTGGTCCAAATCCTTGTCTTTTCTTACTATTTCCTTCTCCAGTGCATAAGCTGAGGGAAGTTTCAAATAGTTCAAATATTTCCAAAAGATAGGAAAATCTGAAAACATTTTTTCCTGAATATTTTATATGAAGACTTTCTGGTATTTTTTTCCTCTTCACTGCTGCTGACTACAGAAGCTTTACCCATAGAATAACGATGTGTGCCAGTGTAGGACCATGGCCTTACCTCATGCAAGTTCCTAAGTCACTTCTGAGCCCATATATAGGGATCATTCCCGTACCTCTGGACAGGAGGCAGGGTGCCACTTGTACTTCTCTGCAGAGGGGAAGAGGCATTTTTCCTCTGGAATGACAATGGAAAGTCTAACATGGACAGCAATGTGGTTA
>VZSR01001863.1:2264946-2297992 GCA_013398615.1 Brachypodius melanocephalos
CTGTCCAGTCTCTGTTTCAGGTCAGCCTTCCTAAGGCATCATACTCAGCCATAATTTACAGGAGCACCCAGGACTCCCTCCCAGAAAAGAAACGTGCTCGAGGGTGTTTAATAACCAGAGATGTTCAGAATGCCTGTGTAACACGTGGGCTGTAGGACAAGTCTCCTCTTTCCCTGAGAAGTCATCAGGGGATTGATTTCAAGTGGCAATGAGCATATTGGAAGGCAGTAGGAAGATCAAAGGATACTAAATATTACAGCTGTTTTCCCAAGTGTTTTGTTCACAGGGTGAGCACATCTGATCCTCTCCTTGATGGAGATGATGGTCACATAAAATGCTGCTTCATGGGTCACTGGGGCCAAGATGCTGGAGGTAACTTTGGTATTAGTCTTTCTTGCTAACCATCTGTCTGTCATCATCAATAACCCTCCCAATCATTTCCCATCTGGGTTCTTGCTTGATCTCTGACCAAAATTGATTTTCTGAAATGTTAAAGTCATTCATCAGCCATTCCTGATGCCAGATTTGGGGGCAAAACAAATAATACCAAATTAAAAAAAAAAGTTTAATGCTTTTCTTTATAAGAAAGAGGCTGCTGAGACAGCAAGGACTGCCTGGGAGTGTCCAGGGCCAGCCAGCACTGCTTTAGTATCTGTCTGAATAGAAAGATGGGCTCTGGCAGGAACAGAGAACAAGGAAGGAGCATTTGCAGAAGCAAACAGGTATCTAAAGAGCTGGTTCACCCCAGCCTCTGCCTGTTTCTTTTGTCACTTGTTCTTTTCTCTTAGACAAAGAGCAGTGCTCACTCCTTCCCTCTTCAGCTGTGATTCTCGTCCTTCTCATGAGGATATCACTTGTTCCCTGCCCAGCAAACACTGCTGTGGCAAACTATCTTCAGGGAAGGGAGGGACAACTTTAATGCCTACTATATGAGAAGGTTTTTTAGGAGCACTGCTTCCCCTTTGGACAAGAGGATGCCGTTTTGGCTGCAATCCAGAGACTCAAAGGTGAGACAAACTCCCTGTCAATGGGAGCATCACACCAGTCTAAGTGAGGAGGGAACAAGAAAGGAGACAGAGGTGGGGTTTGTGGGGTAAGAGGTTGTGAGCAGTGAAATGAGGACAGGACCTTGAGAAGCAGCGCACTTCTGGTTTGGTTTCTGTTGTCAGTTTTGGTCGGGAAAAGAGTTTTGTGTTTGGAAGATAAACCAAACCCTGAGGAGAAGGAGCTGATCCAGGCTCCATGGGTGGTGTCAGCCCTTCCCCAGCTGCAGAGCCGGGCCAGCCTTTGCACAATGGAGTGCATTTTTGTGTGTGTTTGGACTGTAAACCTTGACATGTGCTTTGCCCCAAGGGATTGATGCTGGTTGCAGTGTAATGATCAGCTCTCCGAGCAGAGAGTGAGCCCGGGTGTGAAATTCACTGCTGTTCATGGGCTGCACAGCTCTGGCCTTGCCATGCACAGCAGGGGGAGGGAGTGCAGCTCACTGCTGGAGATGCAGGTCTGCTGGAAAGGGAACATTGGGGCTGCTCAGGTCCAGCTTGTGAATTTGCCAGCCCTGGTGTGATGCATCCCTGCATAATTGTTCCCATAAAGGAAAAAGGGCTTCCTTTTTTATTTGTTTGTGTGTTTGTTTTTTAACTTCAGCTGGCGGGGTGGTAACTGGTTACTTCAAGTCAGTAGACCCAGTGGTGTACACAGCCTGGATTTCTCCCAGCTTTCTTTTGGATAGTTATATGAAATTGTACTTTCAAAATGCCTACTCCTCTAAGCTCCTCTGTGACAGCAAATTCTGCTATTACAGGCTTGTAGTGTGTGTACTGTAGCTACATAACTCAGTTAAAAAGATGATGAGTAATTTATTTCATCCTTTGTAGCCAGGAAATAATGGTGATCAGCAGTTATATTAAAAGGATGGATTGGACTCTGTCTCCTTTTGCTGCAGGTTGTAGACTTGCCAGCCCAGTTACTTTCTGCAAGTAGCTGATTGTTTTTCTTGGCAATTCAGTGGCCCAGTCAGTTCTAGACATCTGGCTGCTGGATAATTCCAGATCAATTTGTGCTCCTATAACAGCCCAACGTGCTCAGGTTTGAAAAGTGGCTGCTACATGTTCATGGGGATGCCAAGATGGATGTTTTGGCTTGCTGTGTGTGAACAGGCTGGTTCTGCATGCTGGTAGCTGATCTCCTCGATGCTAAGAGGCCTGAGCTGGGTTAGTGCTGTGGGGCAAGACTTCTGCACTGTGCTGCTCAGGATTCCAGCTGATAGAGCAGGAATCCAAAATCTTGCATCAGGACAGGCTCAGTCAGTAGTACATTGACACTTCTGCTGTTGTCATTCATCTCTGGCTTTGTGCATAGCTGAAAGGTGATCCAGAGCTTGCTTATCCTCCATGAACACTGAGTGAAAATTGTCCTTCATTAGGATGTGATGAGATCTTGCAGGACAGGATAAACACACCCATTTTGCATGTAAATGCCACAGTCAAGAGATATGAATCTTTTAATGCCTGTACAGCTCAAGCTCAAAAGCAAATTCTAGTCTCCAGAATGTGATGTGTTGCCATCTCAAAACTGTGAGTTCACATTTCCATCCATGGTGTTGAAAACCTGTGGCACTGTGGGACAAAAAACACAACCCAGTTGTGCTCAGAAGGAAGAACAATGCTTGAATAAAGACTTTTTCTTCCTGCTGTCCTTAAGTAAGCCAAGCCCTCCGTCTAGAACACATTTACGAGATCCAGCTGAAGAGAGAGCAGTAACTGATGTTATTGCTGTGTTCTGTCTCTTTAAAATGCCTGGCAGCCTTGGCACTCTTATTTTAGGTCGTGTCACTGGGGAGAAGCTGACATGCAAGGAAGGAGGACCCAGTCTGACATGGTGCAGGATGGATCAGGCAAAAAAACCCACCAGTCCCCCTGTACCAGTCCTGTTTTATGGAGCTGGCAGAGGAACAGGCTCTGTACGAGTACCTGCTAAAGAGAGCAGAGCTGCTGTGGGAATTTCTCTGTTTCATATTCCCCAAATGCCCTTTTGGCACCTCTGGAGTCGAAGGCATAAAGGCAGCTCATTGGGGCCTTATCCAAACCCCGTGGATGTCACTGAGAGTCGGTGCCAGCAATGGGACTTGGCTGAGTTTAGTTATGAGCCTTCATCTTTTCTCCACATGTATGGAGACCTGGTGATCTCACCAGGTGAGCAGTGGGTCCAGGTGAGTCTCACTACCTACCCCAGGGTTCAAAGTCGTGAGTTTCACCTCCCCTCCCTCTCTTTAAGGCTCATCCTTTGTTTCTCTCTGCATCCATTAGCCAAAAAGACTGCTATCTCGAGTGAAAACACATTCCATCATTGTACTTCTGCTCCTTGGAATGTTGTGACACATCCCTCAAGTATCAGCTTTGTTAACTGTCAACAAATTAGTGTCCTTCCACTCCCAGCATGTGCACTCACGGGTCCTCCTGGCTCCTGCCCTTACAGAGAGCAGCACCAAGGCTGCAGTCTAGGGAACATTTCCTCTCCTGACCTTCTGTCCCAAAATTCTCCTTCTCGCCAGCTGAGCAGTGGGACAGCATCCCATTAGCTGGGAAAGCTTCCTCTCCTTCTCTAGCAGCAGGAGAAGATGGCTGGCACTGAATTTATCCACTGTTGCCAGCAGAACTTGAGGCAAAAGCTGTTGGGCCCAGCCCTGAATCGGCCTGGTTATCCCTCCCATCTGGATTTATTTTATATCCTCATTAAAGTAAATAAGGGCCTGGAACAAAACCACTTGGATGGTACCTGCAGCAAAAAGCTTATCTGGGTGCCTGACCCAGCAGAGAAACTGGTGCTGATGGGGGAAACCACAGCCTACAAAGGCAGGGGAAAGAAAACAAAACCTCAGCTTATCTCTGCTTTATCCCTAACCTCCTTCACGGAGACAACTGCACAAGAGAGAAAGCCCTGGTGAGTTTTCTGCACCATCCATTAAGTTATGGTTGGACAAAGTCTGAGCCTATTTTGCTTCAGGAGATGAGCCACAGGAGCACCTTTTCCCCCTCTCAGTGGCCCACAGGCTCCCCTTGGAAAGCTGATGCCATCCCAGTTGTGCTGGACAAGGCTGAGGAAGTGGCTGTGCTCTCTGCACAGAGCTGGCTCTGGGTCTCATGGTTTGAATCCGTGTGAGAGATCCCAGGATGTGGCTCCTTGTGATCTGGGGAGTGTAACCCAGTCATTTTAATCACACGATTAGAATTTAGATAAACAGTCAGGGAGTAAGCAAGGCATGTCCCCCAGATGCAGTGTCAGACACACCATTTAAGGGAAATGAGAGGGAAACAGCTTTTTCCCAGCCCAAGGCTGATCCTAAAGCCTTTCCAGCCTTCAGCTTGAGGCACTGGCAGGAGGAAGCTCAGCCTTGCAGGCTGCTTCACTCCATTCTGCCTGCAAAATTATGATGGCAGCTTCACTGCTGCACCAGAGGGTGCCAGGCAGTGTGGTGCCTTTGTGTAGCTTTCTGAAGCAGCTCCTACCTATGCCCAAGGTCAGTAAATATTCATATTAACTCTGCACTGGATCTATAATATGAATAAATATTCATAATAACTGTGTACTGGATTTCTGCTTGCTCCCGAGGAGGGTAAGCAGCTGAACCAGACTTAAAAAAAAAACCCAACCAAAAACAGAACCCCCAAAAAACACCTCTGAAATTTTCTTGCTTAGAGACCTGAATTTTAGAAGCAGGTGTACCATATCTGAATTTCTGGGGGGCCTCCAAGCAATCAGACTGACCATGATAGTTCAACAGAGCAAGTGAAGGGGAATGGGCTTGCTTGTTAGTCAGCTCTGCTTTTTCACCCTCACTCTGATTATCCATCCAGCCTTTTCTCCTCTTTTTAAGGACAAAAAGTAAATTTAGGGTGAATTAAGGTATGGAGAAAATGCTTTTGGGTTGTATTTTTTTTTTTTTTTAATTTTAATGCTAGTCTTGCTTTTAAACTATAAAAAATGCTGCATGGTCTCCTGTGAAATCAGTTTACACTAAAGTCAAAGCCTTGCAAATATTCAATTAGGAGACCAGTCAAGTATGTGGGATTAAGTTGTTTATATAAATGTTTGCAGAACCAGAGTGTGAGTTCACAGGCAGGCATGGGAGCTTTGGTTTCCCAGCTGATCCATAAAAAGGGTCAAACACAGTCTATTGATAAATGTAGTATACTTACCAAAAAAAGCCAGCCAGCCTCAATCCAGCCCTGACTGGAGCTCCCAGTACCAATTCCCAGTTGTTTATCAAAGTGAAGCTGAAGGCTGATGAGTTTGCAGGATGTGTAATTTAAAAACAATTCCAGACCCTTCCCTGGGCACCACTGCACATCTCCACACATTCATGTGCAGTTGGGAGCTAAAAGCAGATTCTGCTTTAAGTAAACAAAGAGCTCCCACTGATTACCCAGAAGCAGCTCTGGCGTGAGCAAGAGTGGAAGAGGCCCCATGGAATGGGGTCTGAAGATACAGGGTAGCATCATTCCCTGGAATTTTCTGCATTTGCTCCTCTTTGTTTCTGCTTCTGGTACCAAATTCCTGAGAGAAGCTAGGGAAAAGTCCTAGTGTTCAAACCCAGGGAAGATAGAGGAGAAAATTAACTCCTCTTATGAAGAGAAGCAAAAGCTTTCTCAGCTCCAGCTTGAATTTTGGTGAGCCCTGGCAGGACTGATGGAATGTACAGTGGAAGACAAAACTGGGCAAAAGAGTAAAAGGTGAAAAGAGGAGAATTTCATACAATTATACTCCTAAAATTTAATTTGGGAGTGGTGTCATTTTTGCAATGAATTTCTACAGTCTCTCAGGAAATAGAGGAAAAGCAAGGACTCCAATGTTCTGAAAGTTTTTTGTGCCTGGTTCCCTGCTTTCTGTGTTGATCAGGACAGGGAGACATGAAGCCATCAGCATACGACCAGGAATTTACCCAACCCCAGGAGGTCAGGAGGAGGAATGACTGTATTATGACTGTTTTTCCCCGCTGTGATTAGCTGGCATGAAGTCAGGGAGTCCCCTAAACCCTTGTACTTTTTTTTCAGGTGCTTTATTTAGATAGGTTATGCTGTCGAGAGTGAGCAACTGATGTCTTTTGGGATGAAAGGTGCTGTGTCAGTGCAATATATTGCTTTTTTCTTTTTCCTTGGATTTGTTTTTAAGTACTGATATCTGTACTGGAGTTATTAACAGGCTGAATTGTCCGAACAGGGATTCTTCACTGCTCCTGCTGCAAAATCCAGACTGTGTTCCTGTTGCTACAGCATATACTGCTAAGTTACAGCTAGTACAGTCTGTTTTTCACTAAGTGCATCAGTGAACAGTTTAAACAAAGTTAAACCAAAAAAAAAAAAAAAAAAAAAAAAGAAAATACTGGCAACAAAGAGATGACTTATCATTTGCAACTTTAAAAAGGAGCCTGCAGCTATACGAATCTGGAAATAATATAAACTTAACCCACAGGACTGTTGCATTGGTTTTAGAAGAAGCTTACTTTAAAGCTGGTATGTGGGCTCACTAAGAGACTGAGTGGTTGGCAAGGATGCTAACCATTTATGGAATGTGTCTTTGGAAAGGATTAAAGTAAAAAACATGTTGCTTCTTACCAGCTCTGAGCTGGGAATATAGCTCTAAGGGGCGAGTGTTAAATTTTAAGCATCCAGTATGTAAAGCTTTTACAGAATAAACTTTTTTCCCTTTCCTTGCCCTAGTGCTTGGGATCAAATTCAGTCCAGACCGGATAGACTAAAAATCATTCCCATCTGACGTCCAGGAAAAGGTCAGGAGTTCCAGCAGCGCTGGCAGTGGTGCAGCAGTTCCCAGCTTGCGTCAGGACTATTTGTGAGCTGCCCAAGATAACAGTCAGCATTTTAGCTCTGAGCGTTCCAAGCTTCACAGAACTGTGCCTATTCATTTTGTCCCTCTGAGCTGGGTTTTGAAAACTGCTTCATACCAAGTAAAAGCTCGAGAGCCCAGTTAAAATCCCAAATCCCTATGACTTGGTTGGGAAATATTTCATTTTCTACTTTGATTAGCCCTGTTATGACTCTTTCTCTGCCTTAGCTCCTCATGGTCCAGCCCCTCTCTGTGTTGTCTTCTTCCTGTGGCACTCCCTGTGCCAGGCTGTGCTTGAAAAGACAGTGACAAATGTCTCTAAGTGGCACCGTTTTCCTCTGGCAGAGATTCCCTGTTACTGATGAAACAACTCCGTATTTTCTCTGTGTTTGTGAGTGGATGTGGTGCTGCATCTGGGTGTGTTTGCAAAAGACACTAAGAGAGGACTTGCTGCCAAACCCAATTTTCTCCCCAGTGTGGAGGAGAAGAGAAGCATGCTGCTGTTCTCAGCTCTGACATCCATCAACAAGAGCAAAGATCTCTTCTAAACCATCTGTCTGTCCAGCTGCTGCCTCCTCAGCATCTGCTGTGGCCATGGTTTTTGGGCATCTCACAGTCCAAAACGCTTGCAAGCCTACAGCCACTCCCACAAGGTGAGGGCAGCTGCTGTTGCAAATAGGGCATAGAGACCTAAAAAGCTGGAAATAACTCCCAAGGGGGACAGTGTCTCTCTTCCTGCCAGCATGGCTGCCCCTCCCCTGCCATCTGCTCTTTCTCCACCTGCTGAGGTGACTGAGCAAGGACAGCCCTGGCTCATGGGGCAGTGCAGGGTGATGCCAAATTGTGTCATCTGCTGCTTGTCAACACCTTGGGGGTGAAACCATGGCTGAGTCTGACTCATGAAGTGCAGAGCTGGGGGCTCTGGATGTGGGAGATCACTTTAGTGGGTCACAGCCATTTTGGAGAGCTTCCGTTGACTGTGGCAATTTCTGAACACGATCCTTCCCCTAAGAGACTTGTGTTTTTCTTTCTCTCCAACCATTCATCAAACCCAGAATCCAGTCCTGTACCATGAGGTTCAATTTAGGAGTGATCCGTGTTAAAGCCTTCCTCTGGAATTTGCACCAAATGGTCTTTGTAGCCTCACTTTGAAGTCTTTGATGTCTTACTACAGAAACAGGCAGTGACAGGATTTGTGTATGACTTAATTTTATCTGTTTAGTAAATAGTCTGGCATTCTTTATTTGACAATGAATGTATAGATCAGTGCCATAAAATCATGGTATCACACTTATTATGAGGCTCTCAGAAAGAAAGACATGGCTACAATGGGGAGGTGAGCACCTCTTCCTTCTTTACAGTGAAATCCCAAAGCTACATCTTCATTGTTGAGAATAAGTGAATTTCCTTCCAAATGAACTGCATTCTTTTGAATGCTCACGGTTTTTTTCACCATATTGCTTATGCTGATGAAGTTCCAGAAAAGGTGATACCAGCTGCTCGTAGTCAGGGCCCAAATTGGCTGTGATGACCCTGATCAACTTCACCTGAGTGCTGCATCCACTCCCAGGAGCACAGGAACTCTATTTAAGCTCAGCCCCAGTAAGGGATTGATGTGGGAGTGTTGGTTGCCAGCCTTGCCCTGCTCTCTCCCGAGGTGATGCTGGATGTGTGGTTTTAGTAGCTGTCTTCTGCATGGGGTTCTCCAGGAGGCATTGTTCATTTCCAGCTCTGACTCTGTTCTGTGCTGCTCTCGAGAGGATCCCTGGATGGACTCTGGGCTTGCTTTGCTGCTTGGAGCAGCAACCCTAGAGGCTGACTGATCTGTGTCCTGCCTCCACTGTGTTGCCCTCAGCTCCTCAGAATTTGGGAAATTTTATGCTCAAGTGCTCGGCAAAGGTAAGAGAAAAATGTGTAACTTGAAATTAACCTGGTAATGATAGACTCAGCAAAGCTGGATTTTTTCCCTCTCCCTTATACTTTAATGATTGTGTTTTGAAGATGTTTCCCATTTCCTTCTCCCATGCCGGATATCTGTCCACATGCCTTTGTGAATCCCTCAGTTACTGGCTGAGTGAAAGACAATAATATGTCTGGTTTTAAATTGCATGCGTGCTCTCAGCTACTGAAAAGGTCAAGGAGCCCCAGATAACCCTTGTTGCGGTCTTGCTCTTGGGCTTGGTGCAGGTAACTCGCAGAAATCATAATTGCAGTTGCAAGGGTGTTAGGAGGTAGAAGGAAAGGTTTGGGATGAAGTTGTTTCAAGACTTGCATCAGCAGCGCCTTAAGAGCTCAGTGAGATGAACAAGTGTCTTAGAAAGTGCTGAGTGCAGGCCTGTGGCAAAGAAAGCGACTCTTAGGGAGGAATCACCCTCCCTGCACAGAAAGGCAGATGGAGCTGAGGATGGTGCAAAGCATTTGTGGTACCTGGGGTGTTGCTGTCCAGGTGCACCCTCCTGCCTCTCCCATGAGTGGTCCTGGACTCCTCAGGTCTCCTAGGTTTTTGAAGTTGTTTCACAGGTTGCTCTGGATGTGCAGCCAAGGCAATCTTATCTTTGTGCCCCTGGATATGTCCTTTTGAGAAGGACCGTGTAGGAAGGCTGAGCTGGTTCATGTGGAGTTATGGGTTCAAGGACCAAGCTGTTCCTACACTTTTTCTTCTGTGGCTTTACTGCTCTTCTGACCCCTAGCAAGCTTTCTGGAAAAGAACCTGAAGCTAATTAAGAGGGTCATTTTTGTGGCATTGGCTAAATGGTAAATGGAATTTCTTCCCATTTGCATAAACAGAGGTCTGGCAGCAATTGGAGCCCACTGCTGGAAAATAGAGGGAAAGAGGTCTGAAATGGGTTTCAGAAGAAACACATTTGTTTAAAAAGAGGGTTTACAAATCTGTGTGCCTAGCTAAGAAATATGTGCCCTCACATATTCTGTTCTGGCCCTTAGTTGTGAGGTAAAACTTCAGGCATCTGACCCTGTGGGGAATTATCAGAACTGTGTAAGGACACTTAATATTTAATGCCCCCATACCCTGCCTCTCCTATTGCTGCACAGCTAATAATGTGAACTTAAATTGATTAGATGCCATCATTGCCTCAGGAAAGGGATACTTAGGTTGCCTTTTGTGCTGTGATGTAACTATAGGCACTGTGGTTTATTTTGGCAGTGGTTTGGACTTGAAAGAAATTAAGGTTAATTTGAAATTAAAACAATTGGGTCCTTTATGCTATTTCTAATGGGTTTTGCAGTAGTTGCTTGCTTATAAAGGTGATTTCATTGTCCATCGGTCGTGGTTCATAACTGCAGGGCTGACATGATTAAATTCGATCATTGATGGATTTCTGGGTTTAGAATCCAAATCTAGATCTGTGCTTAGTTCTGTTGTCCAGACTGAGATGTAGAAAGGGTAGGTGTGACAGTGAGTTTATTCAGTATTGACAACACTGAACATTCCAATTTTATGAGACCCCTCCCAAATTCTGTACTTGGTTTAAGTTAATGAGACTTAGAAAAAATATCGAGTTATCCATTTTTTCCCCCTTTGCAATAGTAAGACCATCGTTTCCAGTGAAGCCTGTAATTCTCCTGTGAGCTTTTGTCTCCAGGTGCTCTCAAAATATTGCCAATTATTGAAAAACTTGAAGTAAAATATTACTAGTCCTTCTGTCTTTAAGCTAGAACAATGGACCTGTTAAAATATTTATAGTTAATGTTAGAGCAGGCTGTGGGAATTGGGTTTGAGAGTTTCATTCAGACTTTTTTGTTTCATACATATACATTTATGTTCTTACTGAGTAAGCAGTAGTTGCTGCAGAGCTGGGAGATGGGTTAGGTCTGAAACATCTGCATTTTACTGTCTTAATTTTGAGCTGTGGCTTTGGACAGTAAAGAATATTCAAGTTTTTTTTTGTGTAGCATAATGTACATCTGATGGTTTGGTAAGGCTTTCCCTGCTGGCTTCTCCAGGCAGTGTTCAGGCCATAGTACTTTCTGCACTCCACAATTCTGCACTTTTGCTGCCCCTGTGCTGGAAGCATTACCAGTGCCCTGTGAGGACAGGAGATGCTGGTTTCATTTAAAGAGAAGCCTCAAATGGCCAGGATGCTTGTCCAGATGGTGCAGTAAGGTGTTGTTTGTTTTTCTTTAATGGCAAATGCAAATTGTGGGAATCCTGACTTGCAAGGTTCGTTTGCACTGGGAACATTTTCCCATCCTGTTGAAGTGCCACAGAAACTGGTGAAGGCTTCCCTCAGCTGTTTGTATCTTAGAGGATGACTTTTCTTCTAAGCACACACTGCATCTTCGCCCAAGAATTAGCAAAAATTAGGCAGGACTTAATCAGATAAGTAGCTGTAACTTCTGTGAAACCACTCTAACAAAGCAGTGTTTCTGTTTCTCCTTCTCTACAGGAGAATGTGTCCTCACAGGAAGAGGACACTGATGTTTTCAGTTTATCAATGGAATGTGTTCAGATGCTGGTATTTTTTTTTACATGTGAGTTTTATTTCAGAGGACTTTGCTAATTTTTCAGTCTTTCTTTCCAAACAAGACAAACCCACGTAATCAGTCTCAGATTCAGTGTTCTGCTTACCTGCTGTTGCCCAAACCCATAGACTCTGTTTGCCCTCAAGCTTTTTTGTCTTTTGGCAGCTGCACTCATTCCAATTACAAAATATCCTTGGAAATTCAATACCTCATTTTTCTATTATTTAAATCATGGCTCACATTGTAGTTCAATGAATTTAATTAAAGCATTTCCTTACACACGTGGTGTCCATGTGGATGGGGAATAAGAACTTTTAATCTCAAGACTGGGCATGTGTAATAGTTACAGCACAAGAGATCATTCCTTCAGGTAAGATGAATGTTCGTGTTGCCTGGAGGAAGACATAATCTGTATGAGCTGGCTTTAAATCCTTAGGTAGCAGAGGGAATAGCCTGTTTTAAATAACCATGTTGTAAGATGTGGCCTGGATCTTTGTGGGGTATTGGAGGGGTGGACCAGGACCTGCAGATCTGGGGGTTCCCCAGTGGAGTTGAGGCTATTGTTGCCTCAGCCCTGGGGCTCTCACCAGAGTTATTGGCTGCTGGAAGGGGGTTTCACAATGAAGGTTTGCAGATCTGAGTGTTAATTTTGTGGTAGGAGTTCTTCTTCAGAATACACATACAAAGTTGGCTTGTAAGCTTTCTTTTGAAGAAGTTATTGTTTTTGTTAAACTCCCTTTCTGATGCACTGAGGAGGATGCTCAGCTGATACCAATCCCTCTCTTTCTTCACCATCCTGCAAGCCTGTTGGTTAAATTTGATTAAACTTCCAATCTTTGGCCAGCCTCAATATCTTTTTTTTTTTTTTAAGGGAAACAATTCCAAGAGAAAACCAGCATCTTCATGTGTAAGGCAGGAAACATATGCAGCATGAACTTGATATGTATTTGGTTTGTCCCAGCAGCTGAATTGTCACCTGTGGTCCCTCAGCCCATGTTCTCCACTGGAATTTGTGCCTTGGTGGCTGGGGACCTCATCAGTAGAGGAAGGTGATGAAATGTTTGCTCCTAGGGCAAGGGAAAGTGAATTTTTGAGAAGCGGGGGCTGTCATTATTGTGTGGTGGGGGCTGAAGGAGCTGCCAATATTTTGTGCTGCTGGGAAGTGAAGTTTTAAGGATGTGGGCTATAACCCATAAATAGTGGCCTTCAGTAGTGCTTTTGCTCATGTGATGGCTTGTTTTGTTTCCACTGGAGTGTGAGGGCTGTCCTTCTGGGCCAAGCCAGTGGTCTGTCTGCTCTGTTAACATCTCTGAATGGACAGCATCAGAAGCACCAAGGGAAGATTGTAGCTGGCAGTTGTTGAAAAACTCCTTTGGACTAAGCGGTCACTGCTGTAACCCAATCTTCCTTTCCCATCCTTGGACACTACTTTATTGCTGCTTCCTTCAGGGATAGCAGCCACTGCTTTCAGGGCTGTCTGAGCATTTGGGATGGCTGCAGACTCTACAGCAGAGCCTCTCTGCTCTCTTGTCAAGCCTGGAGTGATTAACTCTTTTCCCTTTGCTCACCGTTCCAATGTGTTTTCCTAGATAAATTACAGAGTAAATGAAAACCAGCTACTATGTATTTAAGATAACAGAAGTAAACAGATGCAACAAATTAATTGGTAGTTTTATTTGGTATACAGTCAAGTCTTCTAATGGCAGGAAACTTGAAAATTGTGAAATATGCAGTTTTCACCCATTTCCAAACCATGTACTTTACTGGTTTCTGATGCTTTTGCAGAGCAGCTTTCTCAATCCTTATCATAATGTAGGTGATTTTATTTCACCATGATCATGCTGCCATATGGAGTTGACCTAACAATTTAGCATTCTAGTGAGATGATTAATTGCAAATGTAGCCAGCTGCTTGCATTAAAAAAGCCCTTTAATTCACCTTGGTCATAGCTCCAATGTGGATATGGAGACAGCTTGCCTCTTCTACTTTAAAAACTGGCAGTTGGTTTGCATAATTTGGACAGCAGTTCAGCAGCTTCTTCTGGGCAGGTGTTGCTGAATGAGAGAAAATATTTTCCTATTTCAAGTTCTCAGTAATTGTGGCAATTCTGACATGATGTTGGACATGCTCTTGGATGCAGAGTGGGAAGAGGCACATTCAGGCTGCAGATTGTGTCAAGTATGTTCTTAAACAAGGGAAGTGCTGTGCAGTAAATATGATTATAACACCATAAAGGCAGTGTAGTCTGACTCTGCAGTATCATCTGCACTAGACAGCTTGTGATAACACTGAGTTAAACCACTGCTGTGGCTGCACAAACCAAGGAGAAGTAATTTTTAATGATAAACTAATTATGTACACAACTACAGGACCTCTGAACCTTGGAAATGAGTCAATTATAACATTCCTCTTTGCTGAAATATCCTAACAAGGAAGCTACTTTAAGCTAAGTGTAATCCATGGTTAGCTTATAGCTGATTGCTTGTTTTCCCAGAGCGCCAATTTTTGTAGCTCTTCCATCCAAAATGATTTTAAAATATGTCTCAACATAGTAACTATGTTTTCAGCTACCAGGGTGCTGTCATCTCTGAATGAGGTATGGTGCCAGTGTGACTTTGCCATGTTTTAATTCCTCCTTTGCCTTTCCATGATATCAGTGAGAACAAATGTGTTACCAGCCACACTGGGCACAAACAGATTCTGGTTGCATCTGACAAGAATTTGGGGGAAATCTGGTTTGAAGCACAACTTGGAAGAACTTGTTCTGCTTTAATAGCAACAAACTTCCACAACATGAGTTTCCTGAGCCCTTTGGATGTGAAAAACCATTGCAAACGAGGGATTTTCAGTCAGCCTGCCTTTCCTTGGAGGATATCCTAAGCAATGAAAGCATGTGCAGTGTGCTGTATTTACAAGAGCGCTCTATTTATAAGTGCTCTATTTCAGAAGATGTAAGTAGAAGCAGTGTCTTTGGACACTTTTATTGTGTATGCAGAGCAGTTACTAGGATGTTCTGTTTTGGAAGTGCAGAAGAAGCTGTGGAATCTCCTCCCAAGCTCCTAAATTTCGTCATCTAAAGGCTGAAAGGATGTACTGCCTGTCTCTGCAAGGCTGGGATAAACACAGCACAGGGCTCAGCATTTCTCTGCTGAGGCTGTCAGAGGGTGACTGTGCTCCTGATGGATCATTAGGATTAATTAGGATACACCTGCAGTGCAATTAGCTGTGCCATGCTGCTGATTCCTGGTGTGGATGTGCAGAGGGCACCACACTTTTCTTTCCTCTTGCCTGGGCTCTCGTGAGTGACCCGGCAGGATTGCAAGCTTGGAGAAAACTGTGTGAAAAGTCTCCCTCCTGCTCAGCTGGCTCATTTCAAGGGAAAGCAGATCCTAGGAAGAGTTTCCTTCCACTTCCCTTATATGGAAGGAATGGCTTGGGAAGCTTGGAATGGCTTCTTGATTCTTGAGGAATGTGTGGCAACCAGCCAAAGGAAAACCTAAATCCTTAAAGTTGCTTATTAGTATATGGAATGCCAAAATTGGCATTTTTTTTCTGTTTGTCTATCCAGGCTGGTAAACTCCATAATTGCCTTTTCCAGTCTCATCAGAATGTGGCAAGAGAGGCTGAAGTTTGCCTAAAAATTAAATTTTTAAAATGTCTAGCAAGTGGGAACACTCATTCTGTGCAGTTTGAGATTCTCAGTGGCACGTATATGCACAAGGAAGGTTAGGAAAGATGCATCAATGAAACATTTATGTAAATATAAATCACAGAGGGAGACTGTGTATGGTTTACATCACTGTGTTTTAAAATCAGTCCAGTATCTCACATTTCTGATTTTAGTCAGAATGAAAGACCTTCTTAAACCCCCAATTAAATCACTCAGTAGAGGGATTACCTCATGCTACTTTTATGCCTTAATACCCAGACTGAGGCATGACCCAATAGATACCTTTGCACAAAAAAAGGATGGTAGTAACTTCTGCCCACAATTTTCTGTATTTTTGCCACAGTCTGATGCTTGTAATTTTGTTGGAGAATTGGAAATCAGAAAACTGCTCACAGCAGTCCAGACAAGAATGTAGGCATCTGAATTAATGTTGGCAAATGACTTGTTGAGTGTAAGGGCAAGCACCTAAGTTAACTCCTTTGATTTCATGGGGCCTTGCATGGGCTTTGGACAAATCTTTTAAATGGCTCTTCTTTTTGCCAGTGGCTTTAATTGTACAAAAAACCTGTTTTACTAGCTTAGGCACCAAACATTTAATTTACTTTTCTTGTTAGTTCGTTTTGTGGATTTGCAGCAATAAAGATTTTGTAGCACATCTTTATTAAAACTATCTTTTCTTACGATCCTGTGTTTCTTTCCTCTGCATCCCTGGCTGGTTCCAGCAGGTAGAGTGGGGATTGCCCATAGTTGTGTGTTTTGGAAATCAGCCTCTTTGTGATGCACTACCTTTTTGTAAGTATGAGATTTTATTTTTAGGTTGCATATCTGTTGCCTGTCAATTATCTGCTGTTACAGATAATTTCTTTCCAGCTTTGCAACGACTAGCTTTAATGAAAAGTAATTCAAACAACTTGAAGAAAAACAGTACATACAGTAATCCAAGTCTGGACTGATCCACATGTTCTGGATTTCGGTATAATTATAAAGAATTTAATCTTCATTTGGTATTAATTTTGGATATCATTCTAGCTTGGGAACTGTAACCATTACTTTATAGCAACTTGTACAGTGAATTTTGGAGAGCAGAGCTCTACTGAGATTTCTAGTCTCAAGTTCTTTGCTGCTCTTAGAGTTCAAACTAGTTTATCAGAGAATATGCTCACTGTTAGTGTTTATTTCCATAACTTTGCTCAGAGCTGTGGCTACTTGAGGCATGGGTTTGATGGATGGACTGCTTAGTGAATCAGGAATTGCCTGGATGGTCACACTCAGAGTTGTGGTTGATGGTTTGATGAAGAGGTGGAGAGCAGAGATGAGTGATTTTCCACAGGGTTCAGGTTATGCAACCAAAGGGGGACTGCAAGAAAGCTGGAGAGGAGCTTTTTCTAAGGATACACAGTGCCAGGACAAGGGGAAATGGCCTTAAACTGAAAGAGGGAAGGTTTAGATTAGGTATCAGGAAGAAATCCTTCAGCTGAGACAAGAAAGAACATTGCCCAGAGAAGCTGTGGATGCCCCATCTCTGGAAGTGTTCCATGCCAGGCTGGATGGGGCATTGAGCAACCTGGGCTAGTGGAAGGTGTCCCTGCCCATGGCAGGGGGGTTGCAATAAAAGGATTTTTAAGGTTCTTTTCAACCCAAACCCATCTATGATTTTATGTGTATGGGTATTTTTTGGTTAGCATTGCCTGGTAACTCTGAGCCTTATTAATCTGTTTAGACATTTTTAAGGTTGCTGATCCTGTGGAATTTGCTTGATGTTCTGTGACTGTTGTATCCTTAGGAGAGCAAACATAGCTGAAGGTATCTGGTATTGTGAAAGTATGAACCCAATGTTCCTCACTCGTCCTTATGCATTGCACAAGCTGCCAGGCCCCAAAGGGAGATTTTGACCTGTATTTTGTGTTATATGTTAAACCATAGTAACTGAGCAAACTGGGGAGACCCAAGCAACTCTGCTGTAGATCATCCTGGTTTCTTTGGGGGGGATATTTAAACTCAATATCCTGAGTTTAAAGGGACCCATGGGCATCACAGAAATTCAACTGGTCCTGTACAGGACAACCCCAAGAATGTCACCATGTGCTTGAGAGCATTGTCCAAGTGCTTGGCAGGCTTGAGGCCAGACCATTCCCTTGGGGAGCCCTTCCCAGTGCCTGACTATGCCCTGGAGGAAGAAGCTTTTCCTAATATCCATCCTGAACTTCCCCTGCCACAGCTTTGTGGTGTTTCCCTAAGTGCTATCTCTGGCTGATGGAGAAGACATCAATGCCTGCCCATCCTGAGCAAGTTGCAACTGTAGTGAGATCTCCCCTCAGTTTCCTCTTCTCTGGGATGAACAGATGAAGTGACCTCAGCTGTTCCTTCTATTGAGGCCTTGAGTTTGAGCTTTCATGTTTTTCACACTCTGTGCTGCCCAGGGGTGCAGTTCTGATCCTCACATTCAGTGCCAGTCAGCTCTCTGCACAGAGCAGGGAGACAAAACAAATCCTTTTCCTGATGAAGACCAAGGACAACTTTCAGACCCAAAAGCACAAAGAGCAGTGGGCTGGAGGGAGGAACAAGAAGGATGGGACCTCACAACCTGAAGCTGGAATTGGACAATTAAACTCCAATATGCAAATGGACCACAACTTATAAAAAACATAAGACTTTGTGACCACTCAGCCATTCTGTGACCATTCTTAGTCCACCTTGGGTGTAGCTCTGGTCAGGCTCTTGTCCTGCCCAAGGTGTACCCTGGAGGCCTTTCAATAAATCCCTGCTTTATTCTCCAGCTCTGTCCAGTCTCTGTTCTGTTCCAGGTCAGCCTTCCCAAGCTATCCCTATGGCTTCCTGTTCAGACACTTCAGCACCTTTGTAGCCCTCCTTTGGACACTCTCTAATGTTCCAGTGCCTTTTTTACACTGTGGCACCCCAAACTGCACACAAAATTCAGGGTGAGGCTGCCCCAGCCCAGAGCAGAGCGGGACAATCCCTGCCTTGCCTGATATCCCTGGACAGGGCTGGCCCTCCTGGCTGCCAGGGCACTGCTCATCCCAATTTAACTTGTCATTAAAGAGCACCAGACCTAAATTGGAGCCTAAATTGCAGATCCCCACTAGTGACTGGTTGCTGGAATGTGATGGTGGAGATTCCCAGGGAGACTGGTGTGGCTGAACTCTCACGGTCTTTCTCATGATTTGCTCCAAGGAATCATTTCACATTTCTGGAAGGGGGTTTTGTCTCTAAAAATGATTTCTCAATACTTGCCATTATAATGAGATTTTTAAAACTTGAAGGTATTAAGTTCATTGCTAGCCAAGCATATCTACCTTGAGTGACAAATAAAACTGATTCAGCTGACCCAAGCTTAATAAAAGATGGAATAATACTTGCAAATATTTCCTGAAGTCAATATTGAATGTTGTCCTGTTGTTCAGTACTCCTCACCTTTCAGATTTGTGTCACAGGTGCATACAACTTTTTCTAAGTTAGTGGTAGCTCTATTTATGTTTTATTGAATCCTGCCCAGAGTGAGTAGATTACTGGAGTTGTTCATGATCCCACTGAAGGACCAGAGTTGCATAAAATACTCCTGTATATCTTATGTAACCCATTCTGGATTTCAATTGCCTTAATGCTATTAAATACTCTTTTTTTAATTTTTTTTTTTTTACTTGGCACTACAGAAATGAATGTGATTTATTTGTGGACCAAGGAAAGCAAGAAATCTGCTATCAGAAGTTTCAGTAGTGGTGGGAAATGGCAAGAAATAAACATTGCCACTTGCTCATTAATGCAATTACCATAGCCCATCAAACATGTGCTGATAAATTTGAGAGGCTTATACCATTCATTAGGCATATACATTCATTAGTGTAGCCATCATAAAATAATGAGGGGACTGTCCAGCTTGGGGAAAAATTCAGAGAACAAAAGCTCACATTATACAGAGCTATGATGATAAATGTCTCCTGTGGCATAATTTTAACTCTTACCATCTGTTATTCCCTGTTGCCTTAGCAACTTAAAATAAATATTAAAAATAGTCTGAAACCAGGAAAAGCACAGCAGGGAATGTCTGTCCTGAAAGCAAACAAACCCTCAATGTGACCAGGAAATAGCAGGAGAAAGTACTGATGAGAACTTCAGGAGATTTAGCTGGGAGAATTTTCAGTATGCAGGGGTGGGTGAGAGAAGGATCCCAAACCAGTGTTTATGAGCAGCTGTAGCTGGGCTACCAAAGCACTGTCAGATGCTCAGTGCTGTACTTGCCATCTGTTTTCAGCTCTGAGCTTGAGAAGTAATTTTACTTTAACTGTTAGAAGATTTGGGTATATATGCATAAATATGATTTTACACTTTTGAGAGTTTGTTTTTTTTTTTTTTTTGTAGCTGAGCTAGAGGGCTGTGAGGAGCTGTTCTGATGCAGTCTTTGTAAGCTGTGAGTGTTACACTGGTGTTGATCAAATGATGCCATTCAAATATTATTAGAACTGAGTGTTTAGGCCAAAGGCAAGGCTTAAAAGGAGAGCTGCACTTTCATGCCAGGCCAGCACAGGAGCTGTTTCCAGAGGCTTCTTTCTGGAAAATACAAGAGCAGGAAAAGCTATCTTGGGAAAGAAAGGCTGAAAGACTGCATTTAGTGTCAGGGGCATGAAGAGTTGTTTAAGAACTTGCAAGTGTTGTGAAATAATAGAGCAGTTCAAGAACCTAGGAACTTTACTCTTTTTGGGAGAGGTTAAATTATTTGGGGATGCCCTATCTAAAGAATTCCTTGGCTGAAAAATGCTTTGCATGGGAAGAGCAGCCCTGCTTGGGGGAATTGCCAACTCTTCTGGGTGGGTTCTTACTTTAGTCTAATTATAATGAAGATTTGTTTAGCTTCCTTGGTTGAGTGTTCCTGTGTGTTTTTTAGCATTCCCTTGCATTGGTTTGGCAGTCACTTCAAGTGTGATTTACAATAAGAGATGAGAAAACAAACTGAGATTTGATGTTAGGCAGTAGCCAGGGAACTGAGATGTAATCACTGCTGTATAACATCCTGTGCAGTTCAGTGAGCATCATGGTGCACTCAATGCATAGAATCTCCTTTGAGCTCACAAACCAAGACAGACTGGATATACAGAACAGCCTGGGTATCCAGGTACCATCAGTGCAAATTAAGGGTCTGTGTCTGGGCTCAGGTGCATGAGACCTGAGGAACACAAATCAGAAGATTTGTTAGGTCCTGTTATGGTTGATGACCTGGTAGGCAGCTTTTTATCTGCAGCCTTGTGGTTTGCTCTCTGACAATAGCAGATGCAAGTTCTAAAAGGCAGCCAAACACAGATGCTTTGATTTGCAGGGAAGCTCTGACCCACCAGAACTGTAACTTTCAGTGATAAAAGCCACTGGAGTTCCAGTTACAGCCACTGCATGTCTGAGCTTTCCTGGACATGTCTTTTCTTCCCCTCCTCTATTCTCTACCATCTCAGAAACCACAGTGTAATGGGAGTGTTTTCTATATTTGGCCAGAGTAGCAGATCAGGGCTACCCTCAGCCTGCTCTGTGTCTGGGAGCTGTGGACACTTCCATGGCACAGCACCAGGCTGCTCAGCTTCTGTGCAGTGAGTCAGAGGCTCTGGAAGCTGTTGGCTGTGCTCAAAACAGCTGCTGTGTGACTGTAATAAGCCTGATGCACCTCAAAAGCCTTAGGTTCACCCCCTAACCAACCGAAGGTAGGTCCAAAGTTTCTCTCAAGGCTTCATATTCTTGCTGATAAGTTAATAATGACAGAAATGAGGAATCTGGTGTGGTGATGTGATCTAGTAAAGCCTTTCCTGATCTTGGGATATGGGAGAGACCTGTATCCCTTTATTCTCACCAACACAGCTTTTCCCTGGCTTGCTGTCCTAGTCTGAGGTGAGGTGTGGAGAGCCCCAGAAGGCTTTCTCTGTTTAAAGTGTTTTAAGTGGTGCTAAGGGAGCTAATACCATGACCTGTTAGGGTATGACATAAGACAGTTTCAGTCTTTCTTGGCACTCCACTTTGTCCATGGTGGATTCTCATGTCCATGACCAACTGAAAATTCCCCAAATCCCATCTGACTCTCCTTCAGCTGATCAGATGCTTAATCCAAAGCTCCACTCACTTCATCTGTGCTTCAAATATTCTCTAAAAGGGTTTCTGTGGAGTCTTTAGAAAAAATACTGTGCAGTCTTCTGAACTTTACCCTTAATTTTTTTTTTCTTGTATCTCATTCCTGTCTGCTTGTTTTTGTGGGGAATCCACGCTCATACTGAAGTGCTTTCTGGCATGCTGCAGGAAGGAAAGGCTTTCCCAGGAGTTCTGGGAACCAGCCAGTTACTTGGAAGTCCTGCCGGAAACATTGCTTGGAAAATGCATAGAAAATAATAAAACTTTCCTGCGTTCTGCTCAAAATAGGCAATTATTCAGTAGTATATCTAGCTAGACATGATGGAGATGTGTGTGTGTGCTCTGACTGTGCTCAGTGTGTACATCACTTAACGCAGACCGTGTGCTTGGCAGTCTCTTACCACTGAAGATAAAACATTTCCTGCTTTGAGGAATTTACAGCCTAGATGGACACTCCAGGAAGACCAAAAATCCAACAGCAGCTCAAGATGGAGTAGTTCATTTTAGGAGGTTTATCTCTGTTTCATGATGGTGATGACATAATTTTTACTTGGAGGAGTAGGATTTATGCTGATGTACTTTCAGCTTTTATGCCAATCTCCTTCTGTATTGCATTAGACAGTCCCTGCTGCAAAGGTTTGAAATCTCAGCTAGATTAAGATATCTGATCTCTGCTTCCCAAAAATTCCACTGTGTTGTCAAGTGAAAGCAGAAAGCTGATGGAAGATATAAAGTGTGCAAAAGGCCTGCCATATTTCACTGGGATTTACTCTGACATCTCTATGTAGCTGGTTGATTTTTTTCCTTTTGACCTGAATAGCAGTGTGAGTTCAGCAGCCAGCAGCATACATTCTTTAATGCATCTAGAGAATTCAAATTGTTGTTTTATGGGTGAAGGGATAGCCATGCAATTAGGATTTCCATCTGTGTGTTCCTCTGCTTTGGTATGGTGGCAAACATGTAGCATGAAACGAGCTTATTACAGCTGTGGGAGGAGAGCTGGTGTTGAACTTCCCTGTTTACGGTTTTGCTGTAGAATTTTATTATTTAAAAAGCTCAGCAGATGTTTACAAAACTTCCATATAAATGCCTCCTGAAATTATGCCTTGCCTTTAATCAAAACTGGATGCTTAGATGGCCCAGAAGTTCCCTAACTCCCTGCTTGCACAGAAGCCTCTCTCCAGTTAGCTCTGAACTTGTGCTGTACCCTTAAAGAAAAGCCCTTGCTTTTTCTTCTTGTGATCCAGTCTTCCACAGCATGGATTGTGGTGTTTTCAAGCAAACCTGAGCCTTGTTTTCCACGAACTGAAGTTTAGTTTGGATCCAGTTAAAACCTTTATGGTGTTTTGCATTTATAAGGGGTATGTGAGTTTGTATTTAGTAGAGAAACTTGTTCAAAGTTTAGGGCTGGATTTTTTTTTTTTTTTTTTTTTTTGACTGAATGCTATTTTGCAGTTAGCAGCCATGTTATGCTGTCTGTCTTCTGAGCTGGAGATGTATCATCAGACTGTAAACAGCTTCCAAGTTGCAGAAGGCATTTCCTTCCTTATTCCATCCCCTTAGCTTTCTTCTTTGTGCAGGCAGCAATAGTTTCCATGCTCACTGTTCAAGATCCCATGGATCTGGATAGCTCACAGTGGCTATCATTTTATTCTGCTGAGTACTTTAAAAGTTGTAATGAGACTGTGTGGTAATGTTAATAGAGCCTCCTGGTTATTCTCACAGTACTTGTAAAAAAATTACTTGGTGTCATGACTTCATATCCAGATGACTGTATAAAATTAGGAATACTCTTAACGCTTGTTCTCAGATTCATATATATATTTAAATTTATTGGTGTCATGAAAATGCAATTATTTTTATCAGGGAGATAACTTGGAACTTTCCAAAGGCTGATGAATAGCATGCCAAATCTTCTCAGTGTTCAATAATAAAGTTCAAGGCATAACACACTGGACACATGGGAAAAGTTCCCTTTTGCAGATGATTGATGTGCCAACCTTTCATCCTGTTTTCAGTGTGCTTTGAGATGCAGAATATTTTTTTAAGCAAAAGCTTACAGTTCTTTCAGATTTTTTTTCTTCTATGTACTGTTTAGAAACTTAATATTTTAACCATTAGGTTGAATGAAAATTAAGTTTCATGTTGTCCCTTGCAGGATAATCTTTAGGGCTTTGTGGAGCAAATGATTGTGCTCAGAAAATGTCATCCACTGAGCTCATTACCTTGTGGTCTGTAATAATTAGATTCGTGTATAAGTAGCTTTACTGTGGCATTATATTTGTTATTAATCAAGTGAGAGTTGGAAATGAAATACTGGCATGGTTTTCATCAAGAATGATCTTTATTCTTACAGATATTTACTGCTTACAGAACTTCATACAGTTTTGTCAGCCCATTTCAGTTAACTTGATGTGGCATAAAAAGTGGACAAGCCATTCACGTTTATTTGTGAACTACAATGCTGAAGTGTGCACCTGTAAAAAATGGTCTCTTGTTTATAATCTCTCCTGCAAGGCTTCTCTAGCTCTTCCTTTGCTATCAGCCTTTGTCCTTATTTTTTTTTATCTCCCTGAGAAACTAAAATGGAAAAAGCTGAATTGAACGTGACTTACTGTGCTGAAAAAGCCAACCTTTCCCTGCAGCTGGCTTGAGAGTCCCACACTGAGGATAACATTGTCCTTACAGAACAACAGTAACTGGGACAGTCTTTTGTGCCAGCAGGGGAAGAGATGGTTCTGGTACCTGATGTTTAGGAGGTTTGGCTCTAACCCTTGAGACACAGATTTTTCTGCAGTCTGGCAATGCTTTGTTGGGTAACACTGGAAAAACACTTTTTCTTTTACCATGGCACATGTGAACTCCTTTGACAAATGAGAAGACTGATTGTCTGGGGCAGTGCTGGTGAGGTGTGTGGTGCAAAAACCAGGTATCACACATATCTTCTTAGATTGCTAAATGCAGGGCTTTGTGTTAACTGGTGGGGGTTCTAGGGTTGATCAGCTTGGGTGGGTAAAGTTCCAGGAAATGTGGGTGTTTTAACACATTTTACTGGACCTGGCATTCCCTGATTTCAAAGTCTATTGGTGGAATCAAAACACGTATAATACAGAGGATTATGCATGTTATTCTGAGATTAGCTCAGTTGGATTAGAGCATGGTGATGATAATGAACTCCAAGGTCAGGGGTTTGATCCCCACATGGGCCATTCACTTGAGAGTCAAACTTGATAATCCTTGTGGGTGCCTTCCAACCTGGAGTGCTCTGTAATTCCTCTTTAGCTAAATACATGCATGATATGAAATGATAAGCAAGTGTAATACATGCTTTGAATAATGTGCTGATCTAGCCCAGCTCAGTCCTAAGAGGCTACTGAAGTTGATGGGAATTTTTTGCAAATTTGGGGTTCTTCCCAGGGTGGCCCTGTGGCATTATTAGAGACCTCATGGCATGTTTTTGTTATCTTTAGAAGTAATGTCCTTGTGTTCACTCCTCATGAGAGATACATGGCTGTGAGAGAGAGGTCTGTACCTGTGCAGTGTGGGTTCCTTCCAGAACGGTGGATCTGCAGGAGGTGCCTGGTGGGAATGTGGTGGCCAGCATCAGGAGCAGACATAAAGGGACTGAGGGTCCATCAGCACATCTACCAGGGGTGGCATTTTGTCACACAGTCCACTGAGTCACCCAGACAGAAGCACAAGTCACCCAAGCACAGAAGTCTTTTGCCTGGATGCTCAGTGGATTGTTGAGCAGTGTGAAAACAGTCCATCCCTCCCAAAACAGAGAGATAGCAATCACTGATAATTCTGACTTGGTTTTGCTGTGAACATGAGAAACTGGTGGGGTTTTTAGATGGAAATTCCTGTCCCTTAAGGGCACCTTTTACCTGTTGGTGTCTCTCCATGGCTGGGTTGCCCAAAGGAAATAAATAATTATCCTAAAGGAAATAATGGCCCAAAAGAAACTGGTATAGTGTTGGTAAAGCCTGCATGACCTGTTTTAGGGGCAGGTGGAACATGCTCTGGCCATAACAGCAAGTGTGAGTTACCTGGCACTTTGACTACCTAGAGAAGCCAGGATGTTGTTTGGTTTTTCCCCCGCCCAAGAGGAATAACTTTTTAGTAAATGGGACAGGCTTAGCATTTCTACAGTTTATTAACTGTCATATGAATAAGATCTAAAGAAAAAAAAAACAAAAAACAAAAAAAACCCCTAAACCCCTACATTTTTAGGTGTTAGCCACATGTGGTCACATAACTGAGGCCAAGTAGTTTTGTAAAAGGTGATAAGAATGATCTTCTAAAAGCTAGTAGTCATATTTCACTATAATCTTTGGTTGATATTAATGATGGCAAAGAATTGCTGAAAAAAAAATGCCTGGGAAAAAAAATCCTTAAGGCAAAGAGTACAAATGGCACCTGTAAATGTCTGATTTCTTCACTTGAAAATCTAGACTGTATTCAATCAAATATTCTCTTCTAGAGATGCAAAACCATGTAGCTTCTGTCTCATCTGTCTAAAATACAGGGTTGGGAGCTGTTCTGCAAGGCCCATGTTTCTGCTGATTGTGAATTTGGCAGGCTGGTGATGGCTATCAACAGCATGAGAAGTGATAAGGGTCATCTTTGACCCACACAACTGCCTAGAGTCAAGAATTCTGCAAGAGTTCTGAAGCTGCTCTCTCTAAATACCTCCCTCTGTTATTTTGTATTCAAATTAAACCCTCAAAGGTGAGAGCTGCAGAGTATTTTACTTCTGATATGATGTGCCTGTGAGTTGTGTTCTATGCCAAATTAAGCAGCAGTACTTCTGTATGGCATATACTGTAATTAAATATGGAACCCAAGCCTAATGTTTGACCTTAGGGGATTTAATTCAGTTCATTGTAGTGTTGGTGGGAAAGTGAATTCCATAATTGAGGCTGAGATCTGATGTCCCCCATGGTATTTGAGTGTTCAAACACAAAATTTTGGGAGAAGTCCATTTCTAATATTCACACTAATTTATCATTTTAGCTGACACGTTTGAATTCCAGAACAATTGTAGGTTAAACAAAAGGAAAACAGGATATTAAAGAATCTGATGGGTCCTATCCAAGTTTTGTGTGAGTCTCTCTCTACTGACTTTAATGGAATGTGGCCCACTCTGTAGAAATAATTCTTGAATTCTTTTCACTGGAAACACTGACAAAAATTAATATGCCCCTAAAGTGAAACAGACCTGGGAAACAAAATAAAACTCAGCTTTTGGAATTGTCCAAACCAGAAGAAGTGCAGAAGCAAAACAAATACCATGAGAATGTAAGAGAAAATTTGTTCTTTCAGTTTTCGTACTTGAAGTATGAATAGCAAAGATAAGGTAATGGTGGTCTATCTGCTAATTAGAACAGTGCTGCAGATATAGTGAAAATGGAAATTTTAAATGTTCAGAGCCTTATGGGAATTGAGACAGTGGGTATTTGAGAGATGATTTTTAGGATGGTGCTGGAATGATGGATCTCTTATTGATATACAGCCTCAAATAACCAAAAGTATGGAAAAATTAAATATGAAGCAGTTTTTTGAAATCTCAGTACATCCACCTTTCATTGGATGAAAGGGTTCTTCATTGGGAAGAAAGGGTTCCTCAGTGAATGGCATTTTCCTTTGTTATTTTAATTTGTATGGAATTGTTCCCACCGTGCATGTAGAGTGATGTGACCTTTTTTTGTAGTGATGTTTTTGGCTTTGCAGTGTCATGCAAATGGCAACTAATTGTCAGGATATAAAAAAATTGGATCCTGGAAGTCATACCAAAAAGAATAATGAAAAATATTTTGTCTTTTTTTCCGTGCAGTAACTGCAATGAATCAGATGATGCAGGATGGGGTTTTTTTGCTTTTTTCTTTTTTTTGAGTTGAAGTTATTCTGTGTAGAGTGCTGTTGTGGGAAATCCCCACTCTTCAAGCTGAGAGTAGTTTTACTGTGACTTAAATGGCACCAGTCAATTTAGCTTTAAATGCAGTGGGCTTTAATCCTGCAGGAAGGCAGTGCTTTTTGTGAGAGAGGACATGAAAATTCAGGTTTTCTATGTGAAAAGTACCAGTGATCTGTGATAGTATTGCAAGAATACACTTATCTATTTGGGGAGCAAGACAGCTTCTAGAAACCTGTTTGTCAGAATGCAAAAAGGGCATTTACAGATTTATATATATTTTTTTGATGGGAGAGGTCAAGTTAGTTGTTTGGGGGTTGGGTTGGTTGGATTTTTTTTTTTTTTTACTTGAATTTTGGCCCCTGGCTTTCAATTCTGAAAATGTGTTTGCTCTGAATTCTCTTCAGCTGTGATTTGGAGCATCAAAGTGCAGAACATTGCAGAGGTGGAGGCCCTTTGTGCTTGGTGACTGATGAGCACCTCACAGCCCATGATGCCATCAGAATTGTGCTCTAAATAGTTCCTCGACAAGCACCCAAAATCCTGGGGGTTTCAGCTCTTATCTTGCAAGCAGCTTGCAGGAGTAACTGCAGAGTGAAATCTGCATTAGGTCACTCATTGCAGGGCACTCTGGTTAGGAAGAGGAGCATGTGATCCGTTCCTCCTCTGTAAACATTCCAGGAAAATGTATTTGTTGAGTTTATTCATAGGCACTTCTGTGGTGCTCACCACTGCAATATTATTTTGTTGCTCTTAGGGCATTCATGCCTTTAATGGAAAATGATTTTTTTCTTTTAGGTTTTGCAAGTGAGGGCACATCAGTGAAATTCATCTCAGGCCTAAGTTGTTAATGTAACTAAAATAATGGAGTTTTCTTCTGAAGAACAGTTTTGAAGAATTGTTTTGCAGCAGTTTTTGGCAAGTTTCTTAACAGAAATGAAGTAATGAGTGTCCTCTTCATGTTTCTTTAAATGCATTGTGAATTAAATGTGAAATTAACTTCTAAAAATTCTACTATGCATAGTTTTTCTGACTTGCAGTGGAATTTATCTAGACATTTGCTTGTTCTGGTAAAGGGCAGATGCCACACGGAGTACAGCTGCTTGGAAAATATTAATCCCTTTAGTGTCCTCCTTCTGTCTTAATCCCCCAAATTCTGATGACAATGGAAAGAATTTCACTCCTAACAAGAAAATTCCATTCAAAGTTTAATTTAGGGGAAGTGAAAGAAACTTAATCATTATTTTTCTAAGTGAAATAAAAACATTGTTGAGTGAAGTTCTCAAAATTTGGCCACTGCCCTCTGCCTCTGCAGTCCCTCAGAACCCCAGGGTATGATTCAGATTTTTTTGTTAGCTGGGCCACTTTGAGGAACATCAGGAGAAGCCAGAGCCAGCTGAAAGATTCAGCCTCCAAAAAGTGATATTTACAGGCATTGGTGCTAAGAATTCTAAGAGGCTATGTTCTAGCATTTCTGAAGGTAGGGATGTTTTTCTTAGATGAAACAAAAGGTATTTTTTAATTTTGAGATTGGTTTGGTCCAAAAATTTCAGTTCTCAGAAGAAAACCCTGTTTTTTATGGGGAGGAAAAATGTCTAGCAAAATACTTGGTATTTTATATCATTTTTTCTGACTGGATTTTTTTTGTTATCCTAGAAAGAAAATTAAGCAGCTTGAAATCTTAATCCTACTTCTGCTGCTGATGTGAATCCTTAAAATAAATTTATTTCCCTCAATTATTGGATATTACTATGAAGCCACTGACTAGAGGAAAAAGTGCTATAAAGATTTAACTTTAGACCTTTGCACACCTGAAGCATGGTAAATAAGTTTTAATACCCTCTGCTGTTATTTGGGGCCAAAATTCTCTTTGCAATATGATCAAAATGAGAACAGAAAGATAATTTAGGAAAAAAAAAAAAAAAAGCTGTAACTGTCAAGGCTTTAATCTACATTATTTGTACACCATGTGTGGTTTCCCTGAAAACCAAAAGCAAGCTGAAAGCTTTGACTCTCAGAACTTACATGCATGATGAATATTTCTTCTGGTATATGTTTTATAAGGTTTTTGCTAGTCTTGAAAATGTTCAAACTTGCAAAGGAGCCTGAGGCTAGAGAGAGTGTTCTAAGTAAAGAACAAATGGGAATTTAGAGGAGGAGAGGCAATCTGATCCTGGAGGGCTTTCTGGTAATGCAGGAAGTCTGAGGAGGAAGAGGTGTATGCCTCCTCAAAGCCACAGTTAGGAATGGACTATTCAAAGTGAAATTCCACTGAGCAAAAAGGACAGGAAGAGAACTGGTGTGAGGGAAGGGATTTTTTTGGTCAAAGGCTTGAGGGACAGAGCTTGTGCTGGTCCTGCAGAGCCTGTTTTGGGGATGTTCTATGATCAAGGATGTGAAAAAGCTGCAGGGATAGGTGGTTCTCCAAGAGCAAGGGATAGGAGGACCTCATCAGTGTAATGTGCACACCATTGGCTCACACCAGGAACAAACTTTATCCCTGTTGAAAACATTTTTTTTAAAGCTGGGTGGCTGAATGACAGCAGCTGTCATTTATCCTAAGCTTTGAAATTTCGATGTGTAGAAATACCAAATGGGGATCACAGATGTAGTGGAAGATGATCTTCCCTTCCACGTGCTTCCTGTCCTGATGTACCAGGGAGAAATCCCTTTTGAGGGCCACAGGGTTTCTGTCCAGATAGGGAAAAAATGGCTCATTGATAATACAAGCATGATCTCGAGTTAGCAGTGTTACATATATAAAAGACTTGTATAACATATAAAAAATGTTAGAATTGCAGAGCTCTCTGTAAAATCATAATATTGATTATAAAGCTCACATTTAAGGTGTGAGCTCACTGGTGTTCAGTCATTCCAGTTGGGTGGGTGATTCTAAGTCTTGAGTCTGATGAACTTGAACTTCAGTGGAGCAAAAGTTCCTTACTGTTGTATGAGAAACGTTCTTGGCAACCTAAGAATGGCTTCATTTCTATCCTGTGGGATGCTCTACACACAGGAAAATCTACTGCCTGATACTATCCTTTCTGTATGGAAACAGCAGAAGTAAGAGTGTGTTCATGACTGAACTGATAGGCCCTGATTACAGCAGATTTCCATGTGTTCATCTACTGACCTGTGAGATAATGTCACAATTCCCAGGTCTTCAGAGAGCCATCAGAAGTTCACTGGGTGAAACTGCAGGGATGTGAGACAGCAGTTTCTGGAAGCACTCTTGGTCAGTAGGTGCTGCTCTGGTTTCCAATGCAGAGTGCAATGTGTTGTTGAGGGACAGACCAAATCAGACTTGGGGCTGTAGGAGAAAGTCTGTGGGCTGAGTTTTAACACTGAGCTAATAACATTTTTATCTGGCATAACTTGATGAAGAGAGAGAACTTCATTTCACTGTCTTATGTTCTACCTAGCTAAAGCTGTTCTGCATTTTCCTCCTCCCTGTGCTTGGACCCTGTTTTTTGGTGCTGTCTTGCTAAACAAGTCCTTTCTTTTGCTCTGAGTTGCATCTGGTTCAATGGTGACTGATCCAATAAATCTGTCTGTCAAAAACCTTGACTCTTCCTACAGTGAAAGGTAATGTGTAATGCAAGATATACTTAGATGTGTTTGCAGGCTTCCAGTTCAACAGGATTGCAAAAATTCCATCAATTCAGTCTCCTCCACCGTTCAGATTTGAACAGCTGGTTTTGTTCCATGCCACCCCGAAACCCCTTTATGTGCCTTACGCTTCCCTGTCAGTGATTATTTCTGGTTGGAGCATTTTCAGGGGCCTGAAACAAGAAAATCAGCTGTACTGCAGACATGTGCCTAGCAGGAGTTTCACTGAGACCACCAGCTCATTTCACATAGGTCATCAAATGGTTTTCCAAGCCTGTGCTGACTTGGACTGCTTTTGAACCATTAGAGTGGAAATATTTCATATCCCTTGCTAATCCCCTGAGCCTGCTGGCCTCCCACCCCTGTGGCCATTATTTTTAAGAAGAACCAATTAAGTGCAGAAATCCAGCTTTGTGTTCTTTCACTTAGGTCTCCAGCATCCTGTGCTATGTCAGAGAACTTTTATGAAGTCTGGGGGGGGAAAAAAGTAAAATCAGGAGATTGCAAAGGAGTAAAACTTGCTTTTCTTTCTAAATGGTAACAAAAAACTATACTTAACTATAAAAAGATGTCAAATAACATTGCATGCTAACTACAAGTTTCTCAGCACAGTCTGAATCCTGGTCCTCATCTTGGGACAAGCCGGGTTACTTAATTTCAAGGAGTTTTATGGTTTTGGTTGTTCATTCTTTGCTGAGACAAGCAGATCCGATAAACAACCTATACTTGTATATCTTGAGTCTCCCTAAATGCTTTTTCTGCCTTTTCTTCCCAATAAAGATTGTGAAACTGGCACTTCTAGTCACCACAGTATTTCGGGGAGCTATGTGCTTGAATATGAAAGTAGAGGAGGAGCTGCAAAAGTGTGTAGAACAAAATTATGGGAACTTGACATACTGTCTGGAAAATATGTCTGGAAAGCTGTGGGTTTCCTTTTTACTCATACGCCTCTAAGTGGATTTGCTTTATTGCAATGCCAATAGATAATTTAAGCCATTTATTAGACAGCTTGTGATCCTGTCCATTAGGCCAGTGTGTTTTTGTTAGGAGGGTAGAAATTTCCTTGAGGTTTTTTTCCTGCTGGTTCTGTCATGGATAGCATGGGTAGGTCTACAGCTTTTTTCAGTCTTAATTGCATGGATGTCTCTTGCCTTACTTGTGCTATTGTAACCTCTGCTGAGCAGAGCACTGATAAAAGTCTGAAAGAGATGAAAAAGCTCATTGTTGTGCTGCACAGGTTAGGAAAGTGACAGCTTGTTTCCAGTTCTGTGCAAGACTTCAGGAGTGATCTTTAAGTTCTTTCAGGATCTGAAGTTCTTTAATTGCAAAATGGATATGGGATCTTTACTTTCTAGAAAGTTTAGAAAAGCTTTCCAGCAAGAGGTTAGCAAACTCTCCAAGAATGCTTGCTCTGGAAATTCCTTATTGCGAAATAAGGTATTTTTCAAAATTGTTATTGCTAGATATTGACCTTCCCACATTTGTGTGTTTGACTGAATTTTTTGACCTTTTTTCCCCACTTGGTAACTTCTCTGGGATCAGGTGTTAAGAGTATCATCCCTGGTGTCTATTTTTTTTTGGTAGTTCTGTTTGATAACAGTTCAAAACCAATGTTTCCCTGCCACCATCCTTCTTCAGCAGTGGCTGGTGGCTCTACCTATTTCTAAATGTAACATAAAAACCTAATCAGGATTTGTGGTGAGCTAATTGAAGACAGTATGGCAGAAAGTGCTATAACCATCTCAGTCCTAAGGGAAAGAAAGTTCTCAGTCCTTGCAGAATTCCTTGGTGCTCCTTTTTGCCTGATAACTCTTAATGACTGGTATTAGGGACTTGAATTCACCTCTTGGTGAGCTTCATGTAAGTGATGGCTCCTGCTGCTTCATGGAACTCCTCTCAAGTCCAAAGGCCCAGCCACATCTCAAAATCACCAGTTTGTTGCCAGTTCAACACTTCTCTCAGTTCAGCAAGTTCTGAAAGGCCATTTCTCTGCTATCCTGATGTAAAATGAATTCAAAATGAATTCCTCCTAAATGAATCTGTGAGGATTAGATTCTCTCTTCTAAGAATTTATGAAATGTTTTGGAATTTTTACTTTTGTCTTTACTAAAGGAAAGTGTGGGGAATTCATGAAGTGAATAAATAAAAAATGCAGAGACAGTACCCAGGTTAAGGCTTACCAAAAGTTCCAGAGTTCTTGGCTGAAGACAGCTTCTGCACAACAAAAAGAAATTAAAATGTAAAGCAAGAATATTAACTCTCCAGGACCACTTGCCCTTATTCAAGTAAAACCACATGCCCATCAGTTTTGCTGAACAAGCTATGCATGCACCAAGTCCTACAGAGAAAGCCCTACCCAATGTTCATAAGTAAAAACAACCACAAAAATATTTCATATTGGTTATTTT
>VZSR01001863.1:2306901-2489041 GCA_013398615.1 Brachypodius melanocephalos
ACAGATAAGTATCTACCAATAGTAAACAACTAACAATAATAAACATTAACAATAGATAAACAAAACTAACAAACTAACAATAGAGAAACATCTAATAACAGTAAACATCTAACAGTAAATATCTAATAAGGCACCAATAGCATTGTGCAAATTCTATTTAGCATTCAGGGTCCCTCTGGCACAGGTGGGGATGGAGCTGTGGGAGGGTGAGAGGATGTTCCCTGCATGGCTTTGGGTTTCCCAGCAGCTCCTCGTGGCTCCAGGCAGATCCCAGGTGCTGGTGGGACGCCTCTGCTGAGCACAGCCCAAAAAAGAGGAGCAATCCCTGCTTCTGCGGGCTGAGGGGAACCAGCAAATCCCCTCAGGGTGTTTTTATGAGCCCCTGACACAGGCTGGAGGCAGGATGGCGATGGTTGGAAATGTGGAGCTGTACATTGCAGGGCGTGCACCCATCCCACAGCAGCTCAGGGGGTTTCATGGGGTGGCTCAGAGTCTGTCAGGCACGGGGCTGGTGATTCCCTGAAGGATGCTGGATTTATCCAGGGTCTAATCACAAATGGGAAGTGTTGCCTGTTGGGCAGCTCAGGGGCTTAAGCAGGCTGTTTCTCTGATATTTGATTTGCATGCATCTGTGTGTGAAAAATCTTAGTGATTTTGAGGAAGGATTCAATTGTATTTAACTGCTCAGAAGCCAAATTAAATAAGCTGAGTGGCATTTTTTTTTGTCAAATATGGAATAGTTAAGACTTGTTTTGAACACTAAAAGTTGGTAACTAAATGCAGGAGTGTTTCTGACCCATTATCACTTTAAAACCTCTTCAAAAGCTAAGGACACTTTTTAGAAAACCTATCAAATATGACTTTTTTTCCCCTCTGTTTTGCTATGTGGTGTCATAGTGTGCTAAATTCTAGAAAAAGTCAAATTTTTGATATTTCTTCTAATGAATCCAAACAATAGCTATTAGCTAGGAATTCAACACTCATTCTGACGTTCAGAAGCAGCTCTGACTCAAGGCATGTGTATGTTGATCCTGATGGTTATGATATTATATGTGGTAGATGCTGGCAAGGACATCCCTTCCTTTTACCCAAAAACATTCAGCAGTGGTGAAAAGACTTTTGTCAAGGAAGCATAATTCTTTCCGTATTTGTGCTTTAAAAAAAAAAGTTCACTGATTTTTTTTTTTATTATTATTATTTATGAATGTTGTCTCTGTGGCTGAAAATAATAAAGATGTTAACTATGAGCCACTGGTGACTGGTTTATATCATCAGTATCTGAACTTGCAGCACTGGGAATTGCTGCTGATGACTTGAGACTGAGTGCTGGGAGAGAGATGAGTGTGGTTGTGTGGCTACCTTAATAAAGGGTAGCATTTGATAATCTAGAGAGTTTCATGGAAGAATAAGTTGTTTTCTTTACAGGAAAGTGTAATGGCTCCTCAGCCAAATGTTCTCAAAGATGTATTTTCAATGTTGAATTGGGAAAACATGCAACCTTTCAAAGACTGCTGCTTTTCTTGAACTTTGCATCCCAAGACTCTTATCAAGCCAACTCTGAGATGTGTTTTGTGAGGGATACTCTGAACATGTGCCACAGACATACCCATGGTAATTTTTTTGTGGTAACTCATAAATCAGGAGCACAATGCCAATGAACACCCAGAGAAAACTGTGACCTGCTTGCATTGCTGGGTTCCCACTGTTTTTGCTGAAGCAGATAAGCAGTGATTCCTTACTGACATTATTCAAGGTGTCTGGAAGCATTTCTTGTATCCATTGTTACCAATGCAAAAAGGCACAGGAGCACTGCAGCCTTTCCTGACTTGTCAGAGGAAGTGGCATCTGAGGAGATCTCTTGTCTTGCAAAAGAATTCCAGACATCCAGTTGGGAGCACTAATATTACATTTGCATTCCTCTAGCAACAGAATTGGTGTAAGGTCATTAAAGTTACTTTAAAAAGCATTTCAAATATAAATTCAAATGATTGAATGTGAGTGGGATGGAATTATTTCCTCAGCATTGTATGTTGTTAATTGATGTGAGTGTGCTTCATACAGCTGGCACTCAATTGCTGTGAAATATTCTTGGAGGGACAAGGGAAAATCAGATTTTTTGGTGACATTCATCTGTCTCAAAGAACAAGAAAAAAGATAGGATATTTGCACTCTGTCTGCAAATACAGTACACTGCAGGATACACTAAATTCCAGGTGTTAAGAGCTTGGCACAGAAGGGGAACGTGTGTCATTTTGGTAAAGGAAGGGACAAATAGAGATTGGAGCTGTTCAGAAGATCAGATATTTGATGAGCACTGATCATGAGAGAGCTGAAAGGTCATCAAGTATTTCTTCAAGTGGGTGTGATCCCTATGTAGACCATTTAATTCTAATATTTTGTTTCACTATCTGACCAAAGGGGCAGGCCAAAGTAGGTTTGATATAAAGTGCAAAAGCTACGTTCTACACAAACCTCAAATTTGCCTATGGGTAAACCTCCTGCACAGCAAAGCACAGGGATTAAATCTCTTGGAAGCAAAGTGATTTGGAAGTGCAGAGGAACTGGAGACTGGAACTGTGAGAAACAGAGGAGCTGTGGCTCCTGTTTTCTGTATACTTCTGTCACCTCACCATGTGTCATGCCAGGGGTGTAGTTTATATAGAGAAACAGCAGAGCTGTCTGCAGTTCACACCCCCAGCTGCCCCCTGAGAAATTCTGTCATGCTACTTCATCAATACAAGTGATTGAGATGGTCTGGGGTTATTGGTGGATAGGCAGCACAGAACAAAATGTAACAATATACACCATGGAGGCTTCCATCATGGTTCTTTTTAAAAAAATTAATTAATACTTAATTTCTTTCATTTAAATAAAGCTGTTGTGGGAAATTGCTTGTGAGGGGACATAACCCAGAGCACTTCACAGAAAGCTGAGTGTGTCTAGATTTGGAGAGGATGAGCTGCATCGTTGGCAAAACCCTGCTATCCCTTTCTTTCCATGTGAGAGGGGACAAGGAAAGACATTCCACTATGGCCACTACTACACTAAATGCTGCATCTTTAGAGAAACTGCCTGGGGGGGGTTGTACTCTCCTAGAATTGCTGGCATGGAGTCCTTCCTGTGCACAAAGGATTTGGCACCTGGATATCCCACCCATGCAAGTCCCTTCCATATCCTGCTGCTGTGGTATAAGCAGAGGGGTCACTTCATGGGAGCTTGAACCCCAGCTGACATGATTGGTGATGTTGCAATAGGGATAGCTGTAGTTTCAGTGGGGTCCCTCAGCTTTGGAACAAGATGCCTTGGCAGTAAACGCTGCTAGATGGATCTTAGGGGCTTGGTGCACTCCCATATCCATTTCCCAAATTTGGTCTGTGGTATTACAGAAGTTTTATTGCTAATATTTCTTCATTTGCTTCCTCCTCTGCCTCTAATGTCTTTTGAGGCAGATATTGCAGTTCTTCCTCCCTCCATTGGGTAAGCCCAAAGGCAGACAGAGGTTTTTGGCTTAGCAAACTGCCTGGGAGTGCTGCTGAGGTTCTGTCAGCTGTGCCTGCTCCTCTTCCCTATAAATTTGTCGTCTTCGGCAAAGACAAATTTGGCTTTTCCGAGGAAGTAGCAAAGGCTTGTCCTGTCCAGAGGGGACTGCATGGCTGGCAGATTGAGGGAGGGATGTACTCTGATGTGCAGTTCTTTCCACAAATTCCCCAAGTGACTTTGGCACAGCCACAGGCTGTGCCGTTGCATCACACAAGCTGAGAGGGTGAGATGCAGAGCACTACAGAAACATCCTGAAAATGTTTACTGGGGCAGGTAGCACCTGCCCAGCATGGTGAGTGCTCAGAGAGTGGCGCAAAGCTGCAGTTTGTCCTGAGCTGGGCAAACACAGCTCTGCCCTCTGTGTGCGAGAGCAGAGACTGGGTGCTCTCGCCTTGTTGGAACCCTGGGCACTGAGAATTTTAGACTTTCTGTGCTTACAGGCACTGACCACCAAATAACCCCTGCATTTGATCTGAGGCCTTGGAAAAGTCTTCCAAAATTGAATGATAGAACTGAGATTATGGGTGTGTAGTTTGAATAGAAGTGTGTAACAACACATGGTGGAAAACTTAGAGTTTAAGGGTTTAGAATATAGTAATACATGTATAAAGTAAGATGGAGGATTAAGGGCAGAGGCTGAGTCCTTTTCCACATCTTCTTCATGGGTCTGGGTGGTATTTTGTAATTGGATAGAAAAGTCCACATTGCAGGCCACAGGTGGTTGGTTATTGGGTTAAAAGTAAAAGTGATTTAAATGTAATTTCTTAATTAGGCACTTCATTCTTAAAAGACCTTATAGAGAAAGAGATAGGAGGCCATTTTTTACTTTAACTAAAAGTGCTGTAGCACTCACAGCTTATAAGGCTGTAATATAGATAAGAATTAATAAACATCTAAGTCCAAACACGAAATACCGTCTCAAACGTTTAATCCCAAGTCTGGCAGAAAAAAAGATAAAAAGCAACACTTGGGGCAGGTGGCAGCTTCCCAGCATGGTGAGTGCTCAGAGAGTGGCACAAAGCTGCAGTTTGTCCTGAGCTGGGCAAACACAGCTCTGCCCTCTGCGTGTGAGAGCAGACTGGGTGTTCTCACCTCTTCCCCTCTCCACTGCCTTATTCTTCCTTGTGCTGTCTCTGCTGAGGTGTATCACACTGATATTGCAGGATGAGCTGAATGTCTGAGCACTGTGGATCTAAGCTGGGTCTGCATGGATCTCTTCAGTCCCTTGTTTTCAGCCTTTAAGAAGTGAGCAGTACTCTTTTGCTTGCTATTCTGTATTTTACCTGTAGGGTATGGAAATGCAACAGTGTACAGAAAGAATTTAGCTTCTCTCCATAGGTGTGCAGTGTGACCTAGACTGGTTAGAGAATATAGACAATAAAATAAAGCATGAGTTGGCTGTAAAGTGGTGACTGTATTCACTCTCTTCCCCTTAGGCAATGGTAAAAGATGAACAGTAATAAAGTCACCTTTTGAAGCAAATACTGGCAGAATCAGGTATTCCTGTCAGCAGCTACCTCTACTTCATTTTGTTGGGTAAGCACAGCCTTCAGTGGCTTGAGGTGCCTTTCTCTCTCCATGGCTTGCCATCCTTAGGGATGTGGCCATAGAGAAGCAGTTGCAAGTGTTGAATCCTGTTACAGCAGGCAGAGCTGCACAGGAGACCTAAATGAAGATCTCAAGTACTGCTTGCAAACATGGGCATGTGTGGGACTTAAATGGGCCTTGCCCATGAAAGTTGTGGTTTTTCATTTGAGTTCAAGTTAATGACCTTGCCCTAACCTCTGCTCACTGCTCGAGCCAAGCTGGGGAAGCTGAATAGTTCATCAGCATCAGAGCACACAGGGGCCTGGTTCTCACATTGCTGTAACAATAGGAGATGTCAGACAATATTGATTTGATTAGGCTGATACTTGGTGTAAGTGAGAGGAGAATCAAGGCCAAGGAATATGCCTCACCCTCAAAATGCCTGTACCAGCAGCTGTGTAATTTGTAAGCTGGTTGCAAAAGCAGATGATGGCACCATCTTTTCTGCCTGGAAAACAATACTCGAATCAAAGCCAAATTTACAAGGAGGAGTGCGTACTGTGCAATTGTTTGGGGCAGACACTCTGATTTTTCTCAAAATAAGGCCAATAGAGACAGTGTGTAAATTTTCGAGCACTGCTACTTGCATTACGTGTAATTTTTCATGGCTGGCAGTGGAAAATGGAGATGTTTGGAAAATGATACACATCTGCTGTTCATGGTTTGTAGTCTGTGTGAGAGGTGGGCATGCCCTTTAAAAAAGGGTTTCCTGAGAGCAGAGTTCTTACCCTATGTTCACTTCCAGAAAAAGTACTTTTGGAAGCAGAACAGCTCTTTTTTAACTTTTCTGCTAGTGAGTGAAGGTGCTGTGAAGTCTCTGTTCTTTGGGGGGCACTGTGTACTAATAGCTAGGCTTAGTTTTGTAGGGGAAAGTTGCAGGTATTCTGTTTTCTTTGGAATTTGGGCCACTATGTTGTTTGCTTTGCTTTCAGAAAGGTAAAGTTGCTGTGTCCATCATTAAGTCTTTCTTGTTGTTGGTCAAATATCTTTTTCCAGTGGGTTTTTGGATGATTTTTTTTTGTTTTGATCTTTTATTGTGTATAAATGTGCTTTGCATGTATCTAGTTATCTAAACTCAGAGAAATAAAATATCTCTCCTAGCAGAAATGGGTAAATATGCCACACCAAAATGACTGGTAAAGAGGCATAATTATATGCCAAATTTGTGATTACTTTAATCCAAGGCAAGGAAGTGCTGCTCATGGAAACACTTAACTAAATCCTACTCTCAGGGTGCTAGGTAAGACTCTTCCCTGTAGCCTAGGGGCCTTTCTTTCCCAATACCTTTAGGAAAGCTGAAAACTGATGGCATCTTTTGCCCTGCATTTCTTTCTTGGTTTTTGTGGACTATTGCATGACATACTTTTTGATTTCTGCACCTTAGACAGGATCCACTGTTTTTTTTCACTGATTACTTTTGCTAGCACTCTGAAGAATTGTATTGCTTTGCAGGTAGAAACAGAGTACAGGATGAAACAGAGCACAGTCCTTGCCATTCCTGGGGAGATTGGGACACTTGGAGTGAGAGGTTTAGTGCCCTGGGGAATAGCTCCTAGCAGGGCTCTGGCTCTTCCATTGGATATGAACGAGTCCCAGGCAGACTGATGCTGGAATTTGTGCACCCTTCTCAGTCCTTGTTACTGTGTCTAAGCAGCATTAGGGTTTTTTATTTTTAGCTGACTGACACTGTACTCTACACAGCCTTGCATTTGAAGAGATGCTCATATTTCTCTTCTCTCTTTTGTGGTAGTTTTTACACCCTCTTTGAGCACGCTGGTGGCTTTGAAGTCCTATGGATTGTGCTGTTTCAGGCCAAAAGATGTTGCCTGAAGCAGCATGTGTAAAATTTTCCTAAAAAGTTACCTCTGCCTGTCTAACATAGAAGCAGCTTGTCTGTGCCCAGGAGGTAATTATGAGGATGATCAAATCTGCTCGTGGTGTGTGGGCTTCTCCCCGGTGCCCTCAGCAGCAATCCCCCAGGCAGAGCTGCCAGCTGGGTGGCTGGCTCACAAATCTCAGCTTACTCCCCTTGGTGTCACAGGGCCCCAGCACCTGGCTGGAGCCTGGCTGTGTGAGATGAGGCTGATTTCAGATCAGCTGTGCAAATGGCACAGCCATAGCATCGTTCAGAAGCTGTCTGCTGGGGCGGGGGGAACACACACTGTGTTCTCTTTATGCTGTGAGGAGAAAATAAGCAGAGCCAAAGCTCTCTGTGCTGGCCTGGCTTGAGAGAGGAGGTGTGAGCCAGCCCGGGGTGCTCGGCACACTTCCTGCCTGCTGCTCCTCAGAGGAGGAAAAAGGCAAAGTCTGCTGGGGAGCCCAAGTGTGAGCTGTGAACCATCTCCTCAGCTGCTCCTGGTGCTGATTGTCTCTGGGTGTGCTCCTCATCCAACCCGGTTCCTGAGCTAATTGTGTCCCCTGGGAGCCAGGGGTGCCTTAGTCCTCCTTCCTTCCATCCAAGCAAGTGTCATAGATGTCACCTACCCTGGTATAGACAACAAGGCCTCCTACAACATCTGGTTAGCCTGGACATCTTGTGTAATCTCGAAAAAGTCCCCCTTATCTTTGATGGTGAAGTTCCATTTAGCACTTACATTCTGGAAGTGCTGAAATTGAAGGATGATGCAGTTGTGGCTGGATTTTCAGGGACTGAATGCTCCAACATGTAGTGAGGAGAGACAGAAGTTTGTTTAATGTTGCCAGGGAAGGGAATCCTATCTCTCCTCTCAAGACAAAGCCCTCTTTTAGCTCCCTGGAGGGTTTACAGGGTGGGACCAGGGCTCTGCCCCAGCCATGAGACCCTCCAGGGATGTATTCTGTCACTGGGGATGCTTAGTCTCCTTACCATCCCTGCTGTGCTCAGAGACAGAGGATGGCAGATTTTCACAGTGAAATGTTGCACTGCATGGCTGTGAAGGGAACCCAAACCTGTCAGGTGAGAGCACTGCTGCCTGGGGGCATTTGCTGGGGTGGGAGCTGTGGTCAGTTCCTGCCTCTCTGAGCTGGCAATGGGGCTGGTTACTGCCAGTGATTCTCCAGAGCAGAGCTTTGGTCTCTCAGCCTCAGCATGGAGCATCTGTGCCAGCTGCAGGAGAGAAACGCCTTTCTAAAGATTTCTGTCTTTTTGCTGTGAGCATTGCTGTGAGTAGTTTGACCTACTGTTAGCTGTGAAGACAACAAAAACAATGACAATTTTGGGGTGAGAGGCAAGAACCAATTTGGGACAGATGGGAAGAATGGCTTGCCCTGTGGTGTTGAGTAAGCAAAGCCTTCAGTGTGCTATATTTGTTGCTCTACATACACCTTGCTGTACTGTGGGAATGTGCAGGTGTCGGGTGCTTCAGGATGTGTCTCTGGAATGGTTCAGGATGTGTCTCTGGAATGGTTCAGGATGTGTCTCTGGAATGGTTCAGGATGTGTCTCTGGAATGCAGCTGAAGAATTGCAGTGACAGTGGTGGGACAGTGCTGCTCAGCAGTGATTGCCTTGCACCATGTCAAATAAAGAGGAAAATAATTTTGGGAGCTCAGTGGTAGAAATGACTTCATTTTGAGGAGCACAATACTGTCCCTCCATAAAAACTCCAAAGACTTTTTTTTCAGGCAGGGATCACAGCTCTGCCACCACAGCTGCTTTGGGAGGAGGGCACTCTGAGGCTGGACCAGCAATAACCCAAGTGGCCACCACTGTCTGCTGACCCCCACAAGGGCTTTGTGGTGCCAAAATGCAAGTGGTTCAGAGTGTGTGTACACAGCAGCTGGAGCTGCCCCCACACGGGGATGGTTTGCACTGTATCTCTACATTTACCTCAGCTTTAAACTGTAAATTTTGCAGGAAAAATTGATAGACCTGGGAGAGTCCCAGTCTGGACAGGGATTTCCAGGTATTTCTAAACTGATTCTTCTGAGGGTGAGAACTGCAGGCTGAGGTCTCCAAGAATGCACTAACAACCCAAAATGTATGAGTGTTTTGACTCTTATCACAAGCATTCCCACCCTTGCCCTGAGTTATCAAATTTTAGAGCTTAGCAATGAGCACTTGCAGGGCCCCTCCTTATTGTGATAAGGTATTAATATTAAAATTGTACTTGATTTAGGGGTTTAATTTCTGCATATACTTTTTCCCCCCCCTATGTCTTACATGTGCAGCTATAAACCAGGATTTGGGTTATCCCAGTCCCAGAAACGTTTTTAGGTCTGGGCTGTGACACAAAGGGTCTCTCTTTGTTAAAGCAAAGAGGGAGGGTGTTTAGACTGGGAGACTGGCAAGGACTATCACAGGAGTTCCCTAAATTGTTACAGCTGTGGGTTTAGGCACGCTATGATTATGTTTGCAGTAGGCATTTACAGGTGGCTCCTGTCATAGGATGCAAAGGGGCACCCACTTGAATTTAACTCTGCATTCTTCAAAACTCAGGTTACCAGTAGTATCTCCAGGAAAACTGTAGGATCTGTGGCAGTTTATTGGCTTCAAAGCTTCGAGTCATGGAGTTCAAATGTTCCTCTCAGTGAAATTCAACTGAGCAAGAAGGATGCAAACTTTACTTTTCATCATGTAATTTCCCTAAAGCAAATTTTTTTTTTGGTGGAATTTTGATGGAAAGGTGACTTGGAACACACAGTTTGGGATGCTTTGGCAAGGGAGTATCAAAGTCATGGTAAGAAATAAAAGGTAAAATACAAGACCCTCCTGTTTCTTTCAGCTTTAGGTAGAGCATCCCTTCTAGCTCCCTGTTGCAGTGGGTGCTGAGATTGCAGGGGTTGAGGGCCATGCTGGAATGAGAACCTGAGGATATTCCTAACCTTCAGTTTTCTGTTCTGAGAGTCCACCCCTCTTCATCCTGCTTTTTTCTTAGCCTAGATTCTTCAGTGTTTTCCATCCTGAAAATCTAGGGGATGCTAAGATCCAGTAGAGATTTGTAATTCCTTCTTGAATGATGTCACTAGCTCTTTTTACTTGATTGTGGATATATAAGCAAAAAATTTCTGTAGTTAATGGAATGACTGAGAACAAGAATTTTGTTCTCTCTTGTCCAGTAAATCCTGCAAAACAAAGTTACATATATGCTGTAGGTATTACTTTTGATATTTAAAACTCTGGTAGCCACATTATGGGAGCTGTCTGGCATCAGAAGAATTTTCCAAAGGGTTGTTAAAATGAAGGAAAAAGTGCCTTCAAAAAACAAACACCACTTTTTGCTACATATATTAAAGCAGTGAAATTTAAAATGGCACTAGAATAATTGATTTCTTGCTGTAGATCTGCACAGATTTGACTCTCCTTGAATTTTTTTTATGCTATAAGGATTAGTTTGCTGTCTGTGGACTGGATCCTTCTTGCATTACACATGTGACTAAATCTGTGGGGCCCAGTGGCCAGAAAAAAGGACCCAGAAAGGCATTAAAATAGTTTAGCCCATTCAGCTGCAAAGTCATCCTACACATAGTTTCCCCCTAACTGGTTTTGTGTATGTTATTGTCAAATATGAATCTGCAGAACATCTCCTGGTCTGGAATCTCATTCCCTTTGAGCAGTCAGCTGTTCTGCAGCCTTTCCTACTGGCTGGTACATGTGCACGTCGGGATCTCTGCACTCTGCTGTTTTCTAGGCAATAATTTTCATCTTTATTTTCACTCTTAGTTTATGTAATTTGTATGTTTCCATGATCAGTCTTGATTTGTTTTGTCCATTTTTTAAGATACCTGCATAATTTGTGAGGTTATCAGCAATGTGTGTGATCACTAAAGCAAAACAAAGATAAAAATTAATCTAAGTTTACTTCATTGATAATATTCAAAGAAAGTGCAAGCGTTGGTCATATTGAGGGGATGTAGGGCTATTCTCATAGTAAATGAACCAGGTTTAATGTCTGGATGAATAGTTGTAGAACTGTAAGCTAAACCTGTGTACCCAACTAGTCCAGCTTGCCAAGGATCATCATCAAAGTCTTGAATCTCTTGAAAGTTATTTTTCAGAACGTGGCCATTCTATCTGTAACTTCTATTGTACTGTTTGAAATGGAAGCAGGCTGTGAAGCCTGCCAACTCATCTTTCATGTGCCTTTCCCACTGGTGTGTCTCTCTTTTCTGCAGAATCAGGCTTGCACAGCAGAGCGTTGCTGTTGCCTTTTACATGTGGTCCTCATTAAAAAAAAATACAATGAAGTTTAGCTGCGGTGAAATTATTTATTTGATTTAAAAAGAAAAAAAAACCAACCCAAACCTGGTGCAAAAAGTAAATATGTTTACCGTATCCCTTTCCGCTCAGCGCGTTTCCTTTCTTTAAGCCCCGCTTGTGCTCGACAAGACAGCCTCTTTCTCCAAGATTAACATTTCTTATGATTGCTCCTGACAGAGGATTTACTTTCAGAGGCCCTGCTAAGGATAACCAAAAAAGGGCATGTAGCAAGACGGTTTTGGCAGCTCGCACGGATTTTCGGAGCTTTTTAGGTCTTGGTTTTCTGATGAGTGGCTTCCTGAGCATGCCTGGGGAATGACAGGCATCCCTGCAGGCAGGCTGAGCCCACCTTGGCCAGCGCGCAGCCATTGGCCGCCCGTCCCAATAAATCTGGGGACAATGCATTCCGCCGCCTGCCAATTGTAAACATCAGGGATATGTATCCACTTAGCCTTGGCTTTTGGGAGGGGCCAAGGGAGAGCTGCGCTTTTATTGAATAGGGCTGTGTGTGTGTGTGTGTGTGTGTGTGTGTGTATGTGTGTGTGTGTGCGGGGCTGCTGCTGCGCTGCGCTCCTGCCTGCCCGAGCAGCCAGTTTATTCATTTCCTTCCTACTCGCTGGGAACTTCGCAGCCAGAGGTAAGGAAAGGCTTGCGGGACGCGTTTGTTTGGGAGCGAGCCGGGCTGAGCGCCTTTGCCTTGCAGATGGAGCAGCACTCGGGACTGGACGAGCTGTCCGAGATGATTTTTGCTCTCCTCTCTCTCTGTGCATCCCGCCCTGCTCTTTTCCAGATGTTCGCGGTGAATGAACTAAGGGAGATCTCGGCTGGAGGGGGATGCTCCTTTGCTCATCCCACTGCACCTCGATGAGGAGGTGCAGGGCAGGATCTGTGCCCTTTGGTGGGCTTGTTAGTGGGGCAAAAGCCTATCTACCCTTTCTTTATTTTTTTCTTCCCCCCTCTCCTTTTTTTTTTTTCTTTTTTAAGGCATTACTACGAGAAAGTTTTTAGCATGTTAAGGTCTGGTGGATTGCTTTTAATTTTGCAATTATACGCTTTCATATAAGCACATATGCTTCTATTAAGCGATTTTTTTTTGCTTAATATGTGGACTTTCAGGGCAGCCCCACTGCGAGGGCAGTCTCAGGGCGTAACTGATACAGATACAGGGAAGCTCTGGTTAATGTAAGTGATCTGATACTGGCTGAAGCAGATGTCCCTCATGGCAGCCTTTCACAGAAGTATTGTTGACAATAGATGGCATCAGTTTTTGTTTCCAGCCTTCAACATGCACAGCAGAGCATTGCCAGAATGTTTCTTGTGGAGTTGTCTTTCCTGTTAAAAGAGGGGGGGATTGAAAAATGCACTTGGGTGGGACTGGAGTTCTTGGGAGTCTGGGTCTGTGTTTGTCAGGGTGCTGCTGGGGAGAGCTGGCTGGCAGGCTCCCCTTTCCCAGCTCCTTTGACATGTTGGGACAGTTGGAAAGTGTTGTGCAAGGCTGGCTGCTGATAGCATGATATTCTGCATAGCAGGGAATTTCTCAGGGAAAGGGCTGGGAAAATGAAGGGAGGGAGGAAGTTAGCTCCAGAGGAATTCTTGGTAGCTGCAGACACTGACCAAGCTGCTAATCTCTGGCCAGACCTGCAGGGATAGAAGAGATCTGTTTAATATGTCAAATATTGTTTGGAAGAATGAAAATGTAATTGTTTTAAAATGACTTTTTAATGGAGTAGTTGTTTTCAGAGGAGAATTTCTTTTCAGAGTATGCAGTTTTTGTACAATTTTGCCTGAGAAGGCTTCCCCTGCTAAAAGGCAGACAGGAGAATAACTTGAGAAAACAACACATTCCCACCCTGGCAGCAACTCAAAGAAAATAAGGAGGCAGAGTGGGATTTTTTGTAAGAACCATGTATTTATTATAATTTGTCTATTTTAGATACCATACTGTGAATGGTTGTGTTTATATGATTTGCCATTGGAGAGCCCTCAGAACTCTGCCTCCATTCTTTCTCTGTCTCACTAAATGTAGCAGTAAGTCCTCATCTGCAGCAAGTCTCATCTTTTTCTCCTGCCATTTAGACAGGACAGGACCCCAAAACTGCACACACTAGAATCAATGGAATAGACTCCTTTAACATAAATTACAAATGGAGCAAAACTTTTAGTCTATTTGCTTTATTAAATTGCCTGTAAGGTCAAGCAGGGCAGAACTTTTCTCAATATATTTGAAGAAATGATAGGTCTGCCTTTTTTGGGGAAGCTGCTTTGATAGGCAATCTTAATAAAACCTACATAAATCATGATGGGAGGGAAGAAATACCAGATGAGATGTCTGCCGACAAGACACTCAATGGAAATAATTTGTTTTTCCTGAGAACTCCTCTTTGTTGCCACTTGCAATGACAAGAGGATCCATTCCACAGCCTTCATTCACAGGATTAGTCCTGGTGAAATCAATACCATCATTAATGGATTCAGGGCCCGCAAGGGGAGTCCTGTGTACTCTGAATACACTTTGACAGTGAGTGATGTAAGAATGTTTTAGGAGAATGAGGGATTTTCTACAACTGCTTCTTCATATACCCACAGCATTATTCTGGCATGGAAATGGGTCACTTCCCCTGTGCTTTTATTTCATGTCCAACACTGATATGCACAATCCAATAATGACACTGAAGGATAGGTGATTTGAAAGGAAAGGGGGGAAGGGTGTAAGTTCCTCTGGCTGGCATTAGAGGGAAAATTGAAGTGCATTTAGCTGGGAAGGTTTTTTATTGGTCTCATTCCTAAGGCACGTGTATGACACAGTGTCTGTTCAATCCCATCCGGGATTAGGATGCAGTGCTGCTTATTCCGGGTGGGGAGACCACAAAAGTTTTTCTCATGGCTGCCTGCTAGGAGGTGGTTTCTGTCCTATGAAGATGCCAGGGAAGCTCTATCCAGAGCCTGACTGGAAGTCCTCCTTGTTTCACATTTCCCTCTGCACAGCTGGAGCAGCCCTGCCTGTGGGAGTGATTTTTTTCATTGTAGAAAAGTGAGAGCCTGCAGGGCTTCCTTCCTGCAGGACAAATAGAACTTGAATATTCTGGGGCTGTGGAAAACACTTGGATTTCTCAGTAGCTGCTCACAGGAGATCTGTTCTTGTGGGCTGCCGGAGTTTTTACTTTGTATTAAAGATCAGTGGAGTTCTTAATCCCTATCTGCCAAGGGTGCAGCGTGGAACATTTGAACCCAGTGTGTGAACAAAGAGGGACAGGAAACCATATATGCCTAAGCAAGAGACGGCCAAGAGATCATAACTGTCCATCTGCAGGGCTTGCCTGGACTCTCTTGGGTGTGAGAGAAAGCACCAAAAAAGGTAACAGGGCAGGAGGAGAAGTGCAGTCCTGGGAGCCTTTCCTTGCCTTTGAGAGGAGCTTTATAGGGAGTTTTCAGGATGGGACTCCAGGTGTACAAAGCCTGAGGCACACAGGCCTGTGACTGCAAAGAGTGGGAGCCTGCCTTCAAAGCAAGCTTTCATTCTTTAAAAGTTGTCTCCTCTTAGTAACTAACCCCTGGTAGCTTGCAGTGAGAAAGCTGCTGCCGCACTGCTTTGGGAAAGGTGCATGTGCAGTTTCATGGCTTTGTGCAGAGTTGCTGAGTGGTTAAATGGGTGAGAATGGGTTTGGGGGTGCCTGCACTGGAAGGAAATCACCCACCTCCTCTTGGGGGGCTGTTCTTGCTTGGAAGGTGTAGCTGCTGCCTGTCAAGGATTTGGCTGAGACTGAAATTTGACTCAGAGGCATTTGAAGGTCACGTTAGATGTGACCTCTCTGGATGAAACACCGAGGTCACAGGACAGTTGAACTATATAACATTTTTTTCCCCCTTTCCTGATGCTTTTGTAAATTCGACTAGCCCAGCAGGGAAGGATGCTCAGTACTCTGTAATTTGGGATCCCTCCCACCCCCGGGGGAGCTTGCTCCTACATTTCTTGAAACAGATTTGATCAACCAAAAAGGTTAGGGAGTGTAACACTGTTAACTTATCTGATATGTTGGCTGGGTGCTTTACATCCTGCATTAAGGAAGTTTCCATGCTCCTTTCCATGCATTCTTCCTTTGGAACCACCACCACAAACTGATGTCTCATTCCCTCTTGCTGCCCTGTGTCCCTGTCCCTCAAGAAGGGAAAATTCTGCCCATGAGGTATAAGGGCACCTCCTGGTCAGAAAATCTTGTCTACAGCAGTGTTGAAGCCAGAAGAATTTCTTGTGGGGACTGTCCTGCTGGCTTGCAGTGAGGGGAGGAACAAATAGCTGAGGAAGCAGGTGAAAGAAGGGGAGAAAAGCAGCGATAGCTTAAGTGACTGGAGTAATTTCTTCTTAGAATTTTTTTCCTGTGGTCATAAATACCTGGTGAGTCACTCAGAGGCTGTGTGTCTGTTTCTCTATCCCCAAGAGAAGGATAAGGGGAAAAAAAAGGATCTGTACCTTTTTGTATTTAGCCCATGGGTCTGCTGGAGCTTAGTTCACTAGTGTTTATAAAGAATTTGCAATACCAAAATGCCAGGTTTAGGCACTGGCTAAAACCTTACTTTTGATTGATTTCCAAGATCATCTTAGACTTTTTTTTCTTTGTGTGTTCACACAGATGTGCATTTGATTTCCAGATTATGGGTATAAAACCACTGAAGGCCAGGGAATGAGGTGAAGGTGGACCAGGCTCATTGGTGACACTGCTGTCATGTCTAGAGGGCATTTCCTGTGTGCTCGAAGACTGAATTGTTTGTGCTGCATCTGGACCAGCCTTCCTGTGAAGCTGTCACGTGTGTGCCAAAAATGCACGGAGGCAGCTTTTGCTTACAGATCCACCAGAGTGTCATAAGCTTGGAAGCAAAACTGCTCAGGGAGCTGCTGGACCTTATCTGCTTGTTCAGTCTCATGTTGATGAGAGCAGCTGAAATTGTAACCCCTGGGGCCAGGCCAAGCTGCAGTGGGGAAAATATTAGGGAAAGATTTCAGGCAATGGAAACATTACATGTCTCCACACCCTCTTGTGTACAGAATACAAATAAAGAGCGTTTTCCCTTGAGAGTTGCTGTGGAGGGTGTGAAGCGAAGTGGAACCCACCCGTTTGCACATTTTCTGGTTTATGTCCTTAAATGGCCCCAACAAAAAAAAAACTTTGGAATTTAGCTCATAGAAGGGTTATAAACAGATTTGTGGAGATAAAGTTTTGCTGTGAGTGCTCTGGTTTGGGGTCTATTCAGAAGGGTAACTTCATAGGCCAATAAATATGAAGAGGAAAGGTATTGCTAAATACCTTTAATAAAACAAACTTTTACCTCTAAGAAATTGCAGGAGGACAGTGTCACTGCACATACACGCATGTGTGACCTTCCCAGTCTTCCCTCAAGGACACCTTAGAGGTGTGGAAATCACCATGTCGCTTCTAGAAGTTAAGTAACTTGGGGTGAGGAAGAACTAGTGTTCATGATTTGTTAAATGGCCAAGGGAGCCTGAACCTGTGACAGCTATATAAACAAAGAGCCTGAGATTTGTTGGCAGCTTGTTTTGTGCCCTTGTCCAGAGGAGCTGCCTTTGCCCAGGGAGGAGCAGAGCAGGGCTGGACAAACCCTCATCCTCCTGCAGAAGTCAAGGTTCGATCCTGCAGGCTTGTGCCCATTGGATTCCAGTCATCTTCAAAGGGAGCTCTGCCCGAATGAAGCAGTCTGTGATCAGGCCATTGTTTGTTTCTCATTTGCAAGGCTTTGATGTTCTCTCTTGTCTTTCTGACTGCCACAGGGCATGGTACTCCCCTTTTCCCACTTCATTCTTTTCTTTGACAGTGAGCTCTCTAATGGTGAAATGGCCCTCACTTTTTCTTTTTTTCCCCCTCCCCTTGAGCCACAACTGTTCACCCTGCTAAAATCTTTCATCCCAGAAGCACAAAGGCACGACCTTTTATAATTCCTCTCAATTTCAGAGGACCTAGCAGTGCTAGAGTGACAGCCCAGACCATTGCCCTCTAATATCAGCTGCTGTACTGAGGACAATTCCTGCTCAGTCTGAGTAGGTTCAGCTGCAGCTGGAGGAGGCAAAGGACTTTATCTGCACCTTCCTAATGACCTCGTGATAACCTCATTTCTCTGTCATTGAGCTGGGGAGAATTTGGCTTTGCTCTGGCCTAGTTAAAACTCATAGACTTGGAGAAGGAATTCCAACAGCTTGGCTATGATGTGTGGAAATAGGAGTGAGTTGGAGAAGAGTTAGGTCAGCTCTCATTTACCTGCAGGATGTCTCCAGTCAGCATCACTTTGGAGGGCTGCAGAGAGGAGAGAGGTTCTGCTGCTTGGTTTGGCTTTGGGAATAGCATTTCCCCATGTGCAGAGCCACACCCCTGCTATGAAAATGGGGAGTTTCATTCAGATGTCTGATAAGCCACAGCTGTTGCTTTGCCACTTCAAACAGAACTGGGATTATAAAGACTGAAGTGCAGCGTTTTAATTGCTGTAAATATGAACAAGAGCGTTTAGGCAATCCAGATGATACAGAGCCAAGCATTTCTGTGGCTAATGTATATTATACTGACAAAAGCAGGCCAGCTGAGAATTTCCCTGCTGCTGTCCCAGTAATTTAAAACATCACTAATCTCTTTTCTGCTGCATTGGTGAAAATGAAGGGAGAGCTGGGCATTAGCTGGCCTGAATCTGAACTTCATTTTGGTATCTGTACTGGGATGCATTTAGTGATGGAAATGATATTGAGGGGTTTTTAAAATATACATTGGATCTAGTCTGTTTGATTTCCTTGGGTTAGAGGAATTCAGAATTCCCTGTGAGCTGCTTGCTATCAAGAAGCTGGCCCTTTTTGTTTGATTTTCTACACATCCCCTGAAGGACAATGACAGCAGGAAATTGGGTCAAAATCCCAGTAACGAGCATTCACTGGGAAATGATATTTTGTACAAGAGAGGGCACTGCAAACCCAGAAAGCCAGGAAAATTCCATTGCTCCTCGCTCCCTGGTGATTAAAAGGCCCTGCCATGTATGGGAAAGGTCTGAGCTTCATTCACTCCAACCACAATAGTAAATGGCGTATTCACTGGACACAGTATGCAATCAAGGAGCATATTGACAATAAAAAGGAAAAGCAGAAACTTTTGTATGTAGTCTGCTTGCAGTTTTCTCTGCTGTGTGTTATTAGAAGCTCTGTGAGCACTTTTTTTTTCTTGTTCCTTTATTTAGATCCCTGTAAACTTCAGTCAGTTTTGTTTGCCACTTAACCCTCCTTCTAAAAGCAGACACACCAGCCTATTTCCTCTCCTCCCCCCTATATAACCCAAACAAGAGAAGAACATTTCCTTTACCAGTGTGTATGTAAAGGTAGTTCCTTGGTCTTCAGTGCATCTAGTGGGCATTTATATGATTAAAAACTGGGATTAGTGGACAAAATCTTGTTCTCACCAGGTATAAAGCACTAACTTTAGGAAAAGCAATGATTAAATGCCAGTGTTCCAGGGTCAGCAATAGAGTGAAGCAAATATGTGTGTGTATAAGTAGGGATGAGTTTTGAGGGGAGGATGGGAGTTGCAGAAGGGGTCCCCAGTGCTCCACGCAGCTCTCAGGGGATTTTCTTTCCACCACATCAGTTTCTAGGTAGTGAAACCCTACACAGACAACACTGAGATGCAAAGTCACTGGAGCACAGTTGTGTTCACACTCTTGCTTTCAGTTTATTTTTGTTTGGGGATTGGTACTCTCTGCCATCAAATTCATGGGGATAAAGTAGTTGAATTTTATTTCACGTGGAAAAAAAGTAGTTGAAGTGGGATAATGCAGCAGCAATTTGGACTTTGCTTAATGGAGATTTTCTGGAGATTTGTTGTTTGTTTTACATTGAGTACCTTAGAAATATGTTGTTTGTGTAATATTAGTAAGTTTAGAGATTCTCTGATCTCTCCTATACAATTTTGCTGAAAACCCACATCTTTGTGGCCGGGAGGGCTGAAGGATCAATTGGATTTCCCAGACTACATCTGATTCCACACCACGCTCGTGTTTTGAGGCCACCTTTGACACAGGTGTTGTAGTCAGCCACAGGACAGGTTGTCTGGATTTGAAACCAGCAAACACTTTTCATTTCTGGCCAGCAATACCTCTGAGGAGGTGGCATTTGACATTATCACAAAGCCATGCTAGGACATGCCCACTGAGGAGCTCTAAGGTGGCCAAAGGAAGCATGATTAAATTGTGACTGTTGGGTAATGCGAGAGTAGCACATCAATAATTCTGTCTTCCAGCTCCTAGAAGGATCAGGGGTAGCCAATTTGGAGACCAAAATAACTACTTATCTAATCTCATTCATATTTTTTCATTCAGGATTTGGATCATGAGAAACTCTGTGTTGTATCAGCTTTTTAAATGGCATCTGGAGCCTTTGGAAAAACTCCTTGAGTAATAATCACATCGAATGCAATAAGTATTATTGCATGGTCAAAAATGCTTTTCATTTCTTCTGTTTTTACTATCTCCATGACTCCAAAAGGAGACAGGAATTTTTATTTTATCTCTTAAAAGGGGAAAGTGTAAACAATGTGTGTTTTGGTGTAATTTTTCCTCTGGTTTCCCTCTCCCCTGACTGATTTGTGCCCCAGCTCTGTGCACTCTCACTCTGGCTGCTGGCAGAGAAGCTTTGCAGGAGCTCATGGTGTTTAACTCTGCTGCTCTTCATGTCCCCACTCTCGGTAAAGATGTTTATTGCTTCACTTGTCAAACCAAAAACTACTTTGTCATTCTCGTGCCATCTGCTGTAGCCATCCAATTACTTTTCCAAAATAGGCAGTTTGCTTTGTTTTGCTTTGTTTTTGCTTTTTTTTCCTTCCTCTGTTCACTATACTCTGTCAATAGATGTGAGCTCCTTTCTTGGAGTCAATGAATAGCAAACTTAATATTAACAAGTGGAGAGGGAGTAATGGTGTGTTTGCCTTCTGTGTCAGAGTATCTGATAAAGATCTGTTCATCTCAGTGAAAAATGAAAGGAATTTACTGTATGTGTAGGAAATATGTTTTGTTATAAATGAACTGATTGAAGTGGTGACAGGCTATGAATCTGACTTATATGACAAAATACACTTATACACTTCTGAAAGCCTGGAGTCTGGTGTGATGAACTGGAAAAAACATTATAATCTGAGCACGTTATTTCTGTCTCTCCTGTGACCCTCCAAGGCAATGGAAAGTCACTGATGGAAAGGCTGTTGGCATTAGCAGGCATAGAACTGGTTTCATTGGTCCTGGTTCTGTGCTTACAGATCTCTGAGGCTGAATTTAAATAGGTACACTCAGTGTTTCCCAATTTAGGATTAAATACCAGAAGCTATAGGTGTAAAAAACCCCCATAACCAACCCCAATCTCCTCCCAGAAAACCAAAAATCTGGGAAAGCCATATATAGGTCATCTTGTTCCTGTCCTGTAGGCAGTGTAGGATAATTCCCAAAAGTACATTCACACATGTTTTGTCCATAAACACCTCTGTTTATTAACAAAATACAATAAACTGTTATTTTTTTTTTTTCAGTGAGGACTGGGGTAGCTTGCTGCGCTTTCTAGATTTTAGCAAGGGGAAATAGCTATCATTCTGAAATGTGTTTCTTGGCCTATGGATATTGCTTATGTGAATTCAAGCAAAAAAAAAAAACAAACCAAAAAAACCCCACCAAACCCCTAATGAATGGAAACTTGTAGGAGAGTTACCAGCAGCTGGTTTTATTATGGGACCATGGCTCTGACATGATCTCACACACGTTTAAGACAAGTGTTACCTCACTGGCTTCAATGGAAATCCTTTCAATTTGTGAGGGAGTAAATGGAGCCAAAATCAGACAGAGACCTAGGGAGACTCTCTGGGAGAGGGTTTTAGTCTGGGAAATGTGCTTTGCATGTGTATAAAATATATGGGCATATCTGCACGCTGCAGTAAATGTGTCAGGCCACCTGAGAGAATGAGGCCAAACTCTGCTTTGAGTAGCACCTGTGTAAATCCAAAAGGGACTGACTGCAGGGAAAATGTGCCAGGGAGGACCAAAGAAGCATCTAATTTTCTTTGAGTGCTAGAGTACATTTTTCTTACTGGATTTCTCAGGTTTCCTTGATTAGATGGCTGGAAAATACAGTAAAATTAGATTGTCCTCAGAGACCTTCATGTTTTTGGCTCCTTATTTTCAACCATATCAAACGAAGCTGTGTTGATTGTGAAACCGGTTCAGACAAAAGCACCACATGTGCAGTTACTCCGCCTTGAAAATACAGAAGGAAGCAGTGAAATAAGAACTGTATATTTCTTGAGACAACTCTTCAGTATTTTGTAATATTACATCTTCTTTCAAGCCCACCTAAATCTTGCAAAAGTGGAGGAAGGTGGCTGTGCTCTACTGAAAATGTAGCTATGGTCCCAAAAAGGCAGAAGAACTTTAAAACTTCTTCAGGTCCAGTAGAGGTGTTAATTAAGACTGATATTTTTGTACTACAGCACCGAAGTCTGCAGCTGTGAGATGGGCTTTGCTGGTTTTCTGGGTGTGAGGAAATGCAGTTGAAGATGTGACAGGTATTGGTCAAGAGTGAACAAAGGAGAGGGATTTACTGTCTCGGTTTTGTTGCTCTCCTCATGTTTTGGTAACTGTCCTGTACAGCAGCACCTGGAATTACAGCCTGCAGCCTCTTCGCTGGGAGCTGTGAAATGTTGTGTTTTAGGTGCAGAGTTTAACCCCGCTCCCTTGATTTTAGCAGCATTCCCCACCGGTGTGGACACAGCTTTCAGATGCTTTTTGCTTTACTCAGTGTTTGAAACAGCGATGGTTACAGGTGTGTGGCTGGGAAGTTTCCTTGTAGTGTGGTTTGCAGCTGATGCTGTGCACTCCCAGCGATGGAGGGAAAATGTTTGGAGACTATGGGATTCAGGAATCTTAACTTTCATTTTTACATTCCTTGAGGACTTGAAGGAAAGCGAAATGATGGTAATTAAGCTTGATCTGTAGCCCTAAATTGAAGGGGGGAAGGCAATAAAGTATGGGGAATGTTTTAAATGGCCCTATCTGCTTATTTAAAGCAAGCTCTTAGAGAGTGGGGTTACAAGCCTCTTCTCAGCCCATTACAGGTTTCTAAGTGTTCACTGTCTGAGCCAAAGCTAATTATATTGTCCACAGAAAAAGCACAGCAGAAGCTGGTGTCCCTGTGCCTCATACAGCTGCTAATTATTTCCAGTGGTGATGCAGAAATACGTTCTTACATAATTGGTCTGAGCTCACCAACTCGTTTCACGTAGGTGCTGTTCTGCCATCATGCAGAAATGATTTCTGCCAGCTACAGTGCCCTGCCAGATTCACAGCAGTAGGCATGAAGTAGAGAGTCTGTTGCTGAAAGCATTCAAGATGAGATTTTTTTTAGTTCTCCCTAGATCTTCTCCCTGAGGAAATCAAATGCTGCTGAGAGAGAAACTCCAGTGGGAGACCTCATGTTTGAATACAGCACAGAAATCCTTTACTTCTGCTTGCTTCTAGCATTCTTCTGTCTGAAAAACCACCCTGTATTTTTATTTTAATATTGTCTTTAGTCGAATGGCACTTACCAAATGCAGTCTGCCTTGTATGTGCTAAACAACACTGTGCACGTTGTAGGTCTCTTTACTGAGACAAAAATGGACAAGAGCATGTGGAAAGTCAGTGAGAGAGAGGGGCAGAGGCTGGGACTTCTGTCTCCCATAACAAGACATAGAGTTGTAAAATATGCTGTCATCCCAGGGCATAATATCCATGGGTGTCCTAGTTTTGGCTAGGACAGGATTAATTTTTTGCAGTAGCTTTGGGAATGCTGGGGGAGGAGAGGCTGGACATGACCTGGCAGTGTGAACTTGCAGCCCAGAAAGCCAGAAACGTCCTGGGCTGCATCTGCAGCAGCAGGGGAGGGGGGCAATTCTGCCACTGAGCTCTGGGGAGAGCCCACCCGTGAGGGCTGCATCCAGTTCTGGGGTCCCCAGCACAAAAAGGAGATCAGCCTGTTGGAGGGAATTCAGAGGAGGTCACCAAGTTGGTCAGAGGGTTGGAGCACCTCTCCTGTGGCAAAAGGCTGAGAGAATTGGGTTTGTTCAGCCTGGAGAAGGCCTGAGAGTAACCTGGACCTGAGTGCTGGAATGCAGTGTGGGATGGAGAGATCAGACAGATGGTGCTGCATCCATTTCCGCCATGCCCAGAAGCCGTGCAAGAGTTGGAACAAGTGTGTCAGCAATGAACAGCTGGAATTTTATGCTGGGACACACCTATGGCAGAAAGGAGGGTGCACAGGAACAGCTGTTTCTCGTACAACTTTGGTGCTGCCTGCTGCACAAAGGAGCACAAAAGTATCTCCCTGAAGTACCAAAAAGAAAATCTTTGTGTACTGCATGTGACTTTGCATTTATACAGGTGCAACTGGCTTCAACTGAAGGGCCATTTTGATGAGATAGAACGTCCCATTTATATCTTGGACGTAAATTATATTTTGACATTGACACCAGCAGTAGAAAACAAACACACTCCACTTGTGTTGGTGCTCCTGTGTGCATGAAAGATGACCTGTCCTCCTTCCCCACGTGCATTTTCTGTGTGATCATAATGCCCCTATTCAGTATTCATAAAGACAGTGGTGGCTACCCTGCTTGATGAGGAGAGACATTTGCAGAATTCCACCCAGCTGCAGTCACTGATTCTGCAAGAAGAATTTGTTTATGCGTTTTTCCTTCATTTTAAAAAAATGCAATTAGTGGTTTACAATGTTTATATAGATAGCACCAGCTGAATCTTGTTCCAGTCCATTGCGTGCTATTTTAATGTGACCTACAATAAGCATTGTTCAAAAAAATCCTGACTGGGATGTCCAATTTTAAGTTCAAATTCCCAGTGTAAGTAAGAAGCTTTGTCAAGCTTAGTTAATCTCCTTAGGTGATATCAGGAATGGTTTTATTTATTTTTTTTTTTAAGGGATAGAAACAAAGGAGACTGAATAGAAGTATGCTGCTATCCTGCAAGTTTAAGGGATTAGATCTTGAACTGTTGTATTATATTGAGGAATTAAGTCAATTCACTACTCAATTTTTACCTTTTCAATTCAGCAATCCCTGAAATCTCTTTTGGGGAGGCAGCTGTGCTCACATCCAATTTGTAGGCACTCTCCTGTTTATGCTCTGGCGTGGTATTTCCAGCAGCTTTTGAAAGGATCGTGCCATGACACAATATAATCTGGATTCCTCCAAAACATTGCTTTTAGGAACTTTTAATTGTCATCATTTGGTTTGGGAGTTACTCTCCTAAAAGAGCAACTCTGGCTGCTGTGGGGATTTTTGTCAGTTTTGCCTATTCAATATTACGTTAGCATTTCTTCTCCTACTGACAGCTGATGCAGACTGCCCAAAGAAACCTGTGCCTGCCCTTGACTTTTACCCATCTGAATCCATTCAGTGGCTTCACATTTCCTAGCTGGTAGTTGTGCTTGCCGAGGGGAATGGGACATGAAATGTCATTTTTGAATGCTGTTTTGCCTTCAAACAGCTCAGTCACTGCTCCATGGCCAGAAGTATCAGATTTTGTTAGGACCCTCAGATGTTGACATCAACCTCAGAATAATGTAATTTCTTGAGCATGCATTTATGTAGATTGAGAAAGGCTTCATTTGACAGAGATCAAAGATTTAAACATTTAGGTAATTGCTGTTTGATTATCATAGCCTTGGTAACATGACAGGGAAAAGGAGAAAAGGATATAAGCTACCTTGAGCCATCAGATAAGAAATACAGATCCTGTAGTACATGCTAGCTGCAGTATTTCAGTTCTTAGAATGTGTGCATGGTTAGCAGCTTTAGGCACTTGGTGCTGTCTTTGATTATAGCAGTGCTGAACTTTAGCTGCGAAACTGAAACTTCTGATTTTCTGGTACATCAGTAACTGAAACCTAAACCCATGTAATCTGTAAAAATAAATGTAATTACTTTAGCAAATGTGTTGCAGCTGGCCAGGTTTCACATTAAGGTACCTGTTTCTTATAGCTGGCTAGTGTCAGAAGACAGAGGTGATGGCTTGAGCTGGGCTTTGCAGGCAGGGTGGAGGAGAAAAATTATTGCTTTGCATTCTTCTGTCTGTACATTAAAGTGAATTAAACAGAGTTGCAGATCTGACCTCTGACACTTCTTCCCCCTATTTTCTTCTGTTTAAAGCATCTTGGTGAGAGTAACTTTCTTCATTTCAGAATCTCTGGTAAAACTGTAGTTAAGTGGGCAGCTTTAAAATTGAACACTTGATAAAATCTTCAGGATCACCTGAGGCATCTGTTGCTGTGAGTGAATCTCTTTCAAGGTGGCAGTCTGCTGGGGAGCAGGAGATGGGGCTCTGTTGCACTCCATCACTGGTGCTGCTTTGGTTTTGCTTGAGCAGAATTTTTGCCTTTTTTTCTTGGCTACTTACCTAGCAAACACATTTGAGATTTCTGCAGCAGCACAGAGATAAAGAGCAGCACAGCTCTTCAGTGATTGCTGTGGTGAAAATAAGATCATGGAAGGCTCTACAAGATCTCTCTCTGGTCAGAGCTCTGGCACAAAGCACTTCTTGCACTGATGTGGGTCTCTTCATTATTCTCCAGGCTTGGGTGTCACTTCCTGTTGTGGTAGAACCTTATTAATCTGCTATAATCTTACATTGTTTCCTGACCTTTTGGAAATTTCAACAGCTATTCTTCACAGGAATGCTGTGGCTTGAGGCATAATTAGGGTCTATGAAATATTTAGAGGTCCTTTAATGAAAGGTGCCCTGGAAGTGATAAGTGCATTGTGATGTCATTGACTGAAGTGATGGCTACCAAGAACTGGTGGTAGATAAAGCTATCATCAGCTGCTGAGCTTTTCTGTTCCTGCTCTTTGATCTTGCAGGTTTCTAGCTCTTCCACTTCAGCAGTTTTACATTCCTCCTCACAAAGAATGCCTGCTGAAGTAATGTGGACCAAGTGATTTTTTGGATCACTAATTCAAACCACTGGAGCGAGTCATTAGGTTTACAATTTCAGCCTCAGTTTAGAGCATTGGGGTTTTTAGAATTGCTTTCTGTGAGGCTTCACATTTAGGAACAACTGTTTTGAGTAGCCAGGGTATGTTACAGGACAAAAGTACACGTGGGATCTTCCTGAGAGGTGCCCTCATTCTTGTTCTCATGTATTCTGATCTTTCCAAGAGTAATTTTTCTCCCCTAAGATGTCACTGGGAGTGTTTTTGTGGCATCAGTAACAACTCTGCATCTTCATCTTAACCATCCTGGACCTCGTGCAGCATCTGGAAAGAAAAGCTGCAGTGAAGGCTGAAACTTTGTGGTTTTTTGGGGTTTTTTGCTTTGCTTTGCCCCCTTTTTTTTTTTTTTTTTTTTTTTTTTTTTAAAGAAGTAAAATTTAGTTTCTGAACAACCTGCAGACCTTATGTGGGCAAAATTCCTGCTCTGAATGGTTCCCAGGATAACACTGCATTGTGTATGTCCCAAGCAAGTTGTAGCTGGGATTTGTTTTGTTTGCTTGCAAAAGAAAATTAATATATCATGATGGGCAGGGCATGGCACATAAGTCAGATTACATAAACAGCTGAGGATTTTTGTGTTCTTATATCTGTCCATGGATAATATTTAGAAAACAAAGTAATTTAAAAACCTTAAAGAATTTTGGCTGCTTTTCAGAAATGGTGGAGTTAAGTCAATAAAATGCTCAGAGATTGTATGTCCCCAAACATATTTTATCTTGACAGGCTATATACTATTGAGAGCTGCAGCCATGACTTGAAGCCAAGTTGGGAAAAGAACATTTCTGTTATAGGGCTGCATTTGATGGGAGTCTGAGGAGGGGAAGGGAGAGAATTCTGTGTGCTCTGAGAACACCAAATGCAGAAAGCTTTGCTAAGCTGAGCTCCTGGGTTCTATAAATCATTGTAACATCAGTAGGTCTTTACTGATTTACATCTCTTGGGCATCTGTTTTGGTTTTTGTTTTACACAAACCTAATTTCTCTGGATGCATGAAAGCATGGGGTTTTAATAGAAGTTATATTGATGGGCAGTAGCTTGGTGTTTGTATATTAAAGTTTGTAGCTGGTTTCACTGACTTAAAAAAAATTTAAATAAAAGGGGCAAGCGTGGTAATGTCTAGCCTCCATGACCTGGATCAAATTCATCCACGATTTCTCCGCACTGATGTGGCTCCACTGAAGTTTGCTCATCACGCATCTTGCTTTTATGCTGGTGTGTGACTGGAAAGAATAGGCTTTCTGGGTAGGAGACTGGAAATTACAAGTTATGTGACATTAGAACAGATACTTTATTGCCCTTTGGGTCCTTATGTCACATTAGGACAAATGCTTTCTTGCCCTTTGGGTCCTCCCATCCGAAAGGAGTGTGAAAAATATATTCAGATAGCAAGGAGGAGAAAATCTGTCTCTGTGATATCTGTAGCAGGAAGCTGAGTAGATGTGGTCACACTATTGCAGGGTTGTAAGTCTTTGGGACAGAAAAGTGGTGCTGTGGGGCAGTAAAGGGCTTTATCCCTGCTTTAGCCTGCATGTGAGTAATGTGGAGTCCTGCTCTTTTATCCCAGTGAGAGGCTCCATGTGAAGGCTGAGGTCTGACACAGGTGTTTGCTCATCTCTTTTTTTGGGGAAGGCAAATTCACTTTCCAGGTACTGAAGGAAACTTAATATTCAGGCGGTACAGAACGGATGTGGGCTGCAAGGTCTGCTCTCGAGGGCAGGGAAGAGCAACTTTGAAGTGAACAAAGTTCTGGGCACTGAAAAGCACAGTGTGATGCAGAATTGAAAGGTCAGATGCAGCTGAAGTCAGAAATTACTGAGAGTTGTTGCTGTCTGACAGCTTCACAGTGATTTAAGGCACCCAAAGCAATATATTCCAGCAATGTTCAGGAAATGCTCTTCAGTTCAGTTCTGAAGACGTATTTTTCCCCTACACCTGTGCGTAGTCATTCTAATCCTTAGCAGATTATTGCTCAGGACTTAGTGGTGTCTTTAGGGAAGCATAATGAAATCTGTGTTGCTCAGTGTCTGCTGTAACTTTTCCTAAATAGAGCATTTCACATCCAGCATCTTTCGTCAGCCCTGGATCCACTCAGTTTGTCACGCTGCAGAAACATCTCACGTTCGTGTTCACTGGGGGTGTCTGAAACATTCTGCTGAAAGAGTGAAACCTGTAGTGCTGTGAAACAGTGACATAGACTCAAGAGGTCCCCCAGAGAGAAAAGAGAGTTTATTATAATGCATAAACTTAGACATGACTGTGGTTTGTATACGACATGTCTGGCTTCTTTACTTTTGAACCAACTTACTGCTTCTTGTTTTCATAGTCCCACTCGGAATAATCCCTCTAAATGCTGAACCTTCCATTGTTGGGCAAATTTTGCACTTGGCCAAGAATATTCAAATATTATCTTAGGCTTTCATTCTTTCAGATGTTTCTTCTCCCTGTGTGTTGAGAAATTGCACGATGGTGGCTGGCAGGGTAGAGAAAACGTAAAGAAAAATGAATGATTGATAGGTGACTGGTACAGATTTTTAAGTGTGAAAGTGTCACTATGAGGCTGCTGAAGTTAATACTGTTATTCCTGAAGGTGCCACTAAAAGCATGAACCAGTTTAAGTCAAGTGGCATCTTGGAAGTGAAATCAGGCTTGTTCAGAGATCAGACTTCAGCAAAAGTTGACATTCTATTTTAGCTTTCACTGGTAGGAATCCAGATGAATGCTTTAAAGCTCAGTTTACTCTGGCTGTAGTCAAATAAGTAAAGACAGAATATTGGTCCAGGTGGGGATGCTTAAATCACCAACCGATGTCTTAATTTCTCTTCAGATTGTCCTCCCTTTGAAATCTGGTCACCTAAGAATTTTTCTGAATGCTGTGATCTGGAATAATTCCTTAAAACTGCTGAGTTGTTTTAGATTGCTGATTTACTGCCGTCCTTCCTATGTCTATTTAGGATTTCAATTCTTTCTGCAATGATTCTCTACTACTATCAAGCCTAGGGCAGTAATAAAAAGAAGCCTCTAGGCTTGTACTCAGTTCTTGGTTGTCCCATATCCTCTGATTTCTGTCATGACAAAACATGCTAATGGTGAGCTATCCCAATACTTGGCATGATCGTTCATCTTATGTTCCTTGAAAAGTACAATTTATTGCAAGCTGGCTTGTTAGAAGTACTGGATGAGCAGTGCTGAAATAAATTTAATTTACTCTTTAGAGGAAATAGCCCAAACAGAAGCTTTTATCAGACTTCTCTCCTGCCCTGAAAGAGCCCAGCTGTTAGGAAGTGGGAAAGGGCTGTGTGCAGGCTTCGTACTCACACAATGGTTGGCCTTTTTTTATATAGGCTTTTGGTAGGGCTGCTCGTTTATTACAGCTGTGGTGGTTTGTGTGATCAAGTGAAAAACTGTCAGGGTCATGTCTAAGGAAATCGTGTTCCATTGGTGCAAAGCATCATCAGGTGTCACGAGGTAGATTAGTAAAAATAAATTTGCAAATTTTTCCAGCCGTACAGCCCCGGATTGTTATTGTAAAATGAGTAAAGACACTCAAGATATACATTCCTATGGGTTTTCTTTCCAAATCTGAAAAAACAAAATAGTCTATCTAAAGCCTCTTTAATGGAAAATGATTCCCAAGGGGTTAGAGAGCTTCTGGGTTTTTTCCAGTAACTAAAAAGTTCGGACTGAAACAGGAAGTGCATATAAACATCTACTCAGCAAACACATTTATATAGTGGAGGGTTTAGAGGTTAAGAGTGTCCAGTTGGTACTGGGAATGCTCCAAGTTCTCCAGGCTTCCAGTTTCATTGTTGTGTTTGAAACCTTAGGGAAAAATAGAAGTACTTATCAAATATTTGCATTTATCCACATTCTTGCAAATTGCATGCAAGGATGATATTTTAGAAAGTCCTTGAACTTACTCAGTGGTTGTGGAAATTCTGTGGTCTGCCCTGTCCCATACCTAAAAATTTTGCTGTTTGTCTAGCTGTTACTTTTCAAATTTCCAAAACAATTAATTAGAAAAAGAAGAAAAAATTAACACACGGTAACAAGGGGAGGAAAAAAAGAATTCCTTATTCATGTCCCCTACTGAAAAATGTTTTTACAGAGAGAAGGTGGTGGGAGAAGCAGGGCCTGGAAGCTTTGTACATAAAAATCAATGGTGGGATAAATTCCAAGGTCAACAGAATATACTGTGGCTGTACTGCTGTACCCTGTAACTCCCATAAACACGCCTTTCCCAGCTCCTGTGGGATGATCTGAGAGGAATGGGTCAGCAGGGGAGGCCTGGCACTTCTGTCAGTAGTTCTGTTTGGTAATCCTTGAGCAGAAGGTCCCCACGGAATTTCCACGTGATTTTGGGAAACGTGTGTCAGGCATGCTGGGCTCTTTGAACAGTTGTTATTACAGAGCTCCAGAGCTGGAAAATTCAGGGGGAAAAAAAAAAGAAATGAGAAGTAGAAATGAAGGAGAGTTACTGCTGGGTGATACTACAGCTGCTGCTTCTTAGAATTCAGATAAAAAGCACAGATGATACCAGGATCAGGAGGGTGGGGGGATAGTGAGCAGTGATGAAGGTAAGGCAGCTGGAGAGTGCAGTCTGTATCACTCAGTGAAGTGACTCTGTTCAGATGAATTGTTGTAATGCAGCCAAAACCAAAATAACATATTAAGGAACGAGAGAAACGGAACAGGGGACTGTATCTTCTGTGTATGAACAATATAGAAGACTCTAATAAAAACCAAATTTTGTACCTCCTCGGGGACAGATATTGGCTACTAACAGGCTCTGTGATCCTAGCAGAGAAAATCCTGTGGAATAGTTGGAATCTGAAACCAGACAAGTAAATCAGACACACATTTTTATGCTGCTCAGGGTGATGAACCGCTGGAAGAACAATGTTTGGTTGGTTCTTCTCTTGGTGGTGGTAAGAAAATGACATCTGCCTTATGTCACAGAGCCCACAATTGGGGTTTTTTTTTACTTCTTTCTTGTAGTTCAGAAGTTGAGTTTTATCTAAACACTGATTTAGGCACTGAGTGCACAGGGTCATAAGTCCTGCTAGGCAGAGTTGGAACTTTTCTGATCACCCCTGAAGTACAAAAATATTGCAGCAGGAGTATTGAGCTTGTTTAATTAAAACCCCAACAGGAATAACTTCGTTACAATGTTAATAAACTGTGCTATGGAGCCTGTCTGGAGCTGTGGCAGAAAAGTGATCCAGCGATGTGTGGAAAGACAAGAAACTCAAAATAAAATTAATGGAAAAGGAGCTCCTGCTGACCAAACATGAAGGCTGTTGTTGGACTATTGCAGAATGGCTTTTGAGGTCCCACACAGAGGGAGGATCAGAAACTGGGGGGAAGCAGCAAGGCACACACTCCAGAGGCTTTTGTGGATGGGTTCTTTCATGGGAGATTTTGAGGCTGGAATTTATTGTAGATTTAACTTCACATTAATGACTCACATCCGTTGGAGAAAAATGAGATGATGCAAGTGAGATGATATAATGTATTGTTCTGCTGCATCTCCAGAATGAGAGCAAGCTGTTTTGATATCTAACCTTGATACAGTCACTAGATGTGCTCTCGAGTCATTGAATGTGTCAGCAGACAGGAGGCACCTCAGTGACATAATGGAACAAGAAAATGTTATTTAATGTTTGCTTTATATATTGTTTATGCAGAATGGCATGAATTTCCTTTGATCTATCTGTGCCTTCCAAGTTAGTTTTGTTTTTAGATTTTTAGGAATAAAGATATTCTATCTTCCACTAGGTGTTTATCAATAGATCAAGTTAGTGACAGCTGATCAAGAGTTTTATAGGACAATGTGGGCCTGACTTAGAAAACCAAGGCTCATTCATTCTAGAATGTTGACATGCTTAGTCTTCTGCAGAAGCCAGGGCAGATGAGTTTTTTGGTATTTTTTGTTCATGTGTGATGTGGTCAGAAAATGGGTGTGGGTGGGAAAGAAGACTAATTCTGCTGTGGCATTTATAAACCCAAGCAACTGGGAAGGTTGCAAAGTAAAGCAGATATTACCAAGAATCAAAATATTTTGTGAGTTCTGTGGTTTAGTGTCTTTTTTATTATTATTTTTGTGGGGTTTTTTTCAGGTTTGCATTAAGACTCCTGAAGAGGGCTAAGAGAAAAGAATTATGAGAAATGACAGCAAGAAACTTGAAATTGGGAGGAAATGTGAGGGAAAGAAATGAAGATTGCATTGAGTCTGCAAGTTTGAGATGAGAGAGAGAGGAAAGAGGGCAGAGCTGTCAGGAGTGATAGAACAGACAGAAAGAAGGAAGATGTGAGCAGGTTTCTGAAGAACCAGCCTGAAATAATGCTGTGGAAAAGAGGGTAGGAAAGGATGAACAGAAGATTTATATGTGAGAGGAATGTTGTAGTCATGGAGCTGAAATCAGAAATACCAGCTCTGGGTACTGCTGGAGGTGATAAACTGCTTAACACAGGTTTGGAGGGCTGCTGTATTTCCATTTAGGTGTGATGTTATTCAGTGTATTTTAGACTAGTAGTGGCAATTTTGTTAATTGTGGCACTGCTCCATCTGGTGGAAAATAATTTTTTCCTGTTTAGCATGGAAATAATTTTTTCCTGTTTAGCATCTCATATCTGATGGTAAAAAGTGATTGGAAAAATCCCACCCCATGTATTTCAATGCACCAAATGCAAATAATTACACTTTCAAGTCCTGAGCGGGAAAAAAAGTAGTGCAAGATGATGTTACATGTATATTTTTATATAATTCTCTGCTTTCCAGAAGGTTTTGATGGTTATCCACACCATCTTTCTACTCATCATCAGTGTTTTGATAACAAAGGTTTGTCCTGTATTTTTTTCTGTGAACTGTATGTAGACAGCAGTGATTTGCTGTCTTCTGTGACAGGTCTGGTTGTAGTTCCACTTTTCTTTTTTCGTAACCACAGAAAAAAAAAATGTTCATAACTTTGTTTTTGTGAAATTCAGGAGCATGGTGATTTTTAAAAAAATACGTATTTTTTAAAATTGAAAAGCATTAAAATTTGTAGAGGGTAAAATGTTTGATCTGTTTCTATGGCTCTGGCCTTAGGTCAGTGTTCAGGGTTGATGTCCTGGGTAGGACACATCAGACTTCTACTCTGACTGTGATTAACTGGCTCAGTGTGAACCTTGTGGAAAGTAACAGAAGGTGGATCGACCATCACAGGAGCCTTTAGAAGCAAGTTTTCACCTGAATACTTGGGTTAGCTTGAGACAGACCCAGGTTTAATGCAGAATTTGTCATGTCTTTTGTGTATTCAGTACTTTTGCTTCCATTTTCTCTGTCCATGAGTTTGAGTCTTGGCTTCTCGGTAGGATTCCAGGACACATTTTCAATTTGCTCTTCAGTGACTTGAAGTTATGTTTCCAAGGCTTCTCTGTTGCATCTTTCATCACCATTTTTAGCTGTCTCCCTGTGAATGTCAGGCACTTCATCACTTCTGTGACTTCATGTACCTTCCCTGGTGGCCTGGGATATTCTACAAGAGTGTTTATCTTGTCATCACCAGTTGTGCTTGGGACTGGACCTGCTCCTGAGCAATGTAGAGAGACTGCAACCCTTGTTCTGGCTATCCCACTGCCTAAACTTGCCCTCTTTTCCTGCTTTTGGATCTGAACATGTCCCAGGATAGGGGAATATTATCTCCCCATGACTGTGAGCTGGAGAAGGTGCTCCCAAAAACGTTCCTGGCTGCATGAAGTGTGACACCATCTTAGCATCTTAGCAAGGTCTGTCACACGGCTGAAACTGCAGCATGTTTTTATGTCTGTTTGGTCATCTTGCTGTAAACTGTTTAGGAGGATTTTTATCAAGATGATTCATGGTGTGTCACCCTCTTTGTGATTTCAGTAGGGCATTGCACAATGATTGGCAGGGCTACCTGATTGATAAATCTGATAAGGTCCCCCTGATCAGCAGAGCTGGGGTTTGTGTGGTCACTCTCAGCTCCATGGGAAGCTCTGGTGTCTGTGTGCTGTGTTTGAGTCTCAGGTACCTGCATGGCCTTGACCAGTTATTACCCAGCTGTACTCTCAAATTCTCCTTGTTCTCTTCATGTACTGCCAAGCAATACGTGCAATTTTATTGCCACCTTCCATTTTATGTAATATGTCTGGGTCTATGTATTATATTGCATTGTAGCATATATTATTACATATATGTATGTATACACACACCTACACACCTTTCCAGGCTTTGTAGTCTGGCCAAAACAGTATTGCAACATGGATTGGTTGGTGGCTTGTTGGGTTGGAAGCAGTGAGTTGAAATTGCCCACGTGAAGCACTGCTCTTCCCTGTGGGTTCAGTCTGCTTTGACAGTGTTGTCTCAAATTGAAATAGCTGGCAAATATTTGCTGGACTTGGAGTAGGTGACTGACACGGTGCTATCTGCCATTTTTAATGAGCATTTAACTGCTGGGTGTGAAATGGAGAAAGTAGTGGGTATAAAAATATGATTTCCTTCTGCAGTGGTTTGCAGTTCACATAACAGCACTTGGTACTGACTGGAATTAAGTCTGGATTAAAATTTGGACACCAGCTGCAGACCCCATGCATGGAAAAAACCCAGAGAAATAAATTCCTTCATGATAGTGATTTTTTCAGAAATGCCTTTTAGTTGAAGTACTACATGCATTTTACAAAGTTCATGTACCTCTGCAGTTTATTTTAAGAGATCTGAATTTATTTGGTGTAGATTTATTTCAATTATCTAATCAGAAGCAGACACATAACTTCTTAGGCTGTCAAAGGTATTCAGGAATGTATGACAAACTTCAAAGGAATGTATAAGATCTTGCTACACATCTTACTATGCACTTTTATAGAGAAGAGTTAATTAAATTTTCCCTTTCTGACCAGAAATTACTTTTAGGCTAAATTAAGTCTGTGGGGTTGTAAGGCTTTTCAATGTTCTTTCTTTCTGCTTTAACTTTGTGACTGATTAAACAACCAAATGCTCATCTGGATCAAAGAAATAATAAGCAGAGGGGGCATCCTTAGGCCAGTTATCATTTGAAAACAATTTAACTGTCAGGTATCCAAGTTCCAAGGCACAGAGCCCACCAGAGGGATTAAACAATAGGGACTGTGGACAATAATGTTCACTTGCAAAGAAGAAACTTCCAGGGTGAAAGCAGCTCAGTTTCCCAGCTCATGTTTCTGGAGGCGGGGGTTTGCTGGGGAATAAAAGGACTGTGCCACCCTTGAGAGTGTGATCTCTGTCAGGTGGGACACGAATTACCTGGGGGACAGCATCCTTCCCTGCCTCCAAATTGGGAATGCAGCTTATTCCTGGGTTAACTCCTGTGGAGACTTAATTTGTGTTCACTCTGTGGGAGGGAAGGGGAAAAGAAAAAACAACAGCTCTGGTTATCTGAATATACACCACTCAAGTATGTTTGCAGGGACAATATTTCAAGTTATTAGCCTCAGCAATTTAGATAAGAACATGTACTTTCCTATGAAAGACAAGGCCCAGTGTCTTAATATTAATACCTGACACAGAGTAACCCTGTGTGATAAAGTACACAGATAGCACAACAAGGGGTGAATTAGCAATGCCTGGGAAGATAGATGATGCCATTAGTAAAACATGGAGATTTATGTGTGACATTAACATCTCTAGGACAGCAGAGTAGTACTGCTAAAGCTGCCTAAATGTTTTTTTTCCCTTTCCCCCAGATGCAATAACAAAGAGATCTGAGAGAAAGGCTTATCTAATGAGTGAAGTACTGCCTACAATTTGGCAGACCCACTGTTCCCTTCAAATTTTCCTCTGTATCCTCTGGCAAATGACTGGGACTCAAATTTTTGAATTCTGTGGCCGATGGCCACTATGATAGTGGGGTTTTGGGTGTGACTGAACAAGTTAAGGGCAATCCTCCCCTCTCAAGTGCATGGTTAGTTTGCTGATTGGAAAAAACAAGTTGCTTATAAGTAAGAATAATCTCACTTTCAAATGTGAAGCCCTTTTAAATTTGGTGAAGTGTCATTAATAATAGCACATCACATGTGAAAACGCTTCATCTGAAAGTCTCCAGGATCTTTTCAAAGGTGACTTTTGTGCCAAAGCTCATTGAAAGTATCACTTGGATTACCAAGACTGAAGCACAGTGAGCATGAAGGTTTGGTCTTAATTTACACTTGAAATTGAAGAAATTAGATGAAATGGCAAATTAGAAATCTGATTCATGACTAGTGGGCTAGTTACATGACAAGATTTTGAGGTCTTTTCCTGTCAGCTGGAAAACAACCCTAACATATCATCTGCTGCATACAGAAAAGGTACAGAGACGTTTACAAATATCAGACATGTGCTGACTTTGTACTTTTTGATGCCTTTTTCATTTTTATGAGAGAAGTTGACCAGAAATAGCTCTACAGTGCATAACCCTTTATTGTTTAGGGGTTTGTAAGTTCCATTTTATTTTTCACAGCATAATTTTTTTAATCTCGTAGTCTAAAATGAAACAAAACCTCACTTTTATGATGTGTGAGCATATATATTTTACATTTATTTTCATAACTTCCAATGAAAAGAAGTCCTCCAAGGAGCTGCAGTCAGGTTAATAAAGTTGGAGTCTGAGGCTCCACAGAGCAGGGAAGTCCTTGAGCTTCATTCCATGACATGGATGGTTCTGGCTGCTTTACAGAAACAAGGATGTCAGGGTGCAATTTAGCTCCGCTTGTTTTCGGTAGTCACACAATGAAGAGCCTGATGGAAAGTCTTCAGTGAGTTTTGGATCAGATCATGAAACAGTTTGCCTATGAAACACCACAGAATTTAGATTTAAGAACAGATTTTATTGAGGACTAGGTTCTTTATATGCGTATGAAAAGACTCTAAAAATATGGCTGGAATACGTGTTTGTGATTCCTTTAAGATCAAGAAATGAAGCCATTCTAGTGATTTTTAAGAAGAGTGAAAGTTAGCATGTAGGAAACTGATGCTGAGGTTTTGATCCTGCTGAAACTGATGATGAAGGTTGTAGCCAGTGGTAGTCCTCAAATTTGGCAGACTGGTTGGTTTTCTGGCTGTTGACTGTTTTTAGCAATAACCTCTGGCCACAACACACCAGCTCACTGCATGTCCAGAGCCCTAGGCTACCTCATGTAGCCTGTGAATCCTGTGTGAATGTCTAGTGCATAAATGCAGAACGCTTTTATTCCACATCTTGGTATGCCTGATGCTTTGGATTGACTCCAGCTGAATGCTGAGTGTCAATCAGTGCAGCATAAAGTCATTCTAATAGAGAAATATTTCAGACCTACTTATTTTGACTTGTCACTGTTGGCAGGGGGGAGGACTCTGCACAGAAATTGGTGAGTTTTCATGTTTTCTAGAGTAAAATGGACAAATTAACCAAAAAAAAAAAAAAAAAAAACCCTCATAAAAATCACCAGTGTGAGTGTGCATGCATAACAGAATGCTCCCAACCAGTCTTGTTAAATTCATGTTTTACACTGTCACACAGTCATGGAATGCATAACAATAGTCTGGCTATAGGTCAAGGGTCTGTTTGTTCTTTCATATTTCTCCTTAATTTGGCAAGTGGACACACTTTCAGTCAAAGGGAAGATGCCAAAAGAAAGGGCAGGGGTTTTTTTCCAAGTATTTTTGAAAGGCCTTGATTCTTGGATGTCTGATCAGGATATTTCAGACCTGGCTGTCATTACCCTGGAAATCAAATGTTGCAGCAGCTTAATACAGGCAGCCAAAATCATTAAAAGTGTTCCAAAAAGATTCATCTAAAGATCCAGTTTTGTTCAGCTGCACAAAACAGCAAGGCACTAATCGTAAGCTTAGCAGGGGATTCATCTTCTATCTTACATCAGTTTTTCACCAAAATTAAGCTTTGAAGAGAGAAAGATGGGGTGTGCTGTGTTCTCCTTTCTGTCCTCATTCACATCCACACACGTTTCTGTAGCAGAAGTTTGTTTCTGTGCTTGGATTATTTTCTCTTTTACGTGTACAAAACAAACCCAATAACGATGATCAGTGTGCTGTGCTTATCTGAAATTCACACAAAATGGGAAATTAGTGGGAGACTGAGCTGAAGGATCCAAGCTGGGCTGTGTGCTTTGCCTGTCTCCCAGAGGTGAGGAGCAGCTCCACTGGGTGGAAGCACCTTCTTAGGGGAGCATCTCACCAGCATTGTCAAAACCCTGATGGAAGAAGCTGCTCTGAGCTCAGATCTGGTGCCTGGGACATGGATCGCTGGGTCACCCACGAGTAGCATCCTTGGGTTCAAAGGAGATTTTCAACAGCTCATTTGTTTCTTTTGTTTCATCCTGTTTCTCAAATGTCAGCCTGGGATTATTCATGACTTGTTCCAGATCTGACAGCACACTCCTGTCCTGTGTTTTAAAGCAAAGGTGGCTCTTCAAGCACCAAAACTCTTCATTGGTGGCTCTTCATTGTTCCAAAAACTACTTTTAAAATTGGTCTTTCTGCCATGTTTTGTTTTCTTCATCTGCTTCTGGCATGAAAATGAACAGCTCTAACCAGAATTATTTCTTAGGCAACTATGAAAGCAACAGTTTGAGATACTATATCAAACTCTTTTAGTCCCAAGGTGAGTGTTACAGTGAATACCTTGGAGTTGATAAAATTTCCTGTACAAAGATTGCCTCTTTATGTACTATTGGACTCCAACAGATCATCTCTCCAAGAGTCTCCAAGGTTATCTACCTCCAGAAAACAGATGATGATTCTGAATTACTTTCAACCTTGTGTTAGCTGCAAGGTGTCAAGTGGCTTTCTTAGTATTTCTTTTTAAAGAAATCTTTCAAAGACGCCTCCTTTCTGTAGTGTAAAATGGTTTTATGATCGAGCTCTCAGGCATGGCTTTTTCTGTGTTGATCACAAAGTTCTTTACTGAGCAGTTTGGCATCATTTTCCCTTTTGTCACTCTGACCAGAATGAAGCACAAAAAAGAAAAATGATTCCTGTGACACCAAACTGGAGGCGATGCCAGCCAAGGGCACCAATCTCCCAGTCCAACTAACATCAAACATGTCACTAAAGCCATCAAAATACTATTCATCAAGGAGATGGATGGGATATGAAAACAGGAAAAATACTTTTTACAACAGCTGACAGTATCACAGAGCTGTAGCAAATGACAAATCTTTTGAAAAATCCAGCAAAGGGTTGCATTAGATTAACTCCTTAGCAGAGATTCAAGAACTAGCATAACTTGTGCTCTGTCACCTGACATTTTAGTATGCACAGGTGAGCCAGACAACAATGTTGTTTTAACCCATATTCAACATTCCTATCAGTAGATCTGCTCAAGGAGTCCCATATCCATATCTTGTGCAATATTATCCTCAAATCTTTTTTTGCTACTGCCTGGAATTTCATTATGAACAATCAGTGATGTAATACTAGACCTGTGAAATCTTAAACATGCCTCAAAATCTGTGGAACATAGTAGACTCCTACCAAATCAAAAAGATGCAGTATGTTTTGTTGGTACTAGTTTTCTTTCTTTTCTTTTTTTTTTTTTTCAAGTGGCTCATTCTAATATTTTCCTAAACGTATTTCTGCATATACGTCCCAAAAGAAACTTTTCTTCAGTTTTAGGGCTTAAGGTTAGGGTTTGTGTTAGTGTTTGGGTTTTGTTAACAAATATTGTTTATTTTCTTCTCTCCCATGTTTCTGACACAAAGCTTTTGGGTTGTTTGCTGCCTTATCTTGAGTTTTATCTCTAAATGTGTGGCTTTGACAGCCTTCACATTGCCACACAACCTTCAGTCCCATCCAACTCTCAGCCTGTCATAAAGCTATGCTGGATTTGTGCTGTCAACACAGCATTTGTCAAAATTAAGTGTTTGATGCTCAGTATATTTCCCACTTGTGAAACTCCAATTGTCCTCCCGATGCCTGTCAGAAAACCTTTGCTTCAAAAACCTATTTCTTTTGGCAAAAAATATTCAATTTCAGCCTTGTAGCAAAGTCTCCATCCGGGCAAAATGTTGTTTGGCTTGCATTTTCTTCCTTGCATCCACACACATTGAAACTGAAGAGAACTAAGTTAAGAAAATGAGTGGTGGATTAGAAATGATGTGGTTTATAATCTAGGCTACCAGTGGTTTAAAGGGAGCACTCAGTAGGTCTGGCAGTGTGTACCAAAGGTGGAGTTAATGACCTCAGGGACTGGAGTATGGGTGAGTGTTCAGCATGGTGTGACTGGGTACCCAGGTGATGCTTTAAATTCTACTTTTCCTTTGTGAGCCTGGTGATAAACTTGTTAAAAGAGTTTTACAGTTTTAAGGGGAAAAAAAATGACAAACCCACCAAAACCTCTGTCCCCCAAACCCCTGTGTCTTCAGAGTTTTCTTTTAGCTATAAGTTCAGCGCTGATATTGGCTGAAGAGATGGCTTTCTGCCCAATATAGCTGTCCCACAAAAATGTACAGAATCTCTATCTTTCAGTCTCCTATGAAGAAAAACATAGAGCAAAAATGTTGGGAGGAAAAACAAGTAAAACAGGACATAACCTTCTTTGGAGTAAACATATGGAGGAATTAGAGCATCCTCAAAAAGCCTTTTTATCTAAGATGCCAATATTAATGTTGATGATTGATCCCAGAATTGATTAGAGGCAAAAGGATAGACAGGTGGGCGGTGGAAGTATTCACCAAAAATGTCTCAACCGAGATTTTAAAAGAGGGTTCTGTCTGCACGTGCAGCATTCACATGTGTGCTGTGTTTTTGGGTGCTGACAAGGAAACAGCATAACCTGCCTTGCTTTTTTCCTTGTTGGGTAATGGAATATCCCACCTTGGGTTGCCATCAAATTGCTGTTAATGCAAATTGTCAGAAATTCAGCTTCATGTTTGAGTCATGGAAAGGGACTGAAGCTGTACTTTGAGCAAGGCTTGTGCCTAACTCTGCTGTAGTGAAAAGTTGTGTGAAAAAAGCAATTGCTGCTCTAGTTCAAGCAACAGACAAAACTGTTCTAGGTCTTTAAGTGCTCTTAGAGGAGAAACTCAGGGACTTATTTTTATAGGTAAAATGCAAGTGTAACAGAAGCTATCTTGCTAAAACACCCAGAATTACTGCGTTTTTCATTTTAACTATGCCCCGTCAACCAGTCATATATAAAGCCTATGAAAAATGACACGTTCAGGGAGATTTTTCAAGAGCACATGAGAGGTCCATAAGCTGCAACCTGTGACTCCTTTCTGTCAAATTTCAGTCCTCAGCCTGGTCAGCTGGAAGAGCTGGGAATTTGAGGATGATCCTGTAGAGCATTTCAAATATGCTTTTGTATATGTGTGGTTCTGGGCTGGAGGTTGCTTGCTGTAAGGACACCGAAGTGATGCTGCTGTCTGTGGTGGGTGGTGGTTTTCAGGTTGTCTCTGCAGGTGATTGCAAATGGAAGATCATGTTTCTGGTTGCACTGAAAGAGATTTATTTTTTGCCATTTTCCTTCCTTTAAAATATCTGCAGCTCAGATCCACTTGGCTTGTAATGTCTTCTGATCCAGAGGCTGAATAAAACCAAGTCAAGTAAGCCTTGGGAACTTTTGCCACCAGATTTGCTTGGAAGGAGGGAAATTCAGCACATCTAATGCTTTCCTCTGAATCAGTGCCACACCTGATATGATTTCAATGTGTTTTGGCTGCTTTTCATGCCTCCTGCTTGAATAGCCCTGAGCCAGGGCTCCAAAGATGTTCAGAAATTCAGACTGGATTTGGAAAAAAAATCTAGATTTGGATTTCTGAATCCAGATTGGATTTCGGTACGTTTTTAAATATTTGTGCCATAATGGGGGAGAGTTATCCTTAGCACTTTGGTCAAACAAAACTTCACAGGCTTTACCATTTCCAGGGTGCTGCAATGAAATAAGGCTTATTTTTTTTCTTTGTTTAGGTTATGGAAAAGAGGATTAAGCTTTTTCCAGTAGGTTGGAAACAGGTAGCCCCCAGTGATATTGGTTTTGCTTACTAATGCAAGCTTTACCATCCAAGCATTCCCATACTTAATCCCACAGAACAGGGCCATGAGGATTTCTCTCTGTGAGAAACATTTCTGAAAATGAGAGAGAACAGAATTTCACATTGTAAAAGAAAGATGGAAAAACATGATTTAGTTTGCCTATAAAATGTTAAATTACCTACTGCTTGGTTTAGAAGTAGCTCTCTCTAGCTAGAAAGTTATGAAAGAAAGACAGTGCTGACTCCTTGAAGTGGAAGTTTATATTTCCACAACTGTTTAGGTTTAGTACTCAAACCTCAGTTTCTCCCACCTGGTAATTAGTTGATCAGTATGTAAGTAAATATAGTGATGAGATGATCTATAGGAGATTGAGGAAATGATGAGGCAAATAATAAGGTAAATTCATTTGTGTTGCACTTAGTGCTCCTTTTAAGAATGAAGTGCAAGATAATTGTCTCAGCTTTCTTCTGTGTGTGTCATGCAGAGATTTCTTGAGTATGAACCAAATAGATCAATTTTATAGAAGCTTTTTAGTTATTGGTGGCCCTTGACTTTGATATTTTGCAGGTATGTTGTATAAAACAGTATAAAAGTATATAAGCAAGTGGATTAAAAAATTCTTCCGGCTCAAATCACATCTAGTTGTCAGCATTTGCTCCTTCGTGGTACTTCACTTGATAGATCATAGAATCATAGAGTGGCGTGAGCTGGAAAAGGTCTGAAATGTATTTGTGAGTTTCGTTCCAATAAGGAATTCTTGAAGATATTTGGCAAAATGAATTTGTTTTTTAAAAGTTGTTTTTAGTACTGTGCTTTGGACTGCAGAGTAAAAACAGCCCACAAAAGAAAAACATCTGCTTGGTCAGGAATATGTGCATGTCTGTTTTGGCTCTGCCTCAAAAACCGTGTGCCTAACTTAAAGAAGGTAATTACAAGAGTAATCTTGTTTGGTTGGTGAGGAGAACACTTAAGTACCCTGTGAATGAGAGTACTCAGGAACGAGTTGGTGTTAAGGTATCACAGGAAACAAGGCTAAGTGAAAGCCTTAGAAGGAAAACAAGATGTTCTTCTGATTAAGGCTGATGTCCACCTCCAGAGCTTTGTCTGCAAAACATCTCAGCAGTCAGGAAGTTACACAACTTAAAGGCGTTTAACTGTACTATATTGTACCTTTGAGTTTATATTTTCTTCTTTTTATGTAAATGATGGGGCATTTTTTTTTTCTCACAGCTACAGTCAGTTAAGCAGAATTTCTCCTTGAAAGACCTGGGTCACTTCATGCAGCTACGTGGCTCCTGAATGGCATGTCAGTCCTTGGATTTTATTAGTGATTGGAATAGTTTGGGATTCTGTTGATGGAAGGATAGATCTGGGTTCTCTCTGGATTAGAAAATGCAACTGCAATTGACTTTAATGGGAATTTTATTAAGGCTGAGATAGTCCTGTCACCTGGATTTATGCACTGCACAAAGAGAACCCGCATTCCTTTCACCAGGTCTGCCGGATTCGGCAAACCTGGGAAAAAGCTGGATTCTTCAGTGTTTACTGTGAGACAGCCTTGGGAAGGTTCAGAGTAGAGTTTCCTGGAGGAGCTGCCCTCTTAGCTGGTCACAGCTGTGATGTTGTGTCTTGGCAGCTCTAGGGGCAGCAAAGGTGTTTGTAGTTTTTTGTAAAACAGCAAGGTGCCAGTTGTGTTCAGCCATGGTGGAGCACAGTGTGGAGGAGACTTTGACTCACTCTTTGTTTCATCACACAGTACCTTCAAAACCTCTCTTTGGCAGGCAGTATGAAACTGAAACAAACACCTCAAAATTCTCTAAGATAAGCAAATCGCGTCCCCGACGCTCCTGCTTAAGGATTCAGAAGGAATGGTGTAAAATTTACACTGTCACTTGCAAAAGCATGATGCATTTTTTCAGGGCTTAGTTGAATCTCTTGCACAAGACAGGGAGTCTAATGAGTACTCTTAAACCCAGCTGCTGATTGTGTTGATTAGGTGGGAAGATAAACTCTTATTTGTCTAATTAATAGCTGATTGTGAAGCCAGCTTGGTTTTGGTATCTTTCTTCACTTGGCTTAACAGATAAAGAAAATTCCTCTGCACTTTGTAATTCCAGCCTTTTGTCTTCTGAGCATATGAACATTTGAAAGTTTTGTCTTTTTTACTGCCTCTGTTCATGGAAGTGGATGGGAGTCACCAGAACCCATGAGCAGCTTTCCCAGGTTACTCCAAATTGGAGATCAGAGTCTGTTCTCCCTGGAACTGCCTCCAGTTCTCCCCCTGAGGCATGGCTCAGAGGCAATTGTTTCTCACCACACGCTGTCTAAGTTATAATTTATCCCAGCTATGGTTTGAAGGTGGCTGTTCTACCACTGTGCAGTCAAAGTACAGGCAGACAAACAGCCTGTCACTGAAACCCATGTGAATGCAATCCAGCAGCTGTGCACAAATAGCCAGAAGTTTTTGCATCTTTGACTGGAGGCAGCCAGCAATCAAGAAATTGCGCTGGTCTGCAGCCAAAAGAAATAGGGAATTCCCTCAGATTTTTTCTGAAGTGATTAATGGGGGCATAATCAGGTTTGGCTCCATAGGAATCAGTGCAGTTTGGATATGGAAATTCTCAGTTTGGTGGCTGACGCTTCCCAGGATGTTCTCAGGATTGCATTACAGTGTGGCTGGGTTGCAGTCATGGCAGCAGGACCAGGTGAAAGGAACAGTTTTCCTTGCAAATGGAAGCAACTCTTTTCCCTTAGTGTGAGCTCTGATGCTTAGAGTAGTCTGCCTTTTCTTAATTGGGAGTTTCTTTCACACAGAGGAAAGAGAAAAGGAGCAGAAAATCAGTTTAGCCAGCGGTGCAATTTTATCTAGCAACTGCAGCAAGGATCAAGATCTGTTTTGCTTTCTAGATTGTCCTAACTGTAAAATTTTTCTGCCTTTGGTGCCCTCTTCAAGCCCCCATGTAAACCTTTCTATCTTTCCAGTGCCTGAGATAACCATTGGGTTACTCAAAGAATCACTTGGGAGCTGAAGAGGCAGCATCTTCCAGGCTCAGGGGCATCCTATCTGGTGAGATAAATGCTTTTTATGCCCCCCCCTTTTTTTTTTTCCTGAATATATATTTTTGTTCAGTTGAGACAATTTCTATTACTGAGCTGCACCTCAGTGTTAACTTGGTTTCCTTTGAAACTCAAAGTCTGATATGGAAAGAGGTTGTTTTGGGTTAGTGATCAGCCTGATTTGGAAGACACTTTGTGGTAGTCCTTGATAAAACTGACTGCCAGAAATTTCTTGTATATTTGGGAATTTTCCACCCCGATTTTTGCCTTTCTTGAAAAATTCTTTTGCATGCTAAGGATTATAAGTAAGGGCATGGTAATTTAGCTCTCTAAAACACTGGGAAATTTTTCCATGTTATGGCTCCATATTAATCTCCTGGTTCCTGGAAATGACCTGGATGGGAAGGAGGTGTTTTTCCCTTGGGAAGGTCAAGCTCCTGTGTCTTTGTCATTAACCCTACACATGGCCATCTTTGCACACACAGGGTACAGGCTGAGGTAACGAGGTCAGCTCAACAGCCACACCAGGCTTTCTCTTGGTGAAAGGTTATGAATATGGAGACCATTATGTGTCATTAAGATAATAATGTTGAATATGTCAGTGAAGTCGATGACTCTCCATTCCCCAGGTGCTCTGGTTTTAGTTTGATAGGGACACAAAAAAATAAAACTGGTTTCCCAGGTGGGAGGAAATTTGCCTTTCAAGAGATTGTTGCTCCAGCCCTTGATAGGAGTCCTGCTAAGCAATGATGGTAATAATAATAATAAATGTTCCCAGGCCACACTTGTTTTATAATTGCTGTTTAGCCCAAATTGCTCTGAGTGAGGAAACTCCATCATTCTGGCTACACAGGTGGAGGTTATGATGTCACGTGTAGCAAATTTACTGATTCAAGAGGATGGAACATTTATATAAAATAGTGACACAATGCAGAGTTTCAGTAGTGAAAACCGAGGAAAACAAAAAGGGTTCAAAATTTAGAGTGAAGCAGCCAACCTTGATGAGGAGGTGAGGGAAGGACTTGCCTTGAAGGGTTTCTCTGCTTGTGGAACACCACTCTGGAGTGACTGCAGCTATCAAGGGCTGTGTCTTGCATGATCTGATCTTGACTTTTCATGTAAGGGGGAGGTTTGTAAGCATCCTAAGCAGTTATGGCCACACCTGTGGGAGAGCTGATGGCTCTTGTGTCTGCATTCACTTTTAGAGAGTTTCTGTCCTTGAGTTCTCTTTCCTCAGTAGCTTTTTTTCTCATTCCTGGTGTTCACAGGCAGGTTCAAGTGCCAAGCAGAGCAAAGTCTTGAGCACAGAGTTCGTGTGGTCAGCTGTGCCCTGCCTGCTCTTCTGGTCCCTGGCTATCACAGGGAGACGGGGGAAAGAAGAGGCAGGGTGAGCTGGGCTGAAGCCAGGAGGATAGAAGCCTAAAAGTGAATTTGTTGGGCAATATTGGCTCTCACACAGGTATTTTTAATTGTACATGGATCTATAAAGGCTCCAGTTTCAGTCCTTGGGAATAATTAAACCTTAAGCAGTGATAAACAGTGCAATATTCAATTAGTGAGCTGCCTTGAGAAAGGCATGTCAGAGTAAATTGGGGGTTTTTTGAGGCTGTTAACTGTGCTGACAGAGAGTTGGTTAATTCTTGAAGGATAATGTTTTGGGCAAATTCCCAGCCTCCAAATGCCTGCAGGCAGACTTGTCCATATTTGTGGTATATTTGAGGTCTAGTGTTCCTCCTTTGGGCCATATATTTTAAGAGGGAATTTTAATGGAAGGAAACATTGCTGCAGAGCAACAGCCTTCTCTGAAACACTTTCCAAAAAAATGTTAAGGCCAAAGGTCTTGTTTTCTCAGGGCAAAAGATGTGAATCCTCTAATATTTACTCAGTTATAAATAGCAATGGACAAGGCTCTAAGGATGGATTCCTGGGAGATTGTATCAGGGATAGTTACTCCCCAAAGTAAGCAAAGGCAGTGGTTGTCTTTTAATTGTTGCATCTTCTTTGGCAGAGAGAACACCATTATTAAACAGATAGCAAATGATTGCAATAAATTTGAGGTTTCCACTGCTCCAGTCCCAACAGGAACCAAAATGTATCTTATTTCCAGTAAGAGGTGGCAGTTTAATGCTGGGGGGAATGTTCAGGCTAAATGTTTTGGTTCTCCAGCCATGGCATCAGTGAGGTGGCAGGAGAAAGTGCAATTCCACGGGGAAAGAACTTTCCTGGGGTGCAAGAGGTGCTGCTGTTGACCAGCTGGGCTTGGACAGGGAACTGCATTTCATTTATCCATTCCTCTCTTTTCCCATCTGTAAATGGGAGGGAAGATTATAATTTTTCTTAGAGAGAAGCTGTTTGAAAATGTTACTTTCCACTGAAAGCCAAATCTGCTGGTATCGTTGCTAATGGATAGGTGAGTGTTACCTAATTCCATTAATAGGTTAGTTTGCCTCCCCCAGTGAAATTCAGTCTCTCTCAGTGTAGGTCTTGTGAAGTTCAGCACGCAATTTATGCACCACCAAAGAGCTAACATGAAACCCAAATGAGACATAAGCCTTGCTAAGGAGCCTGAAGGCCAGAGCCTCTATAAGTGCTGTGACACTTCCAAACAGAAGCCAAGAATCTGAGGTGTCTTTACAGACTCTTGAGTCTGCTGCATCACTGGACACTCCTGGTGTATGTTGGGCACCTGCCTCATCCATAGGCATCCCCTGGAAAATAATGCCTAGCTGTAAAATTCTAAAAAATAAGAAAATGTACAGCATTATTTCTTGGCAAAGGAATGCGGTTTCTCTAATTTGCTGTATCAAGAGTAAATGTACAGTAACTGAACTGATTGGAAAATATTTGGTTGTAAACACTAAATAATAAATGTTTGGTAGATGCTGAGGCTTCAAATAGCAAGAAAAAGTATTTCTCAGACACTGAAGTGCTTTTGTGCAGAAGTTTTGCGAGCACTTACCGGAGAAGAAAAAGTAAAACTGATTTCTAATAGCTATTAGGTATCATTCCAAAATCTTGCAGTTGAACATTTGTTTCTACTGATGTAAGACAGGTACTTAACTCTGTAAAAAGTTGTAGCTGGACTCTGTAGGATACTTGAAACTTTTGAGAACCGAAGAGATTTCCCACTGTAACCTGTTGCATGCTATCTGTACCCCCCAATAATTAAAATTAATTCCCAGTACTCAAAAATAAAGAACACAAACCCACCAAAAAAACTCCCAAAACAAAGGACGCAGGTATTAAATGACAGAATTGCTGCTTTTTTTGGTAGCTGTTGGTACTATCATATATGCTAAAGCATTCCAAGCAAGGGCATGTGGCTGCAGTGGAATTTGATGTACAATCACTTTTAGGGAACAGCCTGTGCCTTGTTAACATAATCCATAAAAGGCTTCCAAATTTCCTGAAACCAGTCCCTTCTGTTTCCAAGTCTGCATATGATCTCATAGGAAATGATCTGGGAGAGGCCAGCTAAGCCTTTTGCACAATCAAGGTAGCATTGTTCTTTTAATGCCTAAAGTGAGTTGCTTCACTGATATAAACTCAATAACGCCCTTTTCTTCTGTCAAAAAATCTCTATTATCAGGCTTTGCAATGATTTTGGTGGCATTACAAAAGAGAATAAGTGGCAAGACTAAGTGATTTTTGAAGACTGACCTCAATAACATTGTACATTTACTATGTCATCTTTTGTCTTAGCCATTTCACAAATCTTAAACCACTTGCTGCCCAGTGAAATTTGGAGGATCAAAATGCAAATACATAACCCGAGTGGGCAAGGTTGGTTTTGCAGTGGGCTCAGAGGCAGGTGAGCAGCCAAGTTTCATGGATGGCAGTAGCAGCAAGGCAGTGAGGAAGATACCTGCCCTTTCTATGTGTTTGATGTTGTAAAACCTCTCATATGTACAGAGAGGTTTGCACAGAAGATACCTGCCCTTTCTGTAGGTTTGATGTTGTAAAAACTCTCATATGTACATTAGCTGTAGAAAAAGAAAGTAAAGTGTGTTCTTGTATTGGAGCCCTTGAAAAACCTTGCTATTTACACAAACCCAGAGTGCCTCATGCAGTGCATGTTCTTTTATATCCTTGGGATACCCAGGATTTCCTCAATATATTTAGCCCAAGAAAGGGAAACACTCCCATGAGCTGCTGTCCCTGAAAGCCTTGTAGGGCAGCGAGCCTGAACCTTCCCTGGGAGGGCAGAGAGAACAAAAGGCTGTGCACAGGGACAATTATGGTCTAGTTCATGTGAACAGCCTGAAGTTACAGTGAGCCTAAGCAGAGGGCTCTGTGGCACTCTGCTTGCTGCAGAGTTGTTAAATTTGGCACTCTGCTCTGGGCTCCAGTCAAACATTTTCTTAACCATATTAGGATATGTGGAAATTGGCCAGCCAGCAATAAGCCTTCCATGTGCTCATTGCTTGTGCTCATATTTTATAGAGTAGGCAGCCACTGCTTTGCTTAACAGCTGCAGGTTTGATCGAATAAGACAAATAGAACCCTTTAAAAATTGTCATTGAAGTACAGTAGGGAAGAAAAGAGCATTTCCCAAGACAAAGGACAAAGTTTGTGGTTCCCTCGTGCTTTTCATCTGTAGATATTGATCATGCTGTAAATCAGATCCCGGTAGTTATGTGTGGTGCTGTTATTCAGGTGAAAGACCAGAGTGAAGTGAGCCTGGCTGGCTGTGGAATGAGCATTCCCATTCCCTTTGCTGGCTTATCCAAGGCTGGGGAAGGCAAAACACTGGACTGGAGACTCTCAAGGTTTGCTTGAGTTTGGCTTGTGGAGCCAAAATACCTGGGGGTGGTGCAGGAGCAATGGGCTGGACCTGTCTGAGTTGCTTCGGAGGTAAGAATGCCTGAAACTTCCCCAACAAGGGATACAGTATTCCACAGGAGAAAATCCAAAATTAGAAAGTATTCAACCAAAAACTATTATGTTCTTAAGGTTGAGAATTTGGCAAGCAGGAGTGTTGGTTAAGCATATTATCAGGTCTACCCTATACTCCAGAAGATTTTGCTGTTAAAATTACTTTTTTTGATCAGTAAATGTTTTCATAATTTTTAAATTTACTATTGCTCCCTGTAGCTGTAAACTTTTGTTTCACTAAAATGATTCTCTTTCCTTTCTAATGTTGTTCTAACACTTGCAGACAGTTGTCACATCCCCTACTTAAAACTTACTTGATGCATCCACAGCTCTTTTAATCTCTTTGTAAGTGTCAGTCCCTCTCTGCTTGCTCAACACTTTTATGGCTCTCCTGTGATTGTCCTCTGCGTTGTTATTATCACTGAGGAAATGAGTTCTCCAGAGCTGAATGAAGTATTCCAGGTGTGATCATCACAGAGCTTTGTTTGGGGTATCACCTTTCTGCCTTGTGTGTTTCATTTTATGTTGCATGGACCCTTTCTGCTACCACATCATGCATTTTTTGATGCCTACTACAAAAAACCCTAAAAAAAAAAAAAAAAACCACCCCTGCCCCCAACCACCGCCACCAAGCACCAAAACCCCCACACCAGGTCAAATTTAAGCTTTTCAATGACAAATTTTGATAACCTTTCTCAAAGATGCAAAAATGGCTGGTTCCATGCCTGTGGTTTGTGGCATCGTGCTGCCAGGAGGGAGGGATGGAATCATCACATCACTTCCGACCTTTCAGCTTTTTGCTGATGGTGTGGGTGATCTCACACAAGTCTTTGGACTACTTGACCCCCCCATGTCTGTGTTAGTGGATAATAACACTGTAGTAGCTGCATTTGGAAAGTCTGTGAGGGTTGGTTCAAGTTTGTGCATGATCTGGAAAATATAAAGAAGTGGCAATGTCAAATATTTGGGCAAACGGCTGCAGAAAACCACATTACATGACCTGTAAGCTTATGCTGTCCAGGCTTGTGGAAATTGAGGAGGGCCATCAATAAAAGTCCCGTTTCTGTATCATGATTTATTTGCTAAAAGAAGAGGGGAACTAAATCAAATGAAAATGATGAACTTTATATAGAGTGTAACCTCTGCAAAGTTCACTGAAGACCAGTTGAGAATGTGGTTTTAACATGTCCAAGTTTCCTTTGTTGTTTTACCCAGCTGTTAATTTTTAGTTTGAGAGGCCAGCACAAGCAAGAATACATTTGGCTGACAGTCTTGGAAGAGAAAGTAAGCCTGTCTTTTATTCAGACATGTTTATATCAGCACAAAATGAATGCAATATCATAAAATTGTAGCAGAGCTAGGAGTGGGGCATGGAGAGAATAAAATATTATTTTTACATATACTCTGAACTCATGTAAACTAAGACACAAATGATTCTTCTGAACCCAGGCTGGTAAATCCCCTCACTCTGGCACAGCATGTGGGTTTACCAGGTTTAAAACACCCTGCAATCTGCTGCATGAAGCAGATGCAGCTGGAGGCAGACTTTGAGCTCTACCCATCATTTTTAAGATACAGATCTGGTGAGGTTTTCAGTGCAGTAACGTTCAGTTGATGTTAATTTGTGAGGGCCAGGTGTTTATTAGTGATATATACCAGGTGAGGGGGTCTGAGTATCCAGGCTCACTCACAGGCAGTCTTCTTAACCAGGTCCAGAACTGCTTATGTGAGCTGAGAAATTTGCAGTGATGATCCCTGAGCTCTACAAAGCCAGGCAGGATTGACAGTTTTAGTAAGCTAAGCTTACATTTGGAAATTAATACTCTGAAGTGGCTGAGGATAAGCAGCTGAAGAAGAATCTTTCTTGGTGATAATTGAATTTTCCATTGCATTGTAGAATTTGGTGTTTGGAAGGGTACAAAACCACTTTTGTGGAAGCTACTTCCCAGGCTTCTCCACAGACTGGAGCCATGGATGAGGACTGAAAGGTTCATGAAATATTTAAAACTTTTAAGGAGGGTATGCAAAGGTGCATGAACTCTTGGGGTAGGAGTGAAGGGATTTTGCATGACTTTTTTTGTGCTCACATCACACTAACATAAAATATATGGAAATGCAGCCCCAATAGTGAATCCACTTAAGGGCAATGAAGAAGAAAACATTTCTGTTGGTTTCCATTTTAGATCCAATACAAAAAGAAGCTCTGCTGTAGGGCTGTAGTTCAATACAGGAAGCACTTCCATGGAATTTTGGCATTAGGTGGACTTCCCAAGAACGGCTACTGTCCAGAAGATATTCCAGCTAAAACCTTCTGAGAGCAGTTTGAAATGTTGGCACTATTTCATCTGAAGGCTGATCCAGCTTGAGCTAGGAGAGGAACAGAGGAGGCTCTGATTTGGATCTAAATGGCTCCTCTCTGCACTGTCCAACTTGCACATGAAATGTTCAAACAGAAGAACATCCCAGCCAAGCAGCCCCCCAAATGACCCCTTATAAAGAACACAAAAGACAAAATATTGCACAGAACTTCTATTTGACCAGACTAAGACATATTTTGTAGCAGAGGACAGCATCTCCTCAGCAGTGAGAGGGGGGATTGTGGCAGGGGAACATGGCACAGAAACAAAGGCAACCCACACTGCACTTGTGGGAAGTGCAGCCTCTGCTTTGGATGGCTTTGGGCAGCCCTAGCAGAAATTCTTTCTGCCACAGCTAATTCACTTGTTATCGAATTACTTATCATCTGCACGTGGGTCTTTCCCAGATTTAATCCTAAACCACCAGGACTGGGTTGAGCTCTGTGAGCAGATACTGGAAGATTCAGCAAGATGCCCTGTTTTTTTTTTTCTTGGTTCTTACTGAAGACGCACAAGTAGCACTTAGGCTGAAACTGGCAGGTAATATTAAAAAAAATAGATTAAATAATATAGAAGATAGGCTGGAAAAAAATGCTGGCATCTAATCCAGTTCATTCTGTTGGCCCAAATCAGGGTTTACTATTTGAAGTGATTTTTTGGGTGGTGTGTTTTGTTCTAGAAGTGTCCCCTGCAGACCTTTGCAGTTTGCCTCACTTGACCTGTAACAGTGCTTATTTATCCTTCTCTTTACACAGTTTTCCCAAGGGTCTTAATTGGTAGGGAAATTGCTGGTGTCAAGGGACAAAATCCATCTCTGCTGCTCCATTTTAAGCACATTACATCTTCTCCTGCCCCCAAGGGATGTGAAGGGTCTATCATTCTCTCAAATATGTGTGAGAATTACTGGTTTTTAGGCTTGGCAAGCCTGAGCCTTCCAAATTCTCCATAGACACCATGTTTCCTAGAGCTCTGGAAAATTTAATTGCCCTTTTGCAATAGTTCCCCTGTTTCCTGAAGCGATGTATACCTGTGGATATATTCAGGTTTCGAGCCAGGAAGTGACCACTACTCAAGAATGCTGTTTGTAGCTGCTGTGTTTCCAAACAGATGACATGAGTGTGATTTGCCACCAGCCCTGGGTTACAGTTTTTGACTTCTTTTTCTAAAATCTGCCAATTACTGCCTCAATAAAACATTATCTAGCGTTTGCAAAAGCAATTACCAAACCACTTGCATATTTTTTGAGAGATTTAACCCACGAGCTGAGAATACTTGAGGCTGAAAATGGCCTGATCTTGCATTTTCTGGCTGCTTGTCCTTTCACATACAATTCTTAATTTTCGTGGGTTTTTTAAGCTATTAACAGCAAAATTTGTGTCAGTGAATATTGTCAGTGATCTCTCTGATGAATGGCTTGGGCTGCCTGATATATTCAGCCACATTCTGGCTTCATGGGATAAAAACCAGAATACACTGAAATAGGGAGGCAAGCCCCAGAGCAACGAGGGGAATGAAAATGCATGCATGAAATGCTTCAATGCTTCTAAGCACTTCTTGCAAGTGCTTAGAAAAGCAATTAGAGGAACACTTTGGGAGAGCAGGATGTGTCTAGAGCCAAGTTTCTTCAACACCTATGGGTGTGCTTCATTATTAGTTTTTAATATCTGCTTTTAGAAATCTTGAGAAAGAAGAGGTAATGCCATGACAGAAGAACAAACATATTTCGGTGGAAGTACTGCGAGACCTGTGGAAGATACCATGTTTTTAAAAGGGAAGCCACCTCCTTCTATCTAAGAGGGACAGCTTAAAGCAAGCTGCTTGCTCCTCTAATCCTCCTTGCTCCACCATGACTTAAAGACTTTGGGGTCTTTGAGGTGAATTTCCCATAGCCATGGGAGATTCATCCTGATCTCCTCCAGTCTGGCTTCCTAGAGGCTTCCTAAATTATTGTTAGTGAAGAGAACATGTCTTACAAATTCCCTAAAGAATAGGTTGAGAACACCTACGCTGGTGTAGCACAGAGATTGTCAGTCCCTAGCACCCGATTGCCATGGTCTGAGCGGGCTGAATTCAGAACAGCAGATCTAGAGGGAAGGGTTCATCACTGCCCTTTAATGCTACTGAGCTGTTCATTCAGTTCAAGCCAGCTTTTTCCACTGAGAGGGGGAATAAATGAGTGCCTGTAAGTGGGGCTGTGCAATATGGACAGCAGCCTTGGAAATACAAGGCCTAGGAGATATAAAATTGGACTTGTTACTGTCCTGAAGCATAATGGTAAGGATTCACAATGTATCTGTCACTCTAGTGAAGCAGAGGAAAAGCTCTAATCCCCTGAAGAATACAAGGGATTTTTGTTATTTGCCCAGGTGTGGGTGTGAGGGATGGGGCCAGATCTCAGTGGTGTAAATCTATGGCTTCAGTGGAATCTGGCCAAGATTCCCAGAAGAGACTTCCTAAAGGGATGAGCTTGGTGTTGGTGACTTTCCAGCCACAGCACTCACCTTCAGAAATAGCCAAGCTTACCTCTTAGGGTGATAACTGATGCACTGGGGATTTTCACAGTGCTGGGAAAAGGAAATACCTTCTGTTTCAGACTCCCATGCACTGCATGGATAAGGACAAATATTTTTAAACCTTGTCTTCCTTGTCTTCCTTTTGAAACTGCTGGAAGATTTCTATCTGAACCTAGGAATATTTTGTGCATGGCACCCTGGTGAATATATAGACCTTAGCTGGCTGCTAGTTATTGTTTATAAAATTCTGTTTCTGTATTTACAAAATGGTGGTTGGAGTCCATGGAAACATGAAATAGGCTGTCAGGTATGTTTTGAGCCAGGACCTGAATTACAGTAAACATATTGATAAGCCACTTGTGCAAAGATAGATATTTGGTTTCCTCTTCACAGTGAATCAGAAGTGTAAACACTGGGCATTTACTTAGTAATGTAATATCTTATTTTTGTAGATTTGTGGGAAAAAAAAAAATCTAGTGTTTTCCTTTTCCCTCCCCACCCTTTCCTCTGGGGCATTGTTAGAGTCTCTCTGATCCATAGAGATCTGATCCAAACCAAGGGAACTGAAACATTTTTTTTTCTGGTTAAAAAAAAAGAATAAACCCCCATGTATTTGGTTATTTCCCCAAGGCTCAGGAATGTTAGTGATGTCACTTCTCTTCCCTCAGAGCTGCCTTTAAGAGCTCATCTCTGTTACAAAGACCATAATGGATATTCAGGAAACATTTAAATAAAACTGTGGCAGCTGAAGTCTCTATCTCCTCAGTAGATCATGGATCAGTGGCAAATTGTCCATGAGGACCTATAGCTGATTATCCTTAAAATTACAGATGAACCAGTGCTCTTTCAAGAAAGAAGATGTGAATGAAGGAAATTAACTATTCACAATTATCATGTTGCATGAAAGCTACTTCCATCTCTGCCCTGGAACCTCTGTAAGCACCCACTGAAATCTCTTATGGCATTAATTGTGTATTTCTCATGTTTTCATTATATAACATATACCTGCTCTCGAAATCTGGTTGAGATTACTAAAATACCTATGCAAAAATGGAGAAAAGGAGAATATTTTCACATGCCTTATGAGTGATAACAACGAGACCTCAAATATTGCTGTCCCTGTTTTGTAAGTCACTATTTTGAAGCTCCTAGGTGTATCTGTTAGATCAGTGTTAGCAGAAGTGGTTCCTTTCATCCTGCTGGGAGTGGTGCCTGTTGTTCTGCAGTGATGCTGCTAGGAAAAACGAGGTGAGTTGTTTGGTGAGATTTAGATAAAGCTGACATTAGGCTTGAATGTCGTGGCTCCTGTAGGTGTGCCAGGGGATTTTCCTGCCTCTAAACACCAACAAAGTAAAAACTAAAATACGTGGCCAGTCCGAAAACCTCCACAATGGTGAACATTTGGCAAAGAGCTGGATTGGATCTTTGGGGATTGAAGTTATCCTCTCACTGCTCTAGAGCTTTTCCACCTCTCATGGGGCAGCTGGCAAATGTGTGAATTCCCTGGGATTTGATCCTGTGGTGTGTCCCAGGGGGAAGCAGCATGAAGCAGATTTCAGCACGTTGTGTTGCTGAGCTCTGAGCTTTAGGTGGGTTGTACAGTGCTGGCATGGTTCACCCTGAAGTTTGTCTCAGGCTGCCTTTTGGTTTGTCTCTTGGATCCTGCATATTTCATGGTTGATTTGGCTGGGTTCACAGAGCTTTCTGTAAACCATGGAGTTCTAGAGAGAAATTTATGGGTTTGAAAGAATAACCAGCTTCATAGGGCAAATGGCACTGTCTCTGATTACTGTGTGGAAGGGAAGCTTGGGTTTACCACTAGTTGCAGATAAAAATTAATATTTGTGAAGGAGACATGTATGATTTATTTATAAGTGTTTTCTGTTTCCATAATGAAATTTCCTTTGGGTTTAAGTACAGTCATTTGGAGGAAAAAGCAGAGGTCTGTGGCTCATTAGTTTCTGGTGGTTGTCAGAAGCCATTAATCAAATGCCCCTTTTACCAACATAGGTCCTAATTCAGCAAAGCATTTAGGCACATGCTTAACTATAAGCATGTGTTTCAGAGCCCTTTGCTAAATCAGGGCTTTAATGGGATTCAAGCTTGCTGCATTTTTTTCCCAAGTCTGAGGTTACCCCCAAATGGCAGGAGTCACTAATACATCAGCTAAAGTGTCATGTACCTTCCTCACCTGTCTTTCTAAAAACTCATGTGCAAGGGGTGGGGGGTGAAAAAGGGTCAATTTTTCCCTCATTCTTCTCAAATCATACCTCAAATGGAGGCTACTGTCCTGGATAGTAGGACCTGTGAAATAGCAGCAGGCCAGGAGCAAGGGGAGTGAAACGTGGGGAAAGCAGTTTCCCCCTGATTGTTTTGTTCTCTTGGATCTCTGTTTTTGCTAAAGCCTGCTCAGTTATGAGGAGGAAAGAGGAAGGCAGATCCATGTTTTGTTACAGCCAGATGAATCCTGGTTTGCAGGATATAATAAGTTTCAGTAGAGTATGCATGCATCTCAATCTACAGAGGAGATGAATTCAAATTCCCTCTCTGTAATTCTCCTGAGCGCTTCTACTACTCCTGTAAAAATTACATTGTGCCTTTCAGCAGGGACTAAAGGTCAAGACTGAGGGTTATGTTCTCAGCCCAAGTCTTACCCCCTTTGGCACCTGGAAAAGGATGCAATCCAACCACAGCTATCCTGTAGAGAAATTCCCTGGAAGGAGCAGTGACTGCCCTCTCCCACCATGTCCACCCTTCCCATTTTTATTCCAGTAAAATAATCAAATGCACCTGGGTTTTTGCTTTACTTTTATTCATGTATAATTCATAATTTAGTAGAGATGATTGAGAGGTCTCAGAAATTACAGCAGTTACTAGACCAGTATGATTTTTTAGGGTTCAGCAGGAAGTTGAATATCTTGAGAGTAAAGGTAACCAGCCTTATAATCCCTTCAGGAATTGTTTGGTATAGGAGAGACAGTACAGCCTTTAGGCAATTTTTCCCCATCTTGTGAAAGCCAAAGTGATATCCATGTATCACACACAGTCTTGATTTGTTTCAAACTTTGCTGTAGGGATGCTGCCTGTTGAATCAGCAGAAGCACTTTTTGATGAATACAGGTTTCCATTGGATTTTCTCCTCTCGAACGTTGCTGTCATTCAAACTTGTTTTGCTTGTGAAACCTGACATCATCTCAGCCTGAGGTTGTGTGTGGGAAGGAAAATGACTTCATTGGTTCATGTTTCCATTTTCTTCCCTTTCTGTCTCTGACAGCAGCAGGAGCACATGATGGAATGGTGCACGTAAACCTCTGCTCTGTTCATTGCACAGATGGAAACGACAGCTGAGCTTTGCCTTTCAGGCTGAAGCAAGGTCTGTGTTGCTCCTAATGGACCTTGACTCTGCAGCATGCAGTCAGTACATCAGTGTGGAAAATTTTGCATCCTTCCTTTGACTTTCTATTGGTATTCTTTCTATCCCAGGGAGAAGAAACCAAAACACTTTCTATTTTCTGTATTAATAGTTTTATACCACACTTAGGGGGGAGCTTAAGCACTGTTTATGTTGAAAAGCATTCCAAGGCCTCAAAGACTTAAAATCTGATCAGATGAGAATCAAAAGGCAGTAGGGGAAGAGGCAGCATTGAGGTAACCCCTGTCCCCAATCTCACCCCAAAATCATGTGACAGAGGCAGAGCAGTCTCATCTTGAGTCCTAGGTCACAACTTTCTCTTTGACTGATAATTGTGGCAGTGGCTTTCTCTCCAGAATGATTTATCTCTGGAACTCTGAAAAAAACTGTCAGCCTCACCAGTTGTGGAATCTTTGTGACAAAGATTGTTTTGCCACTCTAGAATGAGTTACCAAGGCAGGTAAAAGCATGGACTTTCCACGGTACTTTAAAAAAATTATTATTATTTTTTAAATTTGGAGCATGCCCCTTTGAATGATTTTGGTTTCAGAAAGTTCAAGCAACACTTAAAGAAGTTTTAAGAGAGCTCTCTTTTTTCTTTACACTTTGATCATGCAGTTACTTAGAATCCCTCTGTGCTAAACTGTCCTTACAGATGCTGAGCAAATACAGGTGGTCTTGGAAAGTGTGAATCCTTAGCCATCCACAGAAGACACTTGACAACAGCAGAGATTAGATCTTGAATAATTAGATAAAATAAAATGCCTGTGGGTTTTTTTTTTTTCAGTCTATGAAGTTTAACAAAGAAAAAGGAAGAAAAGGGAAAGGGTGGTCAGGCAACAAAAGGAGAGATGGTGGGATATGTGTGATTAATACAGTTTTAACTTTGCTGTCTGTGATGACACTATGCAGTGATGAAGTGGATGTATTCTGTGATTTATTTTCTTCTACTTTAAAGTAGTGGAGCTCTAAAAATGACTAATGAACCTCCTTTCAAGGTTCATATCTATGACCTAATTCATCTGTGCAGGAATCTTGTCTTCCTCTTAAATGCTGCATAAAGTTGAGGGTTGCTCATCTACAGAGCATTAGAGGCCAAAGCAGAGACCCTGGACAAGTTCCAGCACTAATAGCTGCATTCCAGTGAAAACAGGAATCAGATGTACAGTGCACACGATAGTCTAATTGGCAGATGCTATTTACCATATGTTAATTGCAAGTTGTATTGTAAGTTATGATGCTGATTAAGGCAGCAATTAGAGCAGTTCCTTGTAGGATGCTGGGTTTTTAGAGATAATTGTTCCAGTAGATGCATTTTTAGCAGTGTACCATTGAAGCTTATTCTTTAGAGCAAAACCTTATTAATGTGTATTTTTCCTAACCTTGGCAGGGCTAGTTTCTCCAGAAAAGTTCCTACCTGAGGAAGTGTCCTGCTGTACTTTATTTAGACTGTAGAATGTAGTATGGCATCTATGTCTGCACACTATTTTTGTGCTATGTCTGTTGCAAGACACATCAGTGTATACATGTGTGTATAAAGGTCTATTTGATGTAACCACCTGTAGGCCTAAATAGAGATTTTTCTCTGGAGTAATTAGAAGTGAATGTGATAATAGATGGAGCACCCATGTATTATCATGGAACACCCATACCCACAGCGGGGATCCTAGTATATAAATGAAGTTTGGCTTAAGTCTGGTGGATAAGTTGTAGCCTGGAGGCTGGAAATCAGTCTTTGGGTTGTGCAAAGCATGTGAAAAGCTTCATGTTGCATTGTCTGTGTGGTGGTTGGTGTTTCATAGTAGAAGAAAGAGCGGGGGAAAAATGCTGGAAGAACAAGATGCAGAAGGTGTTCTCATCCTTCAAACCCATTGAACAGGCATAATCCTGTAGTTCCTCTCTGGTACAGAGTGATCCCAGGATTTTTGTTTCTGGAGAGACCAGCTGCACAGCCATGGTAGTTTGTATTGTTAAGACTGAGCAGTTTTTCAGCCGAATCTCACTACTCCTGTTCTTGAAATGACTTCTGGTGACTGAGCTGGCTACCTTCACATCTAAAGACATCCCAAAGGAACACAGAGCTAATGATCTGGTTGCACTAATGATCCTGGTGTGGAGGTGGGAGAAGGTGCAGACCCAGAAATCTGCCATGAATCCTATAGCCTGTAGTCCTCAAAAACATACTGAAACCCCCCTTGGCTCAAGCTGGTGACTACAAGAGTACCTGTAGCCACACTTCCCTCATGCCATGGTGCTGAGATTTCCCTCTGCATTTAAGCTGGAGAAAAGCTGATTTTCTGTCATTGTTCTGCAGTCAAAGCAGTCACCCAGCACCATGCTGCTGTAACAAGTTTTTGAGCTGTACAAGAACACGTGAGGAAAATAAAAGCTCATTTTTCTCTCCTTAAAAAAGTACTTTGCAAAATCCTAGTGAACAGTGTGTACTGCTTTGAGAGACTATTTTCTATCCATTCTCTCAAGGTGGAAGGGGCTCCAAGCAGAGGAAATCACCATGTTGAAGGAGAGGCCACTTTGATTTATGTCATCTTCAAAGTGCTCAGACTTCCAGTCACACTCTGAGCTCTCAAACTGGAATAACTTTGTCTACCCAGGGATTTGTCAGGGCTTAGCTGCATCTGTTCAGAATTGCACTCCTCATTGATGCACTGCAGCTTTTTCTTCCTAGGAGAAGCTGTTTGTGTGTTAGCCAAAGGCTGCAGTTGTAAAGGCAAGGTTGAACTTTGGTACATGTGGGGTTTTTGGTTTAGGGTTTTTTGTTTATTTCAATCCTCCCCCCCCCACCTTTTTCTGCTCTAGCAATGATGTTTACATTGATTGTGTGATCCATCATTGCTTGGCTGTGGACATGTCACCAAGGAGCTGGTGTGCAGGGGTACCAAAGAGAGCAAAGCAGCCCATCACTGCAGTGCACAACCAGGCAGTATTTGTATTGAGGCAGCAGGTATTTAAAAATGGAGACAAATCAATTGATCTTGAAGATCTATGTTCTTTGGGGGCTGAGAAATCCCTGTGTCTACATTAACTCCATGGAGATTTTCCTGTGTTATCTTCAGAGGTGTTTGCTCAAGCACAGGTGATTCTGTTGCAGTTCTAAAGGGACACTAAAGATATTGCTGCTGTTTTGTAGACTTAAAGACAGTACTTGGGACTTGTCTGAAGCTTCCTCTGTCTTCTACATCCTCCTCTTCCCTTCATTATTTTAAATGATTGAGATGTCATTTGTGGTTGTGTAAAGAGCCCCTTCAATCTGTGTAAAATGTGTGCTTTGATTCTGGCTCAAGCAAGGAAGCTGACAGCAATGGAATTGCTATTTCTGGAGAAGGCAGCACTTTATCATCTTCTGCCACATTTGTCACTGCCCTCTCTCTCTTTTCACAGCATACCACTGAAAGAATTTGACAAAAACCAGTTTTGTGTTTATAGGAAATGAATAATTTGTTCCTTTCAGAGAAAGTGACCTTTTTTTTTTTTTTTTTTCCTCCTGTCAAGAAAACCAAATAGTAATAATAAAAAAGCTGTTTCACTGTTTGACACACTGGGAGGCCCCCATGTAAGGTCTTCATTCACAGAACATATCTGTGGCTGTACAAGTTATTTTTTTTCTTTTATAGTGAGCCTTTTGTAAAATGAACAGAAAGAACAGAAATGACTCCTTCCTTCACAGGTTTGTTGTGAGAGTGAAAACTTCGAGTCACTCATTGTTGCAGTGGAAATCCTGTGCATACCACAGACAGAAACAAAACCTTCACTGTGGTTGAATGTCGACCAAAAGCGAGGAGAAATATATTTGTGCTTGTGTATTGCAAGAAACCACAGAGATTTAGCCAGGTGAAGAGATAATAAAGTATCACCTGAAGCCTTCTCTGGGTGGAGTTTCAGCTGCTTTCCTCACGTTGGAATGCAGCTCTTTTCATTTCCCCCAAATATGCAGAGGGCAAAGCCATCACTGGGATTGGGGATTTGATACTGGAAGGATCACTAAAACTACTGTCCAGTTCTGGCACCCTGGGTGGAAAATTCAAAGTAGACAAGCATTCAACTGGAAGTCACCCTGTGCCTACGTGGGCTGCCACAGCTGCCACTGCTGTCACCAGTGCTCTGCCCAATTCCTGCAGCACGGAGCTGGTGTTCCAGGCATTGCACTGGCAATAGTGAGGTCTATGGGAAAAAGTCAAGGAGCACTGTCTGCAGGAATTAGGCAGGCCAGTCCAAATTCCAGCAGAGGAATCCCTAGATGATAATTTTTTTAGAAGGGTTCTGATCTCTAGTGGGTAGAAGTCAAAAATATCTGAGATGATGAATGGCTCAGAGGAGAACAATCTAATTATTTTGATGAAATCTGTTATGTAGATTAAACTCAGAGCTATACCACCAGCTATTTAACTTCTCAAACCCTCATTCTTTTCTTTCTGCATCCTTCCCCCACCCCTTTTCTTTGATTATCTATTTCTAATCTCCTGTTTCTGGACACACAGGTAGAATGAGCCCTGCTGCATAAAGTATTTGTTATGATAAGGTTTTTTGTGCAATTCTCCTGTCTTATAGTTAAACACGGATTTCTTTTCTGCTGCTGTGTGGGCTTCTTCACTAGACACAAAATCCTGCAGTGCAGATCATCTGTCTTTGGTGCCTGAAGAGGGGATGAGCACCACTGAGGATGCTATATATACTAAATATATATTCTAGACATAAAAGAATAATGTCATAATGCCTTGATGTGACACCATGCAGCTGCAACAGCTGGAGGTGCTGGAAGAGCTCCTTTGGGCCTCTGGTGTAAAGGACCCATCCAAATCTATTGCTGAACCTGTCTCATTCCCTTTGTGCCAATTGTTCTGCCCATCTCTTTCATCTTTTTTGATGCCTATGTATCACTGCTTCTCTTTGCTTTTAACATCATCTTTCCTGATGCTTTAATTTTCCTCTTTCATCCTTGTGCTGTGTGCTCTGGGTGTTTTTTTTTAATCTGAAGCACAGTGCAGATTCCTCCTAAATAGCTGCCAGCTTTTTTCACTCTGCTACAGGTGGCAATATTATTTTAAGTATTCGTAAAGGAGATGTAAGCTGTGATAGGTGGTGTGGCCTAATAAATTTAAAAGCACTGGGGGCTGTGGAGACCAGAGATCCTCTCTCTTACACCAAAAGAAATTAACCTAAAGCGGCAATTCTGATGGAATAAGGCTCTGCCATCCCAGATGAAACATGCCAGTCCTGCTCTCAGGTGGGAGAGGTGGTGGATGCAGGGGGTGGATGAATGCAGCATTTCACATCTGAACTGCTTCATTCACAGATCTCCAGCAGGGCTGGGAAGGGAGGATGGAGTGTATTCAAAGAGAAATGTTCTTTGAACTGTGTTTTTGTATATTACAGGGTAGGGGAAATTAGTGGAGCTGTTTAGTTTTGTATATTTCTACAACTTAAAGATCAAGAAAATCCTAGGCCTGACAAGAGGGTTCTGTTTTTAAATAAGAAATATATAAAGCTTAAGCATCAGTCTTCTTGAATTCCACTGGGTGAATGAGTTCTGATGCCTATATGATGCTTTTGCTGTTTATTAATCTAATGTGACCCTTATAGAAAGGTTGCTTTGGACAAAAGGCATCAGGACGTAAAATTAATAAACTCTCCATGAGTGTTGCTAACAATGAGAGCTGGCAATGGACAGACAACATCAACTAGTTTCCCATGAGAAACAAAGAAATATCAAAGGGCTGTAAATAGCATTGCATTTTCTGTTTGCCAGATGAAAATGGGACATGCTTGCATTTTCAGTGGCTTAGCTGCTTGGTCTGAGATGTAAAAGACAAAACAGTGCTGTTGGGTGGTGAGAGAAGCCTCCCAGCATTTTAAACAGCAAAATCACTGTTCTGGCTTCTATGACTGTTCTTCTGAATAAAAAGACTGATGGCATTTCTTAGTTTATTACAACTCTTTCCCTCTGGACAGGATCTTCTGTGTTCCTCTTGCATATTGAGCTTTATTTTGGTTCCCCTGCTCAGAATTTGTCATTGTACTCTCCCTCCTGTTTTACAGGCAATAGAAGGAACCTCCCAAAACTTTTGCTTGAGTTTTGTTTTTAGACTGAGCTGTTGCAGGCCTTGAAGAAAAGCAAAAACACTGTGAGAAGGATAACAGAATCCTCCTTAGTAGTAAGAATTAGGAAGTTTCTAATTTGGTAGTCAAATAGTCACCCTACCTGGAAAAGAAAGTTTCACTGAGAAGCCTCTCTGACTTCTCTGTGTTCACATAACCCTCAGACCTTGGCAGCAAGTGACTGCCTGAAAGATAAAACTGTCCCTCCAATCATGATTAATTCAACTAAAATCTACTCTTACAGGGAAATTGGTGTAAAACCCAAGGAGGCTGAAGCTTAGCGTGCTTAGGGGCTGCCAGTGCCAAGTTATTTGTCTCACTGTCTTTCTCTTATTTTCTAATCCAATTTTATGTTGCCACAAACCAGAGTTAATGTTCATAGAATGTTTCAGCATCATGCTTTGATGCTTAGATACCCAGAATTCATTCTGTTGTGTACTGCTGATCACTAAACTGTTGAGTTATTTACATTTTGTTGGGATGAGGAATAACATTTGATTTCCAAAGGCCTTGTCTCTTTCTTTTTCTTTTTTTCCTTCTTTTATAATTTGGGCAACAATGACTTGAACTCTGACTAGTTGCAGTGACATTTATTTGTGAGCCAATGTCCTTGAGACAAAACAAACACATTGCTTTGCCTAATGTGGTTATCTTTCCTATTCCAAAAAATATGCAAGGCATAATGAAAAATGTTTTGCAACCCCATATCCTCTTTCTCCTGTGGTTACTGTTTCATGGCAAATAATATGCATTATGGTATTTAGTTAGCTAAGCTTTTGCTCTGTGGTCAACCACAAATTTTCTCTGGAGTCAATGGAAGATGCAAATACTGGAGGAATCTGGATGTGAGTCAGCAGATACTGACCAGAGCTGGGGGGAAAATTATTTGTCTTTAAGTTTTCATGAATTCAAAATCTTTCTGAAAATTCATCGGGGTGCAAAGAAGGAGCGTGTTAAATGGGAAAGCAGAAAGGGACACCCTTTCAGTCTAATTTATTTTAGATCTCTTTGCAAGACTGAAGGTTGAAATGCCACTCTGTGCAGCTGGGGGTGAATATTGGGTCTTTCTCTTGTGAACATTTGCCATCCTGCACTGTGCTGTTACTGGTCATGACTCTCTTTGTAGTTGCTCTGCACTGAATGAATAATTAAATAATTATTTTCCCTTTTTCTTTTAATGTAAGCTGGAGTGATTCCAGGTAGTGCAGGTAGCAAAGAATCCCACTCCTGAACACCCTTTAGGCTGATGACATGGTGGTACTTACCTGAGATGCAGGATGTACATGCAATTATTTTTCCTTCGCCCTAATTCTTTTTTCTCACCCCTTAGCTTAATGCTTAACTATTAGATAGATCTTTCTTTGATTCAGCTAGAACTGATGTATTTGCTCAGCTGAAGATGGATATTTCTACAGAAAACATCTGGTTTGGGGATGTCTGCCCCATCAACTCCTAAATAATTGCAACTGCCTCTGGATATGTATTTCCTATAAGTAATGGCCTAAAACATAGCAAAGAAAATGTATAACTAGCAAAGCAGATGGTGAGTGAGAAAATAGAAGTTGATTATGCCCGATAAGGTTTTGAAATGTGATATGGAGGCTGTGTAGAGGAGACCTCAGTGGCAGAAACCTTCTCTGAGGTCAGGCAAAAGAAAAGCACAGAAGAAATGTGTGAGATGAATGAATGAAAAGCTATGGGAAAAGAGGCTAGTGGGGTAGTCAGCCCTTAAAAATAGTTAACCTCCGAGTCCTTGGAATGTGTGAAAATCCTGAAGTGAGTCTTTGGGTTCTTTGGTTTTTCTCTGCTAAGTCATACTCCACACTCCTGTTTGTGAGGTGAGGACTGCAAAGAAAAAAATGAAAGACCTTCACTGGTCTTGAACATGACTAAATTTCATAAAAACCAGGACAAACCCCTAACCAGATGTGAGCAAAAGCTGCTTTAGTGTCAAAGAGAAGCAAGGCTGAACTTGGAAGGATTAACATGGCTCTGCTGAACCCTTCATTAAAAGGGCTGTCCCAACAGGGTTTTTATCCTTCACACACGTGCACTTTAGTCATGCACACTTGTACAGTACAGCAGCAGAAGACAAAATAATTAAGACAATTAAAATGGTAGCCTGACTATTTTTAATCAAACAGGCATTGGTAGGAGAGAAAGAGAATGCCTTAAAAATAGGTGGTTCAGTGTGGTGCTGCAGACTGAAGTAAATTTTATGACCATGTTCTTTTTTGCAAAATCTATAAATACTTTTTTTGACCGGGAAAGGAGGGGACAGAGAGGGGAGGGAGGTTAGGAGGGGAATGAGAATGAAGTAAAACAAAATTCCTTTTTTTTTTTTTCCTTTTAAAATGGAATGCTAACCAATCCCTTGGCAACAAAGGCTATGTTTATTTTTAATTAAAAAATAACATAGCTGAGTTGACTTCAGTTTTCCCAGCTGCTATTCTTCCATCACAACAGCTCTCTGGCCTCTTTTCCCTTGCTGATTTCTTTCATCATTTGCACTTAGCTTGTATGTGTTACATGGATTTTATGTAATATTTCCTACCACTGAAAGCAAGACTAACAGTCTAAACAGGTAGCTGGGGCTCACTCATCTTGATTCTCATCTACAGTACCTGAGCATTGCCCTTTCTTTTGGAAAAGTTATAGGTGTGACCAGGATAACATTTTTTTTTTCCATGTGCACATTCCTTGCTGTTTATATGGCTGCCAAGCGAGGAGAGATTTAAAACTGCATTTTGAACTTATGAGTTGTAGTTCATTAAAATAAATGGAGTGGGTTTGGCAAAGCTCAGTTGTCACTGAGCACAAAGGTAGTGTTTGAAGGCTGACAAGCAGCCTTGGTGGTTTTCCTCCAGATGATGAATTGCAAGCTGCCAGGTTTTGTGTTTGCACATTGAGTGAAAAGTTAGAAAATGGACATGCTTGCCATGCCTTCTCCTGCAACTTCATTTCCTCCCTCCATGGGGCAGAGCAAGAAGAAGTCAGGGTGATGATCCAGTTTTCAGCACCTGGTGACAAAGCTGATCACTCAGGTAGCGGAGCTGATGGTGCCCATCTGTAACAATCAGTCTGCTTTCCTGAGTGGACTCAAATTTCGATATTTGTGTAGGCATCTAGAGGCTCTTGAGGGTTCAGGCGTATCTGCTCCTTTCTGCAGGCATTTTAAAGCTAATTAAAGTGGAGATGGTAACGCTGTAGCCCTAAAGGTTTGTGTGCCAGTCATCTCTATTAAACACTGCCAGCAGCAGTGGCGGCTGAAAGCATCAAACCCCAGCTGTTCCCAGGAAAAAAAGTAGTGGTTTGTTGGGTCACTGGGAACAGACTAGGAAGAAGATATAGGTATTAATCACCAATAATGTGACTACTGGGATGCCCTTTGTGATGCCTGATTTGCAGGCTTTCCATACCTAATAAAGCCACTTCAAAAAAGTTCTTTGCATTTGTTTTTTTGCATAATTTCTGAGTAAGTGGCAGCATCCTGCTGCACTGTGATACTTTTCCTCTGTGGAAGCTTAGATCTGTTCATCTTGCCTCAGTCAAAAGGCAGAAAGGCAAGCCCAAATGCATATGAATGCTTATAATTTGAAGAAATTACCTTATCCAAGGATTTTTAAGACACAAAAAAGGGGGAGATTGGGGATTTATGGGAACAACCCCCAAAACTGATAGGATCAGAGGTAGAAGATATCAGGACAAGAAAAACAAGGAGAAGGTGGAGGAGAATCTGGTTCAATTTTGGTATAGCAAGAGTGTGAACAGGAGCGAGCAAATAAGCTGGAGAACAGTACAGTGAGGGAAAGCAGGAGAAGAGCAGAGGGAAAAAAATGGGGCAAAGCCATCAAAATGTGATGCAAATAAGACTCATGAAAACTTCTGGGATAGAATGAGTGCATCTGAACTAGGTTATCCTGAGAGGAAGGTGATAGAGAAAGGATGCAGAAAGTGAAAGGAATCAATTTTTTTTTTCTTTTCTTCCATTTCAAAGTTTCTGGAGGATGGTTCAGCAGAATGGTGTGTCCTTCTCTTGTTTTGTAATGGAGCAGCATTGGCTCATTTTCAGTTTCTTGTTTTGGCATGTAATGCACTACCCCTTGTAAAGATGGTTTATTTGAGATAATTCTTAAAGATTTGACAATAATCAAGTAAAACACAGTGCACGTGGTCAACTTAATCATTTGTCCCAAGTCTTTATAGGCAATTAGAGAATTGAAATCTTTTGAGCTGAGTGTTACTAGGAAAGCACTAGATTGTCTTAGCAGGAAGGAGGTAGGAGTTTGGAAACTAGAAGTTAGTCTGAACTAAAAGCTGAAATAAATCCAAAAGAAAAGAAAATGGAACCAAATGTTTCCCTCCACAAAACTTGGGAACACTCATTCTTAGGGTTTTATTCTGACTCCTTTTAGAAACCTTCCCCAAGGACTAACCTAGAAAATGGAATCAAACCTTTTTCCTCATGGGGAGGGTGTTCTCCAGGGACTTTCTGCTGTCCTATCTCCACAGAAAAACCCATGTGAAGGGAAGCCACAGAAGAGGTTCACATGAACCTTCCCTGCTGAGGGAATGCCTTCATTTGCACAAAGCTCTTTTCTGAGCTGTTTTATTTTTATGGGAGCTGTGAGCTCCAGGATCTACAAATAGTAACTTTTAGTGCTGGCACTAATCCTGTCAATCAAAATTCTTCTCAGAAGTGCCATTAATTAAACTTCCCTGAAAAGGATACAGCTCACAGAATTTTCCCTGCAGCCCCCTCTCTTCCAACACCCATCCCTCTAGTGTGTTTCCATTCAATAGCTGCAGAGGAGAAAATTCACAGAGCTTTCACAAGAGACCTTTTTGTTGTTTCAAATTTTTTAGCTTACTTACTCTGTTTCTTTTGAGGGGATTCTTTTATTTGAAATGCTGAATGATGCTAGCAGCTGTCAAAATGTGCTTTAAAGCAGGCAGTTTCCATTTACTGTCTGTTGGAAGAGACTCTTTTCTGAATTATTATGCAGTATTCTTTATGGATTATTAACAATTTGGATTAGAGCTCTAAGCTTTCTGGAACCCTTTTCTGAAAGGGACAGCGAATTTGCAAGGAATTTGGGACTTTTTTATTAGCAGTAAATAGTTCCCCTCAGAAGCACGTTCTGTAGCAGGCATGCCTGTATCCACTGCCAGTGATGTAGGGGAGCTTATGTTCAATTTCCAGATTAAAACCAGGGATGTTGCAAGCTTTGGCTTTTCAGTTTTAAAATGTTTGCTCTTCCAAACACACAGTTTGAAGGGGATACGCTCCCTCAGCTGTCACTCCTCCGTTGGAGAGCGAGGTTTACGTGAGGACAGAGGGCTCCTCTGGAACAGGCTTGGCCTGTTCCCTGATGTCCATGTGGGAACAGCAGATCCTGCATGGAGCAGCTGAGGAGCACAGCCCTCTGTTTATCCCTGTGGTCACTAAGTGCTGATCAAAGCAGGAAGAGATGAGCAGTCTGGTTTTCTGCTCATGTGAATGCCGCTGCTGTGTGGTTAGCGAATGGTTTCTGCTTAGTAGCACAAATGTGGCCAGAGAAGGAAGCAAGTGCTGTGTTTGCATGGCCAAGGATGCTGTTCCAGCCCACATCTGCTCAGAGGCACACATACTTTGCTTATTTGTTAGCCTCTGCTTTCAGGAATCACCATGCAAGGATCTCACAATCTGTTTTCACTCAGTGTGAGCTGTACCTGCTCCTCCTTTTGGTTGTGTTTAACCTCAGGAAGCACTTTGCTTTCTTTCCTGCTCTGTGCCAGGATGTGCAGAGTGAAACCCTCCATGTAGGGCAGTCATTGTGTCTGGAAGCTGCTCACTTTTGTTGAGAGAGTATCGTTGTGAATGTGAGAGGAGTGACTTTCCTCCAAAAATGGGACTTTCCACCCCATTAGGGTGTCCTGCTACTCAAGTCAGCATAAGGATAAGTGGCATTTTACAAGGATGGAGGGGAAATCTGTCATTTTCTGTAGCTTTGGAGGTCAGATGAGTTTCTCATTAAGAGGATCTTTGCAGTGTGGCACGAGGGAAGGGGAAGATCTTTCTGCTTCATAAAACAAGGGGTGGCTGCACCCTTCTGGGAGCTCAGGTACAGCAAGCTGTGCTCAGCAGAGCATGTAAATGTGTGTTTAGCCTGAAGCCAGTGGGATTTGACTATGGTTTTTGAATTTAACTCGAGTACATTGCTGTGTGAGGTGTTTTTATTTACTTTGAGCTGCTGTTTTGTACTGATGAGCTGCTTGTGTCTGGGTGAGCAGCTCACAGGTGTCAACACACCTCCCCTTTCTAGGTCATGCTAGAGAACAAATTCCTTGGGCACCTGTTTTGGGTATTCTAATGATGGATGAGTTTGAGGCTTCTTGTCCCCTCTCCTGCTGGCAAAACCCATTTGCCAAATCCTGTATTGAAAAGCCTTCTTGCACACAGCATGTCCAAGGAAAAGTTTTAAGTTCTCCCTCTGTAGTATTTTCCCAAGTAAAGAAACATGACAGCAGCGACAACATAAAAATCAAAAGGAGAAAAGTAGTTCTGGAAGAATTGAGTATTCAAAGAAATACTTCACCCAGACTATTTTTTTTTTTAAAAAAGGTGGTTTCCTGCTGTCATTTTCATGACTTGAAGGAAAAAAAATTGCAGTAATTGTTATTGTTATTCTCAACAGCCAGTATTGAAATCTATGGATAAAAAATTCTTAGCTGTAACTGGGATGAGATTCAATCTTAACAGCCACTCTATGGCTGTCACACATTGTCACTGTGGGAGCGGGGACAGATGAAAATAAAACCAACCAACCTAGAATCTTCTTAAAGGTGCCAGTGAAAGGACAGGAGGAAAAGGACAGAAACTGAAATAAAAAGAAATACATTTAAATGTAGGGAAGATGACTCCTTTTATCTAATTAATTGCTAACTCAGACTGCAGTAGGTAGGCTGGGTTACCTTTGTCATGAAGAACACTCAAATGCACATTTCAACTATTCTTTGTGTTCTCACTCTCTCCTACTGATGTAATTTCATTTTCCTAAGTGATTACATATGTAAGTGGACTGAAACCCAGGTGTGCTATTTCCAAGATAGCTTTTTAACCACCTTGCTGTCAGGTTTGGGATTGCCCCATTGTTTGGGATGCAGTGCTGAATGCTTCCTGTGTGCATACCAGAGCTGACCGTGCATTAGGTGAGTGAGGACTCTGTCATGAGATTTTTATTTTTTTTTAGTGTTGGCAGCTGCTGAACCTAATGGAAAAAAGCTGCCATGGAGATCAGTAAATATATGGATTCCACCTTTGACTCAGGCATTCTGGAAGTCACAAGTTGCTGTAGACTATTTGCGGGGAGAATCATTATATACTTTCCCTGTCCCTATGTTCTGCTCTAAACATCTGATACTGATCACTGCTGGGATCTCTTGGATAAAATGGAATACCTGCAACACAGGGTTTGATAACTGGGCTCCATAACTTTATTTCCATTCAAAGCTACCGGGTGTAATGGAACCAAATTCATTAACAGAGCAGAGGGGAGTGAAACCATGCTGCTCTTCCTGTGTGCATGCATACACTTTTTATAACCCTCCCCAAGCCATGTCTAAATGTCACAGGTCAACTGCTGAATGACCTTGGATGTGATTTGATTTCCCTAGTTTCTACAATCAAGAAAGCAGCAGCTCCTGTGTTCCTTAAGCCACAAAGTACATCTGATCAAGCATTTTTAAGAATTTCCGATAAAAGCTCTTCTGTTACTAAAACTGGATTTATTGGCTACTGTCCTGTGTTATCTGGGAATCTAGTGCCCCTGTTAGCTGGAAATTGAGTGTTGAATGGGCAGTGCTGGGTGTGTGCCAAGGTCTGGGATGCTGTTAATGCCATTGCACAAATGAGAGCAGAACATGAACCCAAAGTTCATGGTCAGGGGAATTCGAAGGGCTGAAGAATCTGTAAAAATGGTGCCAATTTTGCCACTGAAGATTACAGCCCAGAGTGTGTCCAGACCTGAGTGATGTTTGTTGGATTGGAGGGTTTGGATTTATGGAGTTTGTTTTTTTGACCTGGACCTGAACTTCCTTCACGCCTAAGTCGTACGGAAATTACCTGTTTGTTAAATTGCTCCTAACCCTTCATAGTAAGGGGTGCCAATGGAATGACAATGGAATTGTGGTGAGATAGAAGCTCCTTTGGAAGGAAAACACTGTGTGAGAATATTTCAGTCATTTTATTGACATCACAATTTATGTTGAACCTGATTCAGAAAAGTGTTGCTTTAGAGCAGAGCAAACACAAGGAGAACAGCAGAAAAGGTCTTCACGACTGTGGGAGAGAAAATGAAAATATTTTTAGGGGATTGTCTCCATTTTAGAAATCTTGAGGAGATTGAAAGAGAGCAAATGGTCTGAAGCAGAAAAGGGCTTTTAGACCCAAAAGCATGATCTGAATGTCTTGAAGTTATTCCTGCTGAGAGTCAAGTGGGGCACAGAAAATTAGAAATGAGTAAAGTAAGATTTTCAATTTAGTGGAAAAGTTGGAATTAATTCAGTGACCTGGAAGGGTCTTGTTATTCATGAGCTGAAGCTGTGGACTGATAGAGCCTGATCTGCTCTTGCTGTAATCAGGGAGAGGAAGAAGATTTAATGCTCTTGGTGGTTCTTTTCATGCCCTGATAATCAGGGATGTCTTCTTACATTGTTCTTTTTTTCTTATGTGATATATGCATAGTAATGCTCAGCATCAAATGGGAGTTGAGATCTCTTGAATCTAATACTGAAACTTTTAGTGAGCCAGCTAATATTCTCAGAGGAGTCTTCCTCAGACTCCAAGAATTCTTTGAGTGTCATTGGCTCGTTTAGAGTTGATTGCTGTGTGTATAAAGATCTAAGTTTTTTTTTTTTTTTCTCCTGTACCTTTACTTCTCAACAATGAATTCAGTTTGCCCGTAGAAATTCATTGCTGTGAACTCTTTTCCCAGTTTGTAGTACTGACTTAAGTTTTTTTTAAACTGAATAGTTTTATATCATCTACAGGCTGTCATCTTACTGTTTATCTGCTTTGGCTGAGTACTTTTTTGGAAATGTTTTATACTGCAGGGAATATCCTATATCCTCAGGGGGGTAGTGCTGGAAACCTGCCTCTGTTGTGAAAATTCACTGCTGGTCAGACTCTATCTTGTCCTAATAACAAGAGTCTGTATCAGCTTCACTTCTCAAAGGTGTTTTAGTGAATTACCTGGTCAAGAGATCTTGGGAAATCAAAATCTCCTTTGTCAAGTTCTAGTTTGTAGGGCTTTTGATAGTGGGTGGTGTTGGTGTCTTAAAACATTTAAGTTTTATTCCTACTTTGAAAAACCCCAGCATTCTAGGAGTGCCATTAAAGAAGACTTTACCAAAGAAAAATCAAGAATGTGGAGTAATTCTGTGTTTGTTAAATAACGTTCTTTATTTTCTGTTTCTTTGTAGAGATCACCTCGATTTTCTGGAGTCGTCATTTTGAGTCATCAAGCAGCTGGTTTGTTACTGCAAAGCTCAGAATATTTCCTCTGATTGCCTTCCTGTGAGTATGATCAAAGAGCTTACCTCAGACTTCCTTTTCTGTGGTATTCAGAAGCTGGGGAGGTTCATTTATGTTTTTTTTTCCTTGTGTGTTTTCTTATTTCTTTGGAGGTTGATCCAAATTCCTCTGAAAATCAGTGGAGAACCCTGCAGCAGACCCTTGGCTCCTGTCCCTCTGGTGTCACTGACATCAGTGTTTCCTTTATTTGGAATTGATAGTAGATTTAAAGCATTTAATGTGGAATTTTACCTTCAACTCAAAATCATTGTGTTTTGCAGTGTATGGCCATTCTGGCCAACAGAACAGTTCTGTTCCTCCACTGGATTTTAGGAAGTTTTTTCTTGCAGTAGGAGTCTTAAATCGCATTTACTCATGTTATAATCATATGCTGGTGTGCTGCTATCCTGTTGTGTCTTCTTTTTAGAGCAAGCAAGCTCTCAGAAGTGTGCGAGAGACCAAGTAACTGTGTTTACTGACCACTTACAACATGGAACACTTAGACATTTTTCTACAAACATTGCTCTTTCACTGCCAGGACAAGTGAGGGCTCACAAACCATTTAAAGGAAGTGTTTATAGTGTGTGTAAACTTCAGCCCCTCAATATACGGAAATTCCAGACTGGAGACAAACTCTGGACTGGCTCTAAGTTTAAGCAGAGCCTGTGAGAGCAGAATGATGGGTCAGAAGTATTGCCCCAGCATTGAGTCAGCTGCCTTAAATACCATCATCTTCAGTCAGTTCAGGATACAATGAGCTGCTGAGGGACTGCTTTCTCTGGGTGCCTCCTATGTACCTCTGCTCCTCTTTTTGGCAAGAGCAGTGAGGAGGAGGGGACACACACAGCAGCAAGCTGGACACTGCTTGCATTGCCTTTCATCTCCAGCAGCCTTCCCTCCCCGTCAGGATTGCTGGGTCCAGGCTCATTTCAGCTGGTTTTGTCATCATCCTTGGAGAAGCAAATTTAACTTTGCCTACTCTGCTGGGGAGGTTTGTGCAAGTGCTGAATGGGCTGATAATCGTTGCAGGCTGTACTCTGCCCTGGTTGTTGTTCTGCAGTTCTGTGTTACTCTTGAGCCTTTGCTGGGGGCTCTACTTAGAGCTGAAGCCAGATGCAATCTGGTATTTCCAGTTATAGGGAATCCTGATGTTTCAAAATTAGGATTTCTTTTTGATTCGGAACCAGCCTAAATGTTCTAGAATTTCCCATGCAACGCTTCTTCTCATGAGATGTCTAGCTTTAAATTCCCACATGCTTCCATGAGTAGTGCCTTTGTGAGGTATTTAAATTCCTTGAAAATATGAATCCAGGAAAAGAAGGCCATACTGTCCAAAAGCAAGTGAGGTCATAAATATAAATCCTTTTTCCCTGTGCTAAAGATCAGATATTCAAAGAGAGCACTGACTGCCCTCCAGAGTGTTTCTGATACCTCAGCAGCTGGAGTTGTATTTGTAGACAGATCTGAGCACGCAGGCTGTGGTGTTGAAAGAAATTGCTTCAGCCCCTCAAAACTGAGGCTGAGCTGGGGTTGGTTCCTTATTTTGGTTCATAAATTGCATCTGCACATCCACCCTCCAGGGACTCAGGCATCTTCTCCAAGGTGCAGGCTAAGTGCCACCTCTCTCATGCTGAAGTCTCTCCGGTGCTCGCCCAGCGCTTGTCAAGGTGACAAAAGATTTCTGTCACAAAGAAGAAAAGGCAAAACCTGATCATATTTTCCATACTTAACCTCCACTTTCACATGACAAAGCTGGCTGAACAAGGGGATGGGTTTTAGGGGATTAAGCCATTAGCTGCCTCTAGAAAATCACGAAAGCAAATGTTGTGGACCAATACACTCATTTGGAAAGGAAAAAACCCCGAGAATTTATCTTTGTACTGGAAATGAGGCCCATCTTTCTATCTGAATACAAAAGGCAGTAACAGTTTAATATTATCATGACAGTCCTGTTAAGTCTTCTGTTGGTACTTGCTTACAGTCAAACCTGACTTTGGAAGGCAATCTGACATGCTTATATGAATTACTTTCAAAAATAAGTGCTACCCTCAAAGGTTAATGTTCAGAGTCACTGGATAGGGATGGTTGTTTTTTTTTTTCTCTTGGAAATGTTTGTTTTGTTGAAATATGTTTGCCATAAAGAAACATTGTGTAAGAATGGGTTTGGTCAGCTTTTCTCCTAAATAATCAAGTCTGAAAGAATTTCTGTAGAGTCTCTGGAGGTATTTTCTGTGCTGAGGTAAAGTTAGATGAACATGGAGTCTTCCTTCTTTCATTCATCCTCTCTGCACTTGGAAAAAGAGGGGCAGAACTCAGTCTTGCCCAAGTTTCCCTGTAACTTCTGGGACCTCAAGTGACCTCTGTGTACAGCTGGGACACTTCTTGGGAAAAGCACTTTTGGGAGAGAGATGAGAGCTTGGTGGGTTTTGTGTCGCTTTGGGTTCTGAAGAGGTGTTACAACTGTTTGCAGTGGCTGTAAACAAAGCCAGAGCATCATTTAGATATAGAAAATTATTCTTCATTTAATGAAAGAATAACAAAGAAGTAAACCTGTTGTGACTCATCCCAAGTTCTGGACGAGGAACGTTTTTTTATCTTCCAGTAATTACAGCACCTAGGAGTTGTAAAATGGACAGCCTGAGTAGCTGAAGAGAAATCTGCTTCTGATAAACCATGCCTTGTCAAACAGAGGTTTAAGAACATTTGAAAAAAAATTATTTAAAAAAATCTGAACAAGCAGAAAGATCATATGTAAGGGCAGAATCACTGCTGTGAAGGGAGTGGAGTTGATTACTTGCATCTTGTCAGCAGGTAGGGAGCAGATAGAGCTCACTGCAGAGGGGGTGGCAGGAACATGCTGAGCTTTGGCTCTGCTCACTGGCAGAGAGTCCATCAGAGAGCACAGCTTGGGCACAGCAGAAGCTGTGTCTTTGTCCTCTGTGTCATATTCTCCTCCTAAGTCAGGAAATGCATGTGCTGAGGGAAAGATGGGCTGGGAGCTATTCTTCAGAGTTCATTGACAACTGCTCTTTCTCAGCTCCATCATCATAAGTTCTCATGTCACTTTAAAACTGCATTTGTTGCTGCTGCTTTGAACTTCCCAGGGCCATTGTTTGCTTGGTGTGTGTAACTTCACAGAGCAGACCAGTCTCTCTGATAAATTATCCAGAACCCTGATCGTGATTACATTGTGCAGCATTTTCCTTGCCTACACTTTGGTGATGCTTTCAGATCATGCTATGCAAGAGCCTTTGCCCAGTATTTCTATATGAAATGAGAAGTAGCTGAAATTTAAAAGAGCATCTTGTCTCCAGCTCATGTTGCGTACTCAGGTGTTGTGGTGGGGTAGCCTCAAGAAGCCCACCAGCATTGTTAGATGTTGATACGAACTGAGCTTGAACTCCCAATCTCTGGAAGTTCCCCATGCCTGTTTTCCAACAAGAGCCTGATTTTTTTGCAACCTTTTCTCATGTGAGCCCTGTGGGTTTGGAGCTGTTAAGTCTTTGGCCTGACTCTCACTTTCACTAGAGCCCCTTTACACAGTGAAGGCATTCTGCTACAGGGGTCTTAAAATAAAAGTAGGTGACATTTAGTGGCTTAAATGAGAAACAGGTCCCCTAAAAAAGTAAGTGAAATTGGTCTTCCCTAAATTGTCGAGTGCTGACCTTGAAAAAACCCTTACAGTCTCTGCAGGCAGACTGGATTTTTTCAGGAGAGCAGATATCCCAAACTTCAAGAGATTACCCGAGGTAGAGTTTTTTCTGCTCTTCTTTTTAGGAGAAAATTCTTTTCCATTACACTTGGTACCCCCACGTCTCTCTTGAAGCACTATTTGTCACTGAACTTCAGAACTGTTGGTATAGTATTCTCACCCTTCTTTGGAATTTCTTTTTTTTTTTTTAAATTTGCTAGTTTTAGTGATTTATATTTAACATGTATTTTGGTTATGTGGACATGTTAAAGACTCTGTATTTTGAATATTGGGAGGGCTTTTCTATGCAGGAGGCAATGTTTAAATATGTTTTGAGAAGGGGGGAGGCAAGAAAAGCTGTCATCCATCAACTGGTATTAAGTCCAACTTTGAAAGTTTGATACAAACTCAGTCTGACTGTTAGTGCAGACATGATACAAATTAGCTGTGACTTTATGATACCAGCTGTTTCTCTGACAGGGTAAAAGGGCACATAACTAGAATAGCATCTTTTGTTGAAAGCAGAGTTTCCCTTTGTTAAATGTGGGAGCCTCAGGCAAAAAAAAAAAAAAGTCATAGTCTGTAGTTATGTGACATGTGCAGTCTGCAACATGTTCATGAAGCTTGGGGGGCTTTTTACTGATGTTTTTCAAAGTCAGGGTTATCTTAAGTGTACTATTTTTGCTAGTTTTATCACTGAGAGACAAATCTCTGTCATGTTTTTCCCCTGTGTTAAAAGTGAGGGCAATCTGGGTGCTGTTTTCCTTACAAGTACAAAGAAAATCCCGAACGGCAAAACCTGAGAAAAGTCTACGAATCTCGACGTAAAAATTTAATCGAATTAGTTATTTTTATCAATTTTTTCTCTCAAATTTTTTTTTTCTTACCAGAATTTTCAGGGCATTTTACTGTATAAAAAGTGTATATAGTCTCTAAAAAAAGTAACAATGAGCACTGAGATGTCACTGTACCTCTGTGTCCCTGCTCTGTATCTCTGACCTTAACACCACACTAACCCTGGCTAACTCAGGCAACAGAAAGCTGGCTGTAGAGTGTAAATAAACTGAAACAACGGGATTTATGAAGAAATCAAATTAATCTTCCTTCTGCCGCTAGACTAAGAGCCAGTAACTTTTCAAAATTTAGTACCAGGCATACTCCATTTGAACCAGTCAGGGGAGGGGCAATAGTAACAATGGAGTTATGTTATTAGTACACAAATATTTGACTAGCAGTACTATGAGGAGCAACACTGAGGCTAGAACTGCCCAGAGAAGCAAAATTTAGGCTGAGTGTCTTTTACACTTTCTTATCCACTGTGAGAGATGGTAGAGCAAACAAACCCACCTCCTACTGAAGATGCAGAAAGTAAAAAATGTAGATTTTTTGATGTAGAATTGTAGTGGGCATGTGAGTGAAAAGGCAGAGTTAAGTGTGTTGAAAAATATTCACTTCTACTCGTAAAAGTAGAATTTGGAGTAAATTTTAAAGATAAAGACATTTCAGAAGAAAAATTGAGGATGTAATAGCTGTTGAGTTTTCATGCATTGCTGGTGATAATAGGAAGCATAAAATAGAAAATTCCAAACACTGCTAAATAGGACTTGGCCATTTCTATTACAAACATCCAGTTTTACTGTCCAACATCTGTTTCAGAAATTATGTGAAGTATTTATTTAAAATGTCTTACCATGATAGTCTAAGTGACAAGAGAACATCTTGTTTTCATGAATGTGCAGAGTGATACGTCAACAAAGGTGCATACATGACATTTGAAGAACAAAACCCAACCACAAGCAGTTCCACATTCTGTATTGATTTTTTTGTTGATGTAAAAGTCCCCTTAGCCAGCTTTCTCCTTATGGTTATATCCCTGCAAACCTGGAGTATCTCCAAGGAGAGCTTAATGTATCCCTTCCATCCATGCAAGCAGGCTGAGTATGGGAGCACAGGGCTGGCTGTAGATGCAAAGTAAAAATATTTTACTTTTAGTCAAAGTGAAAATATGTGTGAGATGCTGGAGAAACGTGTTAACCAAAAATGTGAAGAAACAACCAAGAGGAAAAATGACACGGAGAACTTAAACAGGTAGCATTTTAGCAAGAAAATCATTTGTTATCTAATGTATGACAGCTGCAGAAGCCATCACCCCAGTTGAGTTTTATGGCCATGATGTAAGATATGAGAAGAGATGCTAGCCCTCAAATCTCAGAATTTAAATTAGTATTTTTATTATCTGAAAAAGCATTCCTTTTAATGAAAACAACTTTTCCCCCCCTCGAGTTCTAAATTATTGAGTTGTATTGTTCTGTACTTCAGTCAAGTTGCCACATTCCTCTCCAAGATGCTGACAGTCAGTGGTGAAATGATATTGGCTCTTTTGGGTGTTTGGGAGAGGGCAGGCAACATTTTGTTAGATGTGCCAGCTGCCTCCCATCCTCTGGGACCAGGAATCTGTGCAGTGACTGAGTTACAGTCAAGTACTTGGGTACCATTACAACAACACAGTGTGGCCTGGAGCTTCTGGAGAAGCCCCTTTATCCACATGGCAGACAAGTTATTCCAAAAGTTGAGTTACTCTGGGATTTATGGTTGATGATAAGGAAAATCCCTTTATTTTTTAAGTTCCCACTGTTTTGCAGATGCTAATGATGCAAAATGACTCAAGTGTGTGTGTTTCATTTTGTTACCCCTCTGGCTGGGGTGCTGCTACCCTCGCATTCATTTGTGTCACAAATTGATTTGTGAGGGCCAGCAAACCTTTGTTATGGTTATCTAGAATCACACTCTGATTTTTCCCTTTGGAAGACTGTACTAGCAAAAGCTCAACTCTGTAGGAGTAAAATGGGCAAAACTTGACCTTGAAAGTGAGTAAACATTTTAGGACTTGCTTCTGCCAGTCAGTGCCACACTGAACATTAGATTCATTCTTATATAGTTGTATTGATCTTACAGGTTCTTTTCTTTCCCCTCTTTTTCTGTTTTTTTTCTATATCTCTTGCTTTCAATTTACTTTCATCTTTTAATTTCTTCCACCCAGCCCAAAGCAAAAATCTATAAGCAATGGACTTGTTCAAAGTATGGAAGCTGGCTCCAAAACCAACCTTGCTTCGGTTTTAAAACCTTGCTTGAGGGAGCCAGAATCCCTTTACTTAAATGATTTAATTTTCAAGCAGTATGAATCACGCAGCAACTGCACAAACTCTGGCTGGAATATATTGTACATATGTTTGTTCTTTAGGCAGTAAGGAGAGAATACAGAACTGGAGGTCATTTGAGTTACAACTGCTTTGGGGGATTTTTTTTTTTTTTTTTCCTAAAACATTCCTTCTAACAAATGCAGTTTAAATGGGTTTGTTTATACGGCGTGGAATTGGAAAGGCCCAAACTAACCAGGCTTTACACAACGTGGCCTTCTTCCAAATTAATCTAAAATATTTTAATCCCTCTGGAGTTTCTTTATCCTCTGCATCTGTGCTAGAGTGGAGACACATTTTTAACATTTCTTTGAGGAAAATTACCTTTTTTTCCCTCCAACTGTACTCAGCAAGGTCAATGGAGCACTGTTATACGCTATTTAAACATCTGAGATTCATCATATGCCTGCACAACAGAAAGGATCATCATAAAAGCTCTAATGAATCCCGACTGCCAGCCAAGTGAGGGAGTCCCCTTACGGATACTGGGGATTAGAAACAAAGAATACATGCAAAACACAGGTTTTTACACTTCAGCTTTTGCAATTAATGACTGAACTACCCCTCAAGAAGGGAGCAGGGAATGTGTGTGACCCCCAGAACAATTCTGGCGATTCACACCCTGCTTGAGCCAAACTCTGAAGTCATTGCATGGGCCAAGAGGGGTCCCTTGGGGTCTGCCTGGCAGCAAAGGGGTCCCTTCTCTTTGTGGGACCAGCCTGGAGGAGCTTCTTTCCCCTGGGGAAGGATGCTCCGTGCTCCAAACCATGGGGCAAATTCCAGTGCTGGCTATCTCAGCCTGTGTGTCTGTACATGGTTTTTAAGGCCTGCTTGGTTTTCTTGTTCAGTGGCAAGTTTATGGGACTGAACTCATTTTTACTGCACTGGAATTGAAATATTGAGAGAGGCCTAGAAATTTCAATTTTTGTGAAATTATTTTCTGGGTGTTTCAGAAGGCACTGCTGCTCCTCCAGTTCCAATCAGCCTGAAATGGCCACAGGGAGCAGACACAGCTTTGATCTTTTGGGATGTTTTATCTGGAAAACTTTAATATGGGCATTTTTATCTGAAATAATGGTTCTTAACTTTTGTGGTTTTTTTCTTGGTTGATGACACCAAGCTGGTGTCTTTGGGCTGCTTCAAACATCTGTGTTTATTCTAGACTCATTGATCCTCTGAATCCTGCTAGATCATAAGTTCATGTAACTTTGGGATTGAACGTCTGATGGAAAAATTAAATGCTGAAGACCTCTGTTCTGTGAAGGCCTAGGGTTTTATCACAGTTGGTTTTTAATTCTCATCACTGGAGTCCTGCAGGGACTGCAGAGAAATGAGCTTCTCTGGCAGGCTAAGGACAGGCTGGTGGCATTGTCCTCAATCCTGGTGGACTCTGCCTTTCCCAGCTGTAATGTGTAGGGAGCAGTGCAGGGTGTGGGATGGCACACTGGGACAGTGATGCTCTGAGTGAAATCATCGCCCCAGCCTGGCCCTGCTCTCAAATGAAGAATCACACCTACCTCAAACACATTTTCCCCATCTTTTCACGTAGTCAGAGGTATTTTGGGACCATTGCAAGCCATACAGTAATGGAAGAAATTCCAAGTGCAGCAGGAGACCACATTGGAGGAAAAACTCATTATGTGCCAAGGGCATTTCTTTTACTTTTTCTCCCAGTACTGGAAAATATTCCCTAAATAATACATCTGGATGTGGAGGAGAAGAGAGGGAAAAGATGAAAAACAATCCTTTAAATTCAGTAGGAGCCTATTTAATGGCCTGTTTAATCTGCCAGCTGGCACAGCATTGACTTCTTGCTGCACATACTTTAAGGAGACCTATGTAGTTCTTGGAAGTGAGTTTATATTAAGTTGTAGAAACTTAAATATGGATAAATTGGCAAGCCTGCTTTTTGGCACTTAATAGAAATCAAGAAACTGCTTAGTCATCTCCAAAGATATTTCTGTCTCCTTTTTAATATAAATACCAAAGTAATATGGACTTCAGGCAGCAGCAAAGATAGCAAAAATTCAGATCCATTCCCTGCATGTGCCCTCTTTGAAGTATGTGCACATCCTCCAGACTTTGAAATCACATGTATTCCCTATGCAGTGTTTTTATAATGTTGTTTATGACAGCATTTTCTTTGAAGCAACATTATGAGGTTGCACATTATGAATTTGTGTCTTCTGTAGCACTCCCTGGCTAAGAAAACTGGTGTTATCTTTATGTGGATTTTATTAGGGATGTCTTGCAAGTGGTATCACCTAATGGGCTCTCCAGGGTGTAGTTTGCATCCATTTTATATGACTCTAAGTGCTGATGCTCTTAGATTTTAATTGGCTTTGTGGGAAGGTAGATGGGTGCAACTGAGAGCAAACTCGATGTGCAGTGTGATGCACATAATTACATTTACACTTTCTGTTCCTGAAAAGTTGGGCTGCACCAGGATGTGTGTCTTCTGTTTTCAATTACTTTCAGCAGTGGAAAAGCAAGGCAGAAAGGATTTAACTAGAGAGCAATGTGTCTTTTGTGTTTAGGGACTCATTTAACAGGATCTGAAGTGACACTTGTCAGTATTTACAAGCTGTAAAGGTTTTGCTTGGTTCAGGTGAGCACTGGAAAATCTGGCTGTTTATTTATGGTTTTCAGATATGGCTTTTATTGTCTTTGTTCTTCTTAAGGGTCCAAGTGATTTTTGGGTTGGTGTAGTGGGTTTTTTTGGTGTTTTTTTTGTTTCTGTTTTTAATCTAGGGTATGGATTGTAAGAATCCTCCAGGTTTGCAAGCATTATCACCTGGGACTTTGGTTTGATTCTTCTTTGTACACATCCAAATGCATCCTGTGGCTGTGAAAAAGGGGCTTCATGTGCCTCTGGTGCCCAGAACATATCCTGTGATCAGTCATGTGTGCTCTGTGTCTCAGTCTGAGCTGGGTGGAATTGTATGGCAACAAGGGAGGCTGGAGGAGAGCCCATGGGAGTTTTGCATCCTTATGGAAGAGAATTTAGGGAATGATGGTAGGTAACATTTAGGACAGAAATTATTTTTTCCCCCACCTAGGGGTTTTTTTTGTTTGTTTTTTTTTGTGCCTCTGGAGCACACAGATATCTGAGGCACTCTTCCTAAGTAAATGAAACAATTAAAAAACTTATTTGCTTTATGCAGTGCTCAAGTATAACTTTCCTTTGTAGCATTAGTACAAAGCATTCATGTGTGTCTGTGTGCACACAGGATGCTGTCAGGTCTCACCTGTCTTGTTTATTGGACTCTGAGCAAAGCCAAAGCCTCTCTGCTGTTGGGTCTTCTGGTTTGGTGACATTGTTGTGTGTTTCCTTGTTTTCAGCTGAACTCAGCCTATAGTGAGGGTGTGTGATGTGGGCTTTGAGGGGTATACATCTATTTTGTAACACCCTGTTTGAATGGTCATTTTGAAAGGCTTTGTGTTTTTGCTGCCCTGCTTTACTTCTTTAAAGCCAGGACTGACCTCTTGCTTCAACTTTCAACCAAAATGACACGGAATTGCTGCTCGTTAGGAATAAATTGATAGACCTGCTTGGCAGGAAACAATCTGGGTTTTGTTTTTAAAGATGACCAGAAGTGTGAGCTGGAAAAGCCCAGTAGGAATTTCTGTAGCTGGATCCATTCCAGGTGGAATTCCATGGATTTCCAGGTGTTCTGCCATTGAATAGCTGGCCTTTCAGCTGCAGTGTATCTATCATGGTGATGTGTCTTGTTTTGGTGTAAATGTAGGGAGGGAAGATGAGTTAAAGTTCAAAAGCAACTGGCAACACCTTGAAAATTTGTGATTAATTTCTTCCAAGGAACTCGTTGGATTCAAAATACTCAGTGTCTCTTAGGGCAAAACTGGCAACATCAGCAAACCAAAGAACTTTAGATGTGTTGTGTTTCTTTGGTCATATTTCTTTTTTCTTTAAAAATGCAGGGATGATCTTGAAAACCTAGTATTGTTGCTTGGTGTTGGCTCAATAGAGGAAGAAACAGAGACCAGAAGGAACAGAGCTGGGTCCTAGAACTGCATGTTTTAGCTTTAGGAAAGAAAAAGGGTTGAAAACACAAAACAAGCCACTGTAAGCTGGCTGCATTGTATCTTCATATTATTTTCTAATACTATTTTATGAGTGACTATGTAGCTTAATGTATCATGATTTTGTATTTTGAAGCATGTTCCAGAAAACATGTGGAGTTTGAAGCCTGGCTGAGTGAATATTGCTGTTGGAACCTTACCTTAAGATTTGCTCAGACATTTCATTATTTTTAATGGCATTGCCTTAGCCTTTTAATTCAAGACCTGAGAGATACAGAGAAAGTGTGTAAATAGAATGCTAAAACATTTGTAAAACCTGCTTGGAAACAAATACATTCAGAAAATATATTGGTGAAGCTTTTCCACAGTTGTGCAGCTGCTTCTGCCTGTGTGATAACTCTTTTCCATTCTCTGGGGTTTTTCTTTTCTAAAAATCAGTGGGAAATTGGCATTGTCATTTAACAGGGCATTCTCCTCTTTAATATGTCTTGGTCATCTGTGCTAGTTGTTCTTTCCTATTATTAAGAACAAGGAGCTCCTGGCTGGCAGGGTTGTTGGCCTGGGTGCTGTTTTTCTGCTCTTGGAGTTTGTGGGAGATGAAGCTGGCTGACAGCTGGGGCATGGCCATAGATTTGTGACAAAGCATGCAGGAGGACTGAGTGCATGCCATGGGCCTTCTTGTGATCAGATTAGCAAAATGAAGATGAAGGTCTTTGCTGGCAGAAGCAGAAAAAGGACAAGAGTAACCAGCGAATTATAGCCCACGAGCTTGATTCCCAGTGTTTGATTGCAGGAAAAAATGAACAGAAGTCAGAGCTCATTTGGGGATTAAGCACTTTTACAAATGGTTTTGTGGACTACAAAATCCCTTCTGTTCCTGTGTGGTTTGCCTCGTTGTCATTACCTGGGTTATTCTCACTTACGGTTAAACATTGGTAAAGTGCAATGAAGCTTTTATTGCACTTTGTAACTACAGCCAAGGCTGACTGTTTCCCCAGTGATAATGGTACAAGTAAAAATAACTCAAATGAGTTATTACATCCCACATGTAAGGATGGCAAGAGTAAAAGCAGTTCTGCCTTTGCATGTGTGTGCACAAAGGTTCAATAGAATGAAGCAGCCTATACTGGCAAAATCTGAGATTACATGAGTTTCTGGCGTGCAATGATGTGCCCATCATTGTGTATTTTAAATGAATCTGGCCTGTGAGGATGGAATCCAGTCCTGATTGAAGTCTCTGGGAAGTGTGCCAAAGATTCCAACAGGACCAAGATTTCAACTCTAGCTTGTATACGAAGAATATTTCAGAATCTTCTGATCTTTGGGGACAACATATTTGAAATGCTTCAGAGGACACTTGAAGGGGAGAGTCAAGGGTCGATCCTTCTGCCATGAGAACCAGTGGTTGTGCCAGCAGCTTCCAGCTATGTCTTATTTCTTTCTTCATCTGCTAATGGGAAATGATAGACAAATGTCACAGAGATCGGGGTGGGACCAATAGATGCAAATCCAAACGTCAAGAGAAAGCTCTGGCTGGCTCTTAAGTCAATGTGCAGTGGAGGAAAGGAGAGGAAGGAGGTAGGAGGAGTGGAAATGGCAATCAGCCTGCCTAAGGGAGTAAAGATAAATGGAGACTTTCCACTGCAACTGAGTGGCCCTGAGATGAGAGCTCCTGCTGCAGCAGCCCCAGTGTTTGCTGATGCCTCTGGGGCAGTGCAGCTCTGCAGCTCTCCTGCCCCGGTGCTGAATCAGATCATGGATACAAGAAATGGACCAGCCATGGATCTTTCAGTTGCAGACCCTGATGCCTTAGGATTTTACCTTTTATATTTTTCATATATTTGTAATCCTGCAATTCTTTAGTATAACTCTTAACTATATACAGGGTTAGCTGCTGCTTTCCCATTTTGGTCAGACACAACAATTCTTCTCCAGCCCTGGCAATCAAGGACACCTCACTGTCTCAGGCCTCGAGAAATGTAAAACAAAAGAGAGTTGGGGGGGAGCAAACTTGGGGTAAATGAAGCTGTAACTGGAAGATTAACCCACACTATGTAAATGAACCAAACTTATCAAAGTTTGAAAACTCGTGACCTGTGCTCCATTTTTGGGTGTAGCCTCTGGGTGGGCTTCATCTACCCAAACTGTACCTGAAGGCTCTCCAATAAATATAACTGCCTTTTATTCCCTTAATTTTGTCTGGCCTCTGTTTTTAGGTAGCCCAGATAAGGCATCAACCCAAGGATTGAACTCTGGCAGCAACAAAGTCCTGTAAAAACTCCCTGTCAACATTTTCATGTGGTTCTGTAGCAGCAGGAGCTGTCAGAGGGCCTGGCACCTTCAGGAATATTTGTAATGTACACTTTGAGAACCTGTGCTGGAGGCAGGGTGGGTGAAACCTGTTCAGCACCTGCTGCAGTTGAGGGCCTGGAGCATGGCCTGGATCTGTGAGCCATCAGTAGTTTGTAAAGCATCAGCTGGGAATCTCTGTTCTCTGTCATCACCGCATATTTTTGCTCAGGATGCCACAGAGGTGTTCACTAATATATTAATCAGGTTTGTAAATGCCTCACCAATGTACATGAGCTTTTTTCCTGCCCATGAAAGACGAGATGGAAATTGTACTTTGTACCAAAAGCAGAGATTTTAACAGATGGGGGGGTTTGATTTCCTTGTTGAAATTCTTTGTAATTTGTCTCCTTCTTCTCATAAAGTCAGTTGTTTGGAAATACACATGTATCTGGAAGTGAAGTGCTCTAAGACCTGAAACTGGGACCTTGAGAAAACACCAAAGTTTGATTTTATTATGCTAAGGTTGGTTTGCCATTGATGAATTTCTCTTGGAAGTCCTAAGAAGCGTGGTCAGATGAAACAAGGACAGCTACATTGGAATAAAACTGTGCTCATGTGACCTAGTATATTTATTTTGCCTCAAGTCCCAAATGAACTATTCTGTTTGAGAAGGAATAAAGCTGCTTGATATGGGTTTGTGTGTATATATGTAGATTTACAAGAGTTTATTTTCTGCAGTCAACATGAATACTTGGCCAAGTTTACAGAAACAATTGCAGATGTGGTTTTGCATGAAAGGAACGTTGAAAATGAATTTATGGAGCCTTGCTGTTGGTAATACGTGATTCCAGTGATATCTAACATCTTGGACTAAAGAGGGACCATACATGGGGTGTGACAAAGGAGAAATCAGTCCTTTGAACCTTTTGATTTCAATGAAGTCATGCCTGTTTATGAAGGACCTGAATGGCACTAAATGCTTCTAAATCAGAATTAATAGGCGAGCATTGAAAATAATTTCCAAATGTTTTCTGACAGATTTTAATAAAAAACACATTTATTTGTTTTAACTGAAGATAGATTAAGGAACGCTAATTCTCCCAGATATTGCAGTAGAATGCTTGTCATACCTGCATTTCATGGGTGCCAGATTAAACAAGTCACATTTAGACAATGAGTGTTGCTTGCTGAGTTGCTTTTAGCTTCAGAAGGGGCAATGAAGAGGTTATGTTTTCACTTCCGAGGTGGAGGAGGTGAAAAGAAAGGGCAATGGTAGTCTTAAGGATGCAGTAGATGCCATGTCATTTAGTCAGATGTAAAATATCCTTTATGCTTCTCAGTGACTGGTCTTTTGCTGACATTTGAAAGGTCCATCCTTTGACACTAGGGCTTTGAGCCTGCTGAGGTGGGCACAAATGGGAAAATGAGACACTTGGATTGATGGGGTACAAGTCACAAAACTGCACAGACTTGGTGTTCGGTTCTCATTCTATTGAATGAGAATTTTGATGCTTTTGGTGGTAGTATTAAGAAAAGTAAAGAGGGCAATAACTCAGGTGTTCTGTCACCAGCTGACCCTGCAGTGAAGACAGGTCAGAGGACAATCAAATGTTTAGTTACAAGCACATGGGAAACCTTTGTGTAGCTGGACTTGGAAGGGTCCTGAAATCTCCTGCAGAACTGGGATTCTGGGGTAGTGCAGGATGGGCCTGTGCTTGTATCCCACTTTATTCACCAGCCTGAGAGGCTCGTTGGGCTCAGAAAGGCAGGGGACACACCTGGGACACACCGTGCAGGGGTCTTTAGATATGATGGGAAATTCAGCAGAAGATTTCTCTTGTTGCAAAGAAGCTTAGGCCAAATCCCCTTGCTTCCCTTCAGGTGGATGAGGAAATTGGGAACTTTGTCGTTGTGCTAAGAGGGAAGTGAGATGGAATGTGCTTGTCACCAGGCATGGCCAGCACAGAGCCCCAAGCACAGGACTGTGCCATATCAGGGAATGATGCTTTTGTCTGAGGTTTCTTGGCTCAGCCAGGCTGAAGCTGTTGCAGAAGTTCAGCCTAAATATCACAGTCTGGGAGCTCATGCAGTGTAATGGAAAGGTGACTGGGAGGTCTTGAAAGACACTTCTGTTTAAAGACCTGAGTAGTAATTTGCATTTTGCTTGCTGGCAGACTGGCTCATCTGTTTTTAAGGCCCCCTGGATGCTGAGCTGTCTCTGAAACCAGTGCTGGGAATAGGGTGAGGGACTAAGTGAGATTTAAAATAGTTTTAAATCCGAGCCAGAGCAGGAGGTTACTGTGTTCTCCACGCTGGATTATACAATTATGTGGTTGTGTGTGTATTTCCACTCAGCAAATTCATTGTTTGCTTTCAAAATGTATATTCTCACCAAGCACTACTAAAATATTTTGCCGCATATTTGCAATTACTGTGTGCCTTCCTCTGGTTTTCTACCTGCATGAAAGCTTGAAGGAATATATTACATATTTTTGTGGAAATAGGAAGAATTTTTAGATAGATTGATGTTAATATTTAATATTTCTCAGAGGCTGGAAGACAGCTTGTCATTTTTGGGGAGACAGTGAACAGCTGTTGAATTAGTTGACTTCTTCAAGTGAACCTTCTGGCTGATGACTCCTGTTCTTGCACCAGCATGGCTTTGCTAGCTAAAGGTCAAACTGTTGACTCTGAGCTCCATTTCCCAAAGAGGCTTCCTGATTTTTGAAAGAGAGATTTGGATTGCAAGCCCTCTGAATGTCATGCAGTGGCTGTGCCTCTGTCCTTTGAGAGGAGACACTGCACTGGAATAAACCCTTGACACCCTCCTGAGATGTCCATCCATCTGATCTTCACTGCACCACATTCCCTGAGGATGGGGAAAATTTGCTGCATCAGTGAGCTCCTTATCACTGCTGGGCAATCTCCCCAGTGCTCCTGGGAAGGAAAAGAGGGGAGGAAGAACGGAAATAGGTCTGGATTGTTGTTATTATCCTCCTCAGGCTTCCTCGTGAAGAAGAGCTTGAGCTGTTGGAGATGAGAGGTGGTGCTGAGGACCAGAAAGTGCAGGGGTGGAGGATGGGTTGGGACATTTGGAGAGGACATTGGGGTGATGTTGGTGCACAGAGCCCTGAGCAGCCCAGAAGGAAAGGGTGTGCCTTGAGAGGTCGAGAGAGGGATGTGCCTGGCTGGGCAGGAGGCGATGAAGGCACACATAAATCAGATATCAAAGCATGTCTGCTTCAGGGAGATAAAGCAGGGAAAAGCTTTGGAATTCTTGTTTCTAGCATGTGGCTTGTCATCCTAACAGCCAAACGTTTGTTTAAATCCCTGATGGTGACTGTGCTCCATAAATGCTGCTGCCTGGTACAGTCTTAGCTCCTGAGGACACTGTCATTGCACGGAACAGTGTGCTGCTTTGAATTTGTTCTGCAGTGTACCCTTCCTCCTTTGATCCTTGTCTCCCAGCCAGGGGGATCTACATCAGCCCTGCAACTCACAGGTCCTCCAGCAAAGAAACTGGGGCCAGATGAACTTCACATGCGGGCTGAGATGGGAACACATATTAGGAGAAAACGGAAGATTTGCTCTTCTGGGTTCTTCAAGTAGTGCTAGTAGTAAACACAAGATTGGCAAAAATATCTTGTTACAACTTGCTTTTTAGATATATGATCTGAGTGAATTTAAAAAATAAAAAAGTGGTAAGCAGCAGCAATTGTAGTGTTTCTATCAGATGTACAAAATTAACATTTCCTTTGAATCTCCACAGAGCAACCCCACACAAATGCAAGGAAAATCACATCAACAACAACAAAAATTTAAATCCCCCAATCTGGGAACAAATCAGAAAGAAAAATACCCCCAGGGAAAGTAAACTAATGAAATAACCTTCACAAAACCCCTGCCCTCAGCAGTGTTTTAATCCAAAAAAGGGAGCAGAAAAAGCCACAATTTCCCTGAAGCCATGCAAGGCTTTGCTGGTGCCAGTGATTTTTTATGGGGAGGGCACTTGGCCCTTGCCCTGGTGGGCAGGAATATAAAGAAGACAGATCTCCATCTGCAAACAGAGCATTTCAAATAGTGCCCAAATGCACCTTGGCTTGGTTTCCCTTCAGCTCCTTTGGAAGTTTTAGCATGGTGGCTTTCCCTGAGGAATGACGGGCTGGGAAAAGTGGGGTTTTTTGGGGTGGGGGTGGAAATCCACGGAGTGCAGCGCCGGGGCTGGGATTGCAGAGGAAGCTGAGGCCTCCAGCCCTGCACAGGAAGCAATCTTAGAGCAGACCTTAAATGCCAGATTCCAGGCAGAGTTTAACTAACCACTGACAGCTCTGTAAACAAAGCAGGGACAAAAAGAGAACAGCTTTCCCTTTTCTGGTAGTCATTTCTGGTTTGGGGGCTGCAGGGGAATTCTGTAATGGTTGGCTTGATGGGATATAAACCGAGGCTGGAAAGGCTTTGTATATGAAGAACTGTAAAGGGGAAAAATACTTCATGGACTAAATCATAAAGAAGAAGGTAGGGCACGGGCAAAACGCGCGGATTAAACTACAAAAAAAAAAAAAAAAAATTGCTACTTTTCGTTCTTTGAGCAGGATTTGTACATAGTTTGACTTCCTCTGGATGGTATTTAAAAGCAGTGGCTTATTTTTCTCGGGTTTTTCGTTCTCTTTTCTCTTTTCTTTTTCTTTCTTTTCCCATTTTCCCTTTGCTTTCTTTTTTTTTTTTTTTTTTTTTTTTTTTTTTTTTTTTTTTTTTTTTGCATTTGCGAAGGTGGGGGTGGGAACAGCCGGATGGGGACTAACTTTTGCAGAACTTTTGATTATCTGTGCAACTAAAGAAAATAAGAACTCTCTTGTGCAATGCTTTTACTGCTTGTGGTGAGAAACTGGAAGCTTAAAGTTAAAAATCCTGCTGAATTGTTGCTTTTGTTAGAGGAAAAGACCTGTGACGTTACAAATAGCTGGTCTGCGGCTAGCAGATGTATACAGTCCTTACTTGAAGCATGTTGATTTAATTTTAACTGGGAAACTAAGTGCAGGCACGGGCTATGTTTATCCTACAAGACATTTCATTAATCTTGTTTATCTCAACAATACTGAGGAAGTTGAGGGGTTTTTTTGATGGAAAAAAGAAAATAGTTACGGCGAAGTTAAGGCAGCAAAACAAAACTAAATGGGCTCAGTTGGTTAAATGCATCCCTTGTGTTTTCACTCTCATCTAAGTGATCATCTCCCTTTTAGATTTGGATCCTTCCAGGGGTTGGAACGCTTAAACACCCACCATGGATGACTTTGAACGCCGCAGAGAGCTCAGGAGGCAAAAGCGTGAGGAAATGCGCCTGGAAGCAGAGAGGTGAGTTACTGCATCTGGAAAAGGGTGCTGGTGGCTTGCCTTTGGTTAGCAGTGGCTATGAGAATTTCTGCCATGAGCCCCAAAGAGCCCCTGTGCTGTTGATATGGGCCAGAAAATAGCTTTAGCTAATGCTGTGGGAGAGGTGAGGGGTGTGCATTGTCTGATTTCCTTAGACTGCTGTAAACGTCTGGCTTCTGGTTATTTTGCTACATGGATGAATGTAAACAGCAAAGGTGGTGGAATACGGCCACAGGAAATCATAGAAAGGAAAGCTCATCCTCAGATGCTGTGTGAGTGCTGTGCAGAAGGGATTGTGTTTGCCAGATATTTATCTATCAGATATTGTATATACTAAAGTTATAAGATATAAGTTGAAAGCTGGGATACACTCGGTGTATGTAGTGTAGCATATGTGTGAATTGTTTGCCATTAATGTGCAGTTGCTGTTGTGTTTGTACTGCCTGGTGCTTTTTATCCATTTACAGCCACTTTATGTGGGCAACGAGCAGCATTTGCTGTCAGTTGTTACAGATTTACATTGGTGAAATGAGAGCAGAATTTGACATGGGTATGATGATGTCAATTTATGGAAGATATACCATGAAAGTACTGGGAATGACATTTCATTAACTAAACCCATTTTGCACCTGTGCAGTTCTGTTTGCTTTAATGGAATTTCATGATTTGCACTGGTGTAAGCAGAGAGGAAGGCTCAATTTATTTTTGTAATATTTTCAATGATAAAAAGTTTGATTTAGTTTATTAACACTGCACTGATTTTAAAAAACGAAAGCTAGGTTTAAGCACATTTTGTTCTCATTTTTGTATTTAATTCAGAATAGGGACTTCATTTTCATTTCTTCTTCTTTAAGCAAAGCTGTTAAAGGGAAGGCTGAGACCTTAGGATTTGTTGGGAATAGAGGCTTTGAGTGATCTGTGGAGGATATTAGGGGTTGTAGTTTGGGAGTTTCTGTAGAAAGATGCCTCTTGACTTCTCTTTGAAGGCCTCCAGGCTCTTGTTGAGCGTGCAGAGGCTGCAGGATGACCTGGGCATCAGCCATGTGATGTGGCTGGTTTGGGCAGCCACAGGAGCTGGAGATAGTGGGCTCTGCCATTGCCACCATTGGAGCTGAAATCCAGGCTGTCACCTGTATCCCCTGCTCCTAATGGGAAGTGGTTTTTCCACGTCTGGGGTGCTTCGTTGGGGTTTAGTGTGGTGCTTTCATGGAGGAGGGTAGCTTGGTGGCAGACTGGCCAGGGGAGAAAGGCTTGAACCTGTGGCCCTTTTTCTCCCTGATCACTGCAGATGCTCTCTGTGCCCTTTCCCACACATTTGAAGGCTTTCAACAATAAATTACTGCAGGCTAAATCTTGCTGTACTCCCTTTGCTGCTGCCAACCTCAGGCATTCAAGTGCAATGAGTCAGACCCCTTAAAAGTCACAAGACTGCTTTAAAAATCTCAGGATCTTAAAAATAATTTAGTCTGGCCTTTTTATTTTGGGTTTGCCTTAGCAATAATAGAGCCTGATTCTCATGTTGGGATGTGGCTCTGGGAGCTGGGACCTCTCAAATCCTGCCCCAGTGAGGGCAACGTGGGGCAGGAGCTGAGCTGAGCACCAGCCCCATTGCAGTGCTCACACAGAGGGAAGGGCAGCAGCACTGGGACACTCATTAACAAATGAATTTGTGATGCTGCGTTGGTTTTGGTGAGTTCAGGGATTTAGGGATCATCTTCGCCTTTAGTGATATAACCACAACATGTTCACATGTCATAAGCTGCAGAAATCTGCTTGCCAGACTTGCCTCTGAACACTTTCAGGTGTTTTATGGAGTGGGTTGTGCAGTCCTAAAGTGCAGCATGGAGGCTGGAAATGAGTCCTGAGCAGAGGCCATGTCCCCAGCCCTCCCATCAGAGGGCTGTGGCCTTGCTGTGTGGAATCCAGCACTGGTTGCAAGTGAGATGGACAGATGGATGTCTGTGTAGGCTGTGACATGCTTGCCAGGTCTCCCAAAACGCTGTTTAGGCTTCTCTAAGTAGAACAGCAGACCCAGAGATGCAAGCAGCCCTGTCCATCAGCAGTGCTTGTACCTCAACCAGTTGCAGTGAGGCATTTTGCCATTTCCTGGGATAAATGTACATTGGAAGCCCATCTTTCTAGCTGGATGCCTGTGCCCAAGAGAGACTGAGGGGTGGAAATGCAGCAGCATGGACTCCTGCACCACCTGCCCAAGAGATTTCTGCTGTCAGACTTCCAAGTGTCTGTGATGCTGGAGCCACTGATGTCCAGCTATTTAACCTTTGGAGAAGCTTAGTGTAAGTTCAGTCCTTGAGGTCTGGCGTTAGGCTTTGTGGGGTTTTTTATTTTTTTATTTTTTTTAAAATTTGTTTGGTTTGTGGTTTTTTTTTTTTTTTCTTTTTTTTCTTCTTTTTCTTCTTTTTTCTTTTTTTTTTTTTTCCATTAGGAATCTGTTGGAAATAATATTTTCTTGTGCTGTGTAGCCTTGGCATTCCAGGTTCATATGCTTAGGATTGATCCTGAGAACCAATTTTGTCTTTTGAAGACCAGCATTGCATTTCACCCCTGGTATGTGCTGTGGCTAGTAGTTCATGCTGTGGCAACGCAGATAAAAATTGACACCAACTGAGAAACAAAGTGGGGTTTTTTTACATTTTAAGTTCTTATAATTTCAAGGTATTTCAGACATTCTGGATTCCTCACACAGGCTCACTGCACCCACCCAGAAATTTTGCCCAGCCATGTTTTGGGGTTTTTTTAAACTATTTATATTTGTCTGGATCTCTGGAGGCCCATCGACGTGTTTGGAGCAGCACTGCAGACCTGTCTAGGGGGCATGTTTCCAACAGCAGACATGTGGGACTTTGTCCAGCCTTCTCCCAGGCTGTCAGATTTACTACATGTGCTCAGCCTGGCGGGGACCCAGCAGCTCGGGTACCTTGGGGCGAAGGAGACTGTTCAGGCACAGGCTGGGAAAGCCAGGACAAAGCATGGCAGTGTTACCTTGTGCCTGTCTGGCAGCATTCTGTATCTGCTTTGTACTGACCAGGTGTGAGGTCAGGGAAAAAAAAGGAAAGAAAGGAAAACCTTCAGCTGTTGGGGTGATGGGATGTGCTGCATCTTTAGTTGTTCTGTGGCAAAGCTGAGGCTTTGTCCTGCTGCCCAGGGACAGAGGGACAGTGGTTTTATAAAACCCTGAGGTACCAGTCTGGAGCTGGCCGAAGTCAGTGGGAAGGTTTGCACTGATTCCAGTGGCCTCTGGATGAAGCCCTACCTGAGTTATTCCAGCCAGCTGATTTCTGAGGCAGTGGCAGCCCTGAAGGAGCTGGATGAAGGCTTTCCCTTCCCAGCCCCAGGGTACACTCTGTGCTGCAGTGTCAGGGCTGTCACAGAAGTGAGCTGCACGGAGCAGACAGGAAAAATCCCATATGGAATTGGAGCACAGGGGGCTGACTCCTTTCAGCAAGGGAAAAAACAAATACCACCTGCTGCTTTGTGCCTCTTCCTAGGCAGTAAAATCTGTTCTCTTGAACAAAACCATGGGGTTTTGTAATTTTGATGTTGTAACTGACGCTGGAAGAATTCAGCCTGGAGCTGGGTAGAGTTTGTGTGTGTCTGAAGGGGTGATGCTTTCTGAGTGTCTTGCTGGTCCCCTTCACTCTGCTCCAGCTGCACTGAAAAATTGAGGTGAAACACTTCTTGAAATGACAATGGACCTAATTCCCTTGAGTTCAGCATAACTGAGAGCAAAAATAAGCCCCTCGAACTCTCTAAAGAATATTTCTCAGGTTAATCTATTTAGAACTTAAACTTCAATTTTACAAGTGGCTGACTTGCCATTGTACTAGCAATGAATTTTCACTTCTGCTTTGTGCTTATTGTTGTTGTTTTGTTTGTATTTGGTGGTGTGGTGTCTGTTGTGTTTTTTTGGGGTTTTTTTTGGTTTTTTTTTTAAATGATACTAGGAAGCTGATCCAATTTGCTCCATTGTCACATCATCACTACTCCAGACTTCAGGGAGATCTTAGGGTCATTGTCAGGCTGGCCTCCATTTAGCAAAAGCTTAACTTTGAATCTGAACCAGAGTTTTGCCCTGTGTCATGCCCTTCCCTAAGGGATTGCAGATTATATCATGGGGAAGGAGAAGTGTTGGTCATTCTGTTGTGAAAATATGGCAAAGAGAAGGGGTTATCTACATCAATTAGATATTACTAAATTCACCCTAAAAAAGGATATGTGAGTAGGACATTGATAAAAACACTGCCACAAAGCTGTATGGTTCCTGACAGCATTAATTTCTGAAGGCACTAGTTAAAGATTTCTTTATTTAAAAAAAAAAAAAAAAAAAAAAAAGTCAACAACATCCTGCAGATCAGGAATGGCAGCAGCCTGCAGGGGCTAAAAGTCTCCTGGGGTAGTAAATTGTTTAATGCAACTTCTGCTAAAACAAGACACGTGGTTAATCCCAACTTGGTACAAGAAGTCAGGTGAATTTCATTTTGGCTCCGTGAAGGTGTGTAGAGAACCAGAAAGACATTTCACATGCTTTTTACTGTTCCTGTTGAGCCCTTTGTAGCTCTGGTAAGATTGATTCACCAAGTTAAGAAGGTCAAACCAGCAGGGTACACCTTTGCAGGACAATGAGAAGCACGTTTGCTATCTCCTGGAGAGGTCAAGACTGGACACATTTGTTTCCATAGCATCTTAATGCTTCTGGAGAGCAAGGAAGGGTCACCTTTGCCAGCCACAGAAAGTAAAAAATGTCCTTCTCCTGTCCAGGACAGTGAGGGTAAGCTTGTGTCCATGTTAGATCAATGCTGAATAACCACAAATAACTTTTGAAGCTGTTTTTCATTCCTGCAGTGGAGTTATCCCTGGTATGGGGGGTGTACATTAGTGAGAAATGTTAAACAGAGTTGAGAGTTCAGGAATTACACAAAAATGGTTCCTTTCTGGTTTCCTTTTTCTAGAAACACTAGGAGTTGCCCATTTCTTGTTCTCAGGCATCTGGTTATGTTTTTATTAAGGGTTTTCAGAGACTATGCTTCAATTCAGGTTTGTGTTGAGGAAAGGAGAATATGATCTTAATACAAGTTTTCAATGAGTGCATGTTTGAACATAAGAGAAGCCGGCTGCATATGCATCACATGTAATTTCCCAGTGCTCATGCTTTATTTCAGAACTGTATTTCCCCAAAAGTTAAGCCTCCATCCTCCTAAGGGCTGTGCTCCTGTCTATTCCAAGCCTCTTTTGCAAACCTACAGTGGTTTTCTCTCTCCATGAACTTCATATATCCTGAAGTTGCAAATATTTTGGGGATTTCTGTTTGTCTTTCTGTAAAATACTCACTTTTTGGTAGAGCTGAGACGTGACATCTTCTGCCCAGGAGTTAGATATTAAGGCACTGAATAAACAAGATTAGAGATGTGTGAGAGTTGAGAACAGATTGAAGCAGAGTGCTCCAGCTGTTAACTTGTCTTCACAGCTGCCTGGAATTCCAGGACTGACAGGACATATTTGGGTTCTTGAGGTGGGTTTGGCCCTTCACACTGGATCTCTGTTGTGCAATTTTTGGAGTTCATTCTTAACCCAGACAGAAAAGCACGACCCAGTGGCTCATTAAAACCTTCTCTACTGCAGTCACTCTCAAATGAGAGTGGATACCAAACAAATCTTTGTTATTGTAGCATTTCAAATGCCCTGCAGGAAATAACCAAATGTATGGAAAGCTCGGTAGAATTTAGCAGCTAATTTTTCTGTTTTTCAGATTACATTTTCTTTGAAGTTGTTATGGAAAAATGTTCATAAAAGCAGCTTTGTTCTTCCAAAGAGCTAGACATAAAGAGTACAGACTTCCCTGAGCTGGACTCACTGCAATTCCTAAGCAGACAACAAAATCTGCTTCTTAGTATTTCATATGATAATCCAGATTATGGATTATAGTATGTTAAAATCACTCTGTAATCTGTGTACTATACCAGCCAAGCTTTTAGGAGGACAGCTCCAATCTAGCACCCCAGACAGCTGGCAAAATGCTACATCTTTCATCTCTTGGAAACACCAAGGAATTTTGGGAATTATTCCGTAAAGAGAGTCCCCCCTCCAGTCCTGCAATCATGTAACCCACCTACTGGCAATGGAAAACCTGCCCTTTGTTTCCTACTGAAAATTTATTAGCTTTAACTGGACTGACATCCCTCATGAGCTGGATCTTATTTAAATGTCTAATAAATACAGGCATGGAGACACAGATTTTTGTGCTTGTTATTGATAATTCTGGCAAGCATGCCTGCTTAAAAGAGCACCATCATGTGAGGAGCAAAATAACATGGAATTGTATCATGATTTTCAGAATTAGATCAAAACATAGGTACAGCACAAAGAAAATTGTGAGCCTGAAGAAATGTAGCTGATATAGTATAAGTAAGTGTCAGTGGCTTTCCTGCCATGTTTATGTTGAAAAATTACATCTATTTAGTATTTTAGATGCAAATTGGCTGTATGCAGTCTGTTAGGCCAGGGCAGACTGCAGCACTCTTGCATCTCTGTCATTGCACCTTCAAACCGTGTAAATCATACCTGCCAGCAGAATTTTCCCATACAAAGGACTTCAGATATTAGAAATGCAAAAAGGCTGCATTAAATGAACATTGGCCTAAGGTTGTGAAGGCACAGAGCCTTCAAACCTCCTGTGCCATCCACAGCAGGGCACGTAGCTTAACTTCTGCTAACTCCTCATGACAGAGACCAAAGGCATTGTTCTAAACTGACTCAGAATAAAAGAGGTTCTGTTCTTGGTCCCTGGTCTACTTTTGGCAGACTCTTAGGTAGGGAAATCCCCGTATTTCTATATTTCTTCCTAGACAATAAGTATGTAGCTGAGTTCTCAGCTGCTTAGTCATTTTCCATGTGCCTGATATGCACAACTAGCGCAAGTGGCAGAGTTAATTTAATCCATTGTATAAAGCATTCTCACGCCACAGGATTACATTTACCTTATCACACAAATGCACATGCTTACAAGTGAGTTCACTGAAAAATCTACATTAACCCTTCTTTTCACTAAATAAGGCCTTATACTTAATAGTGATTCTCAGCAACAAATTTCATTTAGTTTAAAGAAAAGCAAGGGGAATACTGTGTAGTTCCCGCACAAAAGAAGCTGATGGTTGAATATTCCTGAGTCTTAGGGAAAGTTTTAAGAATACTCTTCAGGCAGATATGTGTGATATATATACCTGCAGTAACATATTCTGTAGGCTGCATGTGTGTGTTGCAAGGGTCTGGACAAAAGAAGAACTAATGACAGCCTTTAAAATAGCAAAGTTGCAACTTGGAATGGTATCTCTTTGTTATTACATTTAAATGCCTTCTTCTAAGAGAACATAGTTGAACTTGTTGCTTAATTATGTTACTATTCTTCAGGGCATTCTGGGCTCAGAATGGTAGAAGTTATTAGACATGTGAGAAATTGCAGTTATTGCCCATGTGTAAGACTCTTTCAGGAGTGACATGAAAATAAATTTAGCCAGAGTGTTTCTAGGAGCATCTGCTCCTCAGTGTGATTTTGCATTTTATTAATGTCTTTATGATCTAATATCTGAAACGAAACCAGATAATCAGAAGATGAGATTTTCTCTTTAAAAAGCTGAGGCCAATTGGTTTGCAGGGATAATAGATTAAATGAAGTTGAATGCTAACAAGTTTTACACACGAATAAGCAGGGTTATGTAAACACTATCAGATTGCTGGCAGCCCGGGCAAAGCCATCCCTTCACAGCTCAGTTCAAAGAACCAGAGGAAAAATGTGATTTGCAAATGAAACCCCAAACTGACTTCAACTTGCAGAAGCATCTCATTTGGTCAATTAGCTTCTGCATTTTTGGCTTTGTGCCTTTAAACAAGTTTTTAATTACTGAAGATAAGTGTTTATAAGCGGCTTTATTTCTCTCGTTGTAACCCACTTATTAGCTCGTGCTAAACAAGGAAAATCCCTCTTGCCAGCAGATTGTCCTTGCGTGATCAGGGACTTTCACGGCATGAAGGAAGTCATCAGGTGGCTGTGCTTCTTGGGCAAATTAATTCATCAGCACAGCTCAAGAAATATTCCTGGCCAGAAATAAGGTCAGTGGGCAGCTACACCTTAGGAAAGAGGTCTGGTGACAGCACCAGTCCCCAGGAATGCTGGCATGGAGCCTGAGCAGAGCCTCAGGTCAACACGAGTGATACAGCTACAGATTAGAAGGAGTAGTTGTGTTGGTGTTGCAGCTGAGCCCTTCTCTTCCTGGGGATGGTGATGGGAAGTGGAAAAGTAAGCAGGATGCATTTCTTTTTGTTTATTGGAAAGTATAAACCAGTGGGTAGTGTGTGTGACAGTTAAAGGTTAGCTTCGTCTTGACATTAAGGAAATATAAATAGATGCTGTTTTGCTCCTTTTTATGTCAAAATTTGTTGGTTGGTTCAAATAAACTTTCTTGTTAATAGTCTTTGCTAGGTAGTCTTGAATAAAAGATCAGCAAGTTTGTCACGCTGACATAGAAAATCAAGGGAAGGCTGCAACTCAACAGCAAGCTGTGACTGTCTTTTTGTTTGAGATTTTGTTTTTAGGGTTTTTTTCTCTGACATTTTTCTGAAAACATGCCTCAGTTTCCTTTAAGGTAGATTGTGACCCACTTTAAATGCAGACATAGTTTAAGCAAACAGCAAGGACTGCTCTAGCAAAGGTTATCTTCTAAGTGGACTGTGTTCTTGTGCTGAGACCAGAAGTGGGGCTCTAAATTGCTACCCAAAAGCAGGGCTTCTTCAAAGCTTTGGTTAAATTACTTCTCCATACTCTTACTTCTCTCTTCCACCAGCTTGAGGCAACACTGGTGTATGGATTGATTGAATTGAGCAAGCACTCCCTTCTTAGTGAGCCCTCTTTGCATGATCTGAACCTGATGCATACATATCATGGCAAATTTGAAAGTCAATTAAAGTGGAAAGAAACCAAATCACCATGACCCGATTTCCTGCCTCTCCCAAGTCAGGTCTTACTGTGAAACAGCATGATGGGGTAAGCTCAGTCACATCTGCATTGGGAGGCCTGCACAGGTTTAATGCACTTGGTTTCAAACCAGGTTTGAGGTAATTTTCTGCTATTTCTGTGCACGAGCAAGGACTCTGTAGCTGTGCTGCACTTCCAAAGTCACCGAGGACATACACAGTTATGTGTTCACAAGACACACATCTTCCTGCCACAAGACAGGTTCCTATGTGTAATAGCTTTATTTGGAGAATATGTCTTTTGGGGTTGGGAGGATGTTTTTCAGCAGAATTCCAATGAGCAGACAGTGTTAACAGGAGCAAGCTGGTTTCATTTATAACACTGTCAGCCCTCTAGTGATAGGGAGAAGATCAGATACTCAGTGTATCAATCCTGGGAATTTCTGAAAGGCAGTGTTATAATTATAGTGGTGAGAAAGATACGGGGCTGAAGTTGGCTCCGGAGAAGAATGCTTACTTAGTATAAAGAATAAAACATTTTCCATCTGTGTTTTTTAGCAGAGAAAAGAAATAGGGTGGTACAAATGGCTTTAAATGAAATGGACCTTTTGGGAGGGGGAAAAAGCAACAAGCAACAAACCTCACGAATTTGTTTTTGATCTTCACCCGAATTCCAAAACTGTTAATCAAAACTTAGCCATTAGATTTTCACAGAAATGCTTACAGCTGGGATGTGAACCACCACAAAAGGCTTCCCTCTACTCCTCCCACTTTTAGTGCATCTCCTCAGAGGACCAGGGCACAGCAGACACTGGAGAGGAAAGCTCTTTCCATAATCCATACACAGGAGGGTTTTTTTGTCCCCGTGTCTCCTCATGAGATGATTATACCATTGTATTGGCATGACACATCATGCCATCTCTCAAGATGAAGTCCTCAACCTGCAGTCTGTTTTGTCTCTTTTTCCCCACCTAGAAAATGTTTGGTTAGAAATGAAAAGAAGAATCATGTGTATTTCCACAGGAATAGGATGACTGTAGTTTCTTTAGAACAGGTTCCTTTTACTAGCCCGTGATCACCAAGCTGAACGCTCCTCACAGCTTTTTCAAGTTCATTTTCAGCCTACACAAAATGGCAAGCTTGTTCTGGGCACTGTTGCTCGGATCATTCCCGAGATTCTCCAGCAGCTACTACTTCAGTGTCTTAATAAGGCAGCACCAGAGCTGGGAAAGACAAGCAGATGGATTTTCTAAACACTGGCTACACATGGATTCCTTTTATGGTCCAGGTTGCACAGTGGGATATTCCTCTGAAGGTCAGAGACAGGGATAACAAAGTGCTTCCCACTGCAGCTTATTTTCTGAGTGCAGGCATCATGTGCCACATATCCAGGCTGTTCTGAGAAGGAGAAAGAATAAATAGTTGGGTAGGGGAGTGTAGAAAGAAGGGGGAAAAGCGAGGCCTGAAGTTCTGTGTATTTTGCATTGATGTTTTTGCTGCACTCACTGGGGCTGCAGGATGGATTTGTGACTGTCCTGTGGAAAATGTGTGTGTGGGTGCTGATATTTCACAAAAAAAATGTCCCTCAGGATCTCTTCTGGGTGATTTCAGGGATCAGGTCATCCCACAGCAATACCAAGGGCAAATTTTCACGTCATGGCCGTGAATTTGGTTCTTCCTTCTCCCAGCAAAATGAGACAGAATGCTAATGACCTTTTCAAACCAGTGAGTTATGATAGCTGGAGGGTTTGTCTGTTCTGGAATGCCACAAGATGAATTTGTTTAAGGAAAAGGTTTAATTCCACCCCCCCCTTGCTCTTCTCTCTTGTACAAGCTAGAGAGTCTTTTCTCTCATTAGCATGTAATCATCTTAGACTGGAGGATTGAGTAAGTTCCTTCAGGGCTATAGTCTCATTTCTCACTCATATTTTTGATGGAATGGATGAGTCATTTCAATATTCTAATGAGAAAGAATATATTGGTAATTAAATTAATATGAGAAAACCTCCTACTAAGTAATGAAAATATCATCATGTTTTTTCAGGCCTGAATATAAGTGCAGGATACACATAAATTGAATGAAGAAGATATATCTTCAAGGCAAACCTGAAATGTTTAGGCAAATTCAATGGACTTGTAATCTAATTTTTCATTTACTGATTATTATCAGATGGACTAATACAGTTTCTAATAAACTATGAAGATAATGAAAGGCTTCAGCTGTGCCACCAGCTCTGACACTGTTTGAGTAAAGAGAAGTGCTTGAAGGTGTTGTTTTGGTGACTCATATCTTGAAAGTCTAACTTTCTTCATCTGTTTCCCTGTTGCTTTGCTGGCTCCATCCTGATTTCACCTAGCGTGCTCACATCATACTTACAATGAGATCCTGATGTACTGCCTTTGATGCCATCATAGGTCTTGCATGCTTGTGGTTGTGCTGACTTTGGGGGAAATGGGACTTCTCAGTCTGCTGGCTGCGTGGTTTTGCTGGATATAATATCTTGCTTTGAGGAGATAAAGGTAGAAATGCTCAGAAGTGGAGCAAAGACCACAAAACACACAGTTCAGTTGATGAAAGCTTTCAAACTCCTGTCCTTGCTCGAAGATAACAGAAGAACTCTGAAATTCAAGCGAATATCAATGGATATGTTTTAAAGCAGGGTAGATCTAGATGGAAAGGGTTTGGCTGCCAGTGAAACTCAGGGACCCATTTAATAGGCCATGTCATACATTCAAAACTATCCCATGTTAAGCTGCATTCTGTCTTTCAAGGCTTGCCCTGTTTTCAGTCTGAATCCTGGTTCTGGTGGTTGTGCATGTTTAATAATTACTCTGGATTTGAGGGGTGGGTATAACCGAGAGCAGAGATCATCTGTCCCGTCCCCATTATACTGCTGGAAGAAATTCTGGTAAGATGTCTTAGTGATTAGGAATGACTTTTCCATCACCAGCCCATCTTCATTTATTTATTGGTTGTTCTTCCCTCAACTTGGGCTGTGCCCTGTCATCAGTTTTTCAGCCAAGTTCTTTATGGCAGTCAATAGGGAGTCCTGCGCAAAGGGAAATGACATCATGTTGCCCTTTAGTCCTACCTACAGAGAAGCAGACTTGGGAAACCTACACATTTTCCTAATTACCAAGCTCTGAATTTACAGCATGTGTTCATTTTCTACTGACATCCGGCAGCAACCCAACACGTTGTAAATTCGGCCGTTTGTATCCCAGACAATTGTTTTTAATAAAAATATTCTGGATGTTGTCTTTATTTGGCTTGCATATGGTGAATGTTGAGGTCTTCAGTCCTCTGAGGTAAAGAATGTGCCATGTTAATGGGCAACATGGAGTGTTTGTAGCTAAAAATGTTTCCTTGTCCCACTGGAGTGCATGATTTTGTAGGCTGCCACCTTTTACACAACCAGTAATTGCATTCTGCTGGAGATGTGTGTTTCTACAGTTTGTAAAACACTTTTGATATACAAGATGCTTCTGTAAATGTAAGCTGTTATCCTGTGCAGTGTCACCTTTCACAAGGAAAGGGTTTCTGTGTTCATGGCCTACTTCTCTGGTGCTTTCAAGCTGTGCTTCTGCAGCACAGGATAAACAGAGTTGCAGAATGGGTTTAAAAACTGAGATATTCCTAACAGGACAACCTCTTTGCTAGTTAGATTTCAGACTCTTTAAAGCTTAAATGCTTAATTAGATGAAGTAAGGATGTAAGCATAAACATGGAGAAATCTGGCCAGAGCAGACTGCTTGAAAGGTAGCTGAAAATTATTCCTTCTTTTGGGAATAGTAATGCCATTTTTTACCACTTTTACTCCTCCTTTTAGCACTGTGGTGCCTCTCATGATGAAAGCTGCTTTGTACATCTCTATAACCATAGCATCTGGCATTTTGTCAGTTATTTACTAAATGTATATATCCCTGCATCAATCTTTTAGCAGGGCAGTGCTGTTCCTGTAGCTTTCTGAATCGGGAGTGAGGAGGGACTCAGCCACAAACCTATCAGAGAGGGGGTGTATTAATGCTTTTTGCTTGCCTCTTTGCTTATCAGATTTTCTCCAGGCTGCAGAATTTGGAGAATGATATGCAAATCCTCCAGGCCCACAGATTTTAGCACCTGTACTTTGGCACAGGCCACTTTTAGCAGGAGAAGCCATGAGAAGGAGCCTTAGTCATAGACTTCAGGAATCATTCTCCATAAGTTTTAAGGTCTTTGGAGGTTGGCCCACCTCTTTTACATTTGATAAGGACTCTGTGTGTATGTTTTATTGCAGGGAAAATTGCATGTGGAGCCAATGCTTATCTCTGCCACTCGCTGCTGGCTCCTGGATGTTGATAGGGAGGTAATGCAGTGGTGGCTGCTGATGGCTTCTCCTGGCAAGGGTGGGTGATAAGGTGGATATCCTGATAATGCTGCGCTTCCTGGCTCTTGGGTGGCTGGCACTGAGATGGCATGAGGTGATCTGCATGGGCTGCAGGGCTTTTACGGAGCAACTGTGTTTTTAATAGACCTTTTCAGAAGCTGGGGAGGAGTAACACCTCTTTGTAACCCCTTTCTACTGGATTTTGTGGGATTTCACCTCTACAGATGTCATCTGAGGAGACTGAAGGGTCTTTCAAATGCCTGTGTGAGCTTTAGAGTCACATCTTGGATGAGCAGTGAATGGGACACTTTAATGTTCCTGAACAAGTGTGTGAGAGGAGGACGTGGGAGACATCTGGAGACTTATTCTGTCCAAAACTAACAAACGTGATGCTGCATTTTTGGGAAAGCAATCAGAAAATAGGGCAGAAGCAATACCAGACCCTTTGACTGAAGGTATTCTTCTGCCATTTGTGGACTGGGTTCATCATCTGGGACAGCAGCTATGGCCATATCAGACAGTATTTTTTCCCTGTTTTTTTCTTCCTCTTTTCTTTTTTTTTTTTTCTTAAACCAGAACCATGACCCTGTTTCTTGTAAATGTGCCTTTGTCATCATGGGTTTAGGCTGTCATAACATATTTTACCTCAAGCTCTATCTTTACCCACTTTAGTGGCAGACCTGGGAATAGAAGCTATGTCCCAGCCACAGGACCACATCTCCTCTCCAAGGCAGGGAACAGCTGGGAGCTTTCTTACAGAACATCCTGCTCTGCAGTTTGCTTGCAAGCTGCATTTTGGGTCTCTCATAAACTGGGGCAAATGCAACTTCACCTTGTAACAAAGAGCAGCCTGTGCCTCGAAAGGCACAGAACTGCCTGCATCCTTGTTCAGGCAGAAGAGAGGAATGTGACAGCTGAGCCTGTGCATTTAATGAATGTTGGGAACAGATATTAAATTAAGACTTTTAGGAGTGGGGGAAAAAAAGGTTGCTTATGTAACCCAACTCCATTTGTTAGACTTCCGCCTCCTTAGCCTCGTTCCCCGTTATTTATCGACTAAATATGCTGAGAGTAGTGAGCTGTTGACCACAAAATTGGGGAGGGGGGGGAGGTTGTGGGGTAATAGTTGCTATCCTGTTCCAAAAGCTATAACATGGATACCAGAAAGAATGAGAGTCAGATGTAGATGATGCTGTTGAGTTGCCATTGGTAGAACAGAATGTACTGTCCTCTCCAGCTATGGCTGTTGCTGTGTCTAAAACCATACAGTATGAGTGAAATGTGGATGTCAGTCTGGAGCACTTGCATGGTTTGTAGGCTCCTCACTATGTTGCTGAACTGAAAGTTGCATGCAAGTGAAGAGAACCTTAACATTCAGGCACTCCAAGGTGCCTGTTTGCTGCTCCTACTGTCAACAAAATTCTGATTGACTTCATTACAAAAACTGGATGAAATGCTTGTAGGCTTGTTTTTCATGAAAACCTGGATGGCTGATGGGGAGCTAGGAAAGAGAGCTGAAAACTGGGAATGCTTACTCCAAACCCTTTTTAATGTGTGAAATGGAAGGGGAGGGGGACAAATTCTACATTTCCTGCAAGGTGACAATGAGCAGCTCTGGTTTTCTCCAGATGGAGAACATTCTCTGGTGATTTCTCCATTAAGAAGCAAGGGTAGAGGCTTTGCCTTCACTGAGCTGTGACCCTCATGTCCCTAAATTGTGCCTAGTAACTCCTCTTTTGCTGTACTTCAAATCAGTGTTTTAACTTAGGCAGTCATAACACATTTTACTGTATGTTTAGGTATGTTTAACGTTTAGGTATGTTTAACTTCAAATCAGTGCTCTTCAGAACTGTTTGGAGTCACAAATTGGAAACCAACATCAAAAGCTTAAACTAAATGTGAACTTGAAACTTGTTTAAGCTGTTATTCTTTTCCTGAACAGCAACTCAGTCCAAATAATGACTTTAAAAAGTCTTATTTAAGTTCAAATATTAACTTGAATTGAAGGAGCCAAACTGAAACCAAACCAAAGCTGAGCTGCAAAGTATACTTTAGTTGAACTTTATGAGCAGAGCTGTACTGCAAAGTTGCTTACACATGTGTAGGGAAGGGAAAGACCTCTGCTCTGGAATTCTTGCTGTCTTAATTAACACAGGGTGTGCAGAGCTGATTGACAGTGAAATGGCAGAACATGCAGTCAGGCAATTACAGATAACACAAACTGTGGTCACGACTCATCAGATTGACTGTGGAGTCCTTGGCAAATGTGACCCAGACACAGGGATTCCACAAGTTCTATAGGAAGACCTGGAAAGGAACAAAACAAAATCTCTCACCTGCTTCTACGCTCCAAGCTGTTACTGCTTACCTGAGACAAAAAGGAAGGACACAGTTCCTTGGGGGAGTTAAGGTGGGGGATTTGTGACCCTGTTAGACCCATCTAATGGGATACACGCCCTTTATCATGTACAGGTGTGGGGATCCCTTACCCCACCTGTATCACAGGTGTACCTTGTCCTAAAAATCCATACCAGCAGTGGCTCCAATCCGCTATCATGAATTATCCAAATGAAGCCTCCCATGGATTTTAAAAGTATATTTACAAGAAATTTTATTTTTCCTTGTTCAAGGCTGAAGGCAACCAAAACAATGAGAGTATATGTTGGCAAGTACTGGGGTGATCAGACCAAGGCTAGTTAAAAGACTTAAAAGAGGAAGAACACGTTAGGAAGAGTAAATTTTTAATGCATCTCCAATGAGTTGTGTTGATGACTCTGCCTCAGGTGAGTCCCCAGAGGTGCAGGATCATATCCACAGTGTGAGGCTCCTCCTGAATTGTCCCAGGCAATCCTGGCTCCAGACTCTCTCTGTGAGAGAGCTCCTGGGCTATCAAGGTTGGGCTGAGAAATTTGCAAACTCTTTTATTTTAGCTCAGCACTTGCAGTGCTCAGGTGTCAACCTTTATGACAATGGGTATTTGGCCTGTGATAAATGTACCAAGGGGTTTTTTTTCTTCCCTCCCTTGAGTGCTTAAAGCTCCCTTGTCAGCATTCAGGAAAGCTGTGTTTAGACTGAGCTGGAAACAGGTACCAATATGGCTAGCTGACGCAAGAGTGGTTTATTTTCCATTTTAATAGTTCTTTAAACAGGTCCTGCATTTGTATATAGCTCCTTTGTTGGAATAAAAATCTTCGTTGGAGGCTACCAGACAGCTATAAATAGCTGTCTTGAGTATTTATGCTGAGGATAATCTCAGGCGAAGATATTTTTAACTCTGCACATTGTTTAGAGTAGGAAATTCTTTTAATGCCCACATTTTCCATTCCCAGTGCCATTAGCTTTTCCCCACACCCTCTTATGATGTGTGCCTTGCTCGTTCTTTCTCCCTCTTATTTCCTTTAAGGTTCAAGGTTACAGCCAATGTGTTCCAGAGGCAGACTTGAGTTTATTATTTTTTTAAAGGAAAATGCTAACTTTGGCCTTTTGTGACTGTATGGGAATTCAGTTCATTTCATGGGGCTATCAGAATGTAAACGAGATATCTCACCAGGCTGTCCCTGTAAATTGGGTAATGAATGAGCACTTTATTTCTCTCCAGCATGGAGCTCATGTGCTTGTTAGAATAACAAGGGCCAATCTATTTTATATTCCCACAGAAAGTATTCTGCCTTTTTTTGGGGTGAGTTTGTGAGAGCTGCTGCTTGTACTAATACTTAATGCTGAACCAGAAAATAAAATAAAATAAAGGCATTATGCTGAACTATATTTGCAACTTAAAAACGTGGTCCATAGCAAAGCTTGTTCTTACACAAGCCAGTGTATAAGGTCAATCTACAAAATCACCAGGTATGTGTTAAACTGAAAGTGAAGTGCAGACCTTGGGCCAGATTGAAAGCAGGTATAATTTGACACAATTTGAAGTGCAGCCTTTGAGAGAAGTTCACTGTTTACCTGTGATGCAATCAAGTCAGACCTTTTTTTGTTTTTCACAATTCTCTTTGGTCTTAAAAGAGACTGACACACGCAAAGCCTAACACTTAATGGGAATTAGGTACCTTCTAGACAGGGGAAGCCTAGATTGTCAGTGTGGAGGATTACTTGACAGCAAACAATCTGTGAGGTCTGTCCTGTACATGGTGTCAGATTTTAAAAGGTATTTCAAAACCTCTTGAGATTTGCCTTTGAAATCTCTTCTGGTCTCGTGGGGCTGCACAAAAGACAATCTGTGTGCTCTTGAAAACCTCACCCAAGTTCCCTGCTACTGCCAGCAGCCCTGGAGCATCTTTTAGCCTGTGTGAGGGGATGGTGTTTTTTCAGAAGATGAAAGATATTTCAAGCCTCTCTTTCTCTGCACAGCTGATAAGGATTTGTGGCCTGTAACCTACCTGCCCATGTTTGTAAAGCAGTGCTGCTGACTTCATGGGAACCGTATTTGTGTCTTTGACAGCTCGTGTTACTGTTAATTTGGCTATTTAATTGGTGTTTGCCACATAAATATGTGCACACGTACCCTGCAGTTTTGAAATGCTGCTGTGCTGGAGGCAAGGGCTGGTGGCCACACAGCTCATTTGCTGCACTAATGGTTAAAGAAAATGAATTGTGAGGACAGGAAAATTAAAATCCTTCACTGCAGACTGCACCTCTGTTTGGACTGCTGAGTGAGCAATGTCATGATCACAAAGATCAGGGCTTAATGTCCCATCTGTAAGGTTGTTTCCCTGACGATCAGAGGTTATTGAGCATGACTAATAAACAGAAAATTTACCCTTCCAGGCTATGTAAATGTTAGAGAAAGGAGCTTGGTGAGTGGAGAGAGGCTGAGTGCTCAGATACACCTGGCTGGGTTTCCCTGTGAGCCTATGCCAAGCAGACCAAGAAGAGGGTTGGACTTTTTGCCCAAATGCAGCTGATGACCTACCCCAGGCAGCTTTTTGTAGTCTTGGAAAGTCTCTGCTGAAAACCATCAAGAGCCCACCTGGGCAGGACAACATGACATAAGCAGCAGGCTACTCTGGGGGAGCTCCTGCTCTGTTCAGGCAAAACCCAGGAGAAAAAGCAACAACCAGATGGAAGCAGGACTTGGTGTTGTGCCTTCCTGCAGAGTCAGTACTGGCAGAGATGTTATTCCAGCAGGGAGGCCAGAAACCATTAGGGGTCAGCAAGAAGAAAGGTGATGGCTTGCAGCCACAGTGATGTCTTGACTCCCAAGCCAAAGATGGCAGGGTGTGTTCCACATGGAAATTTTCTGCATGTGCCACAGCCTTGACTCAGAGGTGGCTTTGCTGAGTTAGCTTGCAAGGGTGCCAGGTGCAATGAGTCCACTAAAACCTGGCTGCAGACCTCCAAGTTTCTTACATTCCCAGTTTATGGGATGCAGTCAAATGATTTCTTTCACTGTTACCTTGCCTCTCTTATCTGATGAAACTATGGCTTTATTCAATCTCAGTATTTTTCTCCTTTCTCTGTTGTCTAGAATGTGACTAGATCAAATTTCTCCCTTCTGTCATGACCATTAGTAGCTTAATTTTTTTTTTTTACATGAGCTTTTTTAAACAATAAAATCTCTCACAGACTGTAGTTATATAATATTCAAGGTCACAGCAATCATAACAGAATCTACCTCACTTATTAGGACTGTGGTCATGGAAATGAAAATGCCCCAGCAGGAATTCTTTTTGCAGGATTTTGCTACTGCACACATAATTCATGAGACCTGATCCATGAAATATGATGCCATTTTTAGGCCCATTGCATTGAGCTGTTTAGTATCCTAGATTTTTTAGTTGTGAGGTAGAAGTAAAAAGCCTTTGGGAAAGAAAAACTACAGAATTTTTATAGATATCGCTGTTGTGTGCACATTAAGTGTCCTCAAATCCAAAGTGTCATATGATTAAAAATCATCATGTTTACAGATGTACAGGGTCTTCCCAGAGTCCTGTTGTGTTATTATTCCTCGTGTTGTCTCTGTGTCCTCCCTGCTGTCTTCTCAGCATCACAATCATCCTCACAGGAACCATTCAAGTCAGAGGAAAATCTTTAATGTGCCTTTGGTGGTTTCACTGTGGGTGGAGGAATGGTGATCCAGGGGGAAGCTGACTAGCTGCAAAACTCATGTCATTTCCTTCATTCATATTTGTCTATTCCTGATACTCCTTTTTCCTTCCATCCTGGGTGGCTGGGGATTATACTTGATCTTTGAAAACCGTGAGGCTATGTGTGATAATTTTCTGAGAATGTCTGGCCAAGAAATTTGGTGCGAATTTCACTGAAAGAGCAACTCGTTGCCAAAGGGATCTCCTCTTCACATGTCTTCTGCCATGAAAATACAACCAAGCCCTCAGTACTGAAAAGTTTATTGTAAACAAAGAGATGTGTCCACTCACTTGGTGCCTGTGGGCTCCCCTCCATGAAGTAAACACAGGATGTGATTGCCTGGGGGCCCTGTCATCAGTGGAGCTGCACTAAGATTGAGTTTGGCTTGATCGTTGTCAGGAGCTGTCTGGAACAGCTCCTTGCCAGAGGTGACTTCAGCAGACACACAGGCACTGCTGAAACACAGCCACTGCTGGACCAAACCTTTTGCTAAAGCCTTCCAGAGCAGTTAGACCTGGCAATGGTTGATACAACAGCTGTGTGGTAAGAATTTGTGTGTAAGAATTTCCCCAGCCTCGATGGGGAAGAGCAAGGAGGACTCATTTCCTTGGTTAGTGTTACATCTTTGGGATGAGCTGTAATATCTTGAATGATTATCTCTGCAATCCTTAGCGCTCCCATTTCCAGCAGGGCAGGTGCTCCCTTCAGCACAGTCTGGAAGCCTGCTGAAAGCTTTTCATCGCTGTTGCTAATCCAGATTGAGCCTTTGACTGCTGTAAAAATACCAGCACTGCAATAGCAGAAGTAGATGTGTGCCTCCTCGGACTGCAGTGTGTCACAAAATATCAATATCACTGCCACGTTTTCTCTGGGTAAGGAGGCCTTCAAAATTTAGGTGGTGGCTTCTAATCCATCTGTGTGTGCTGCAACACTTGGACGTGTACGCACCCATTGCTGTCAGCAGGATTTAAGGAAGTTTAGAAGAGCTTTGCTGTGTTGCAGCCTGAATGGTTTAGAAGTGCCCTCCTGCATTTCTGCAGGAAGTCTGCACAGGGTTAGACTCGAGCTTTAGTCAGCTCAGCAAGTTTTCATCAAAACAGGTTTAATCCCACCAAGGAAGGCGTGGATGGCATATGATTTCTGGTAGTGCACAGGTGTGCTAGAGGTCACCTGAGCTGTGGGAGTCTTCCCAATAATGCAGCAAGGTGGCAGCATGCTATGCAGTGGCTGGAGAGGAAAAACATTGCCAGAACAAGAAATTTTGCTAATTGGTCTGGGTTGAAGTTGATGCCTGGCTGTGTCATCCTAGGGCCTTGGTGAGGCGTTGCAAATTTCTTGAAATTCCGTGTTTAATTCTGAAAGCATGATAGTTTGTTTAAAGTGTTTGTGTAATTTGATGGTAATTTGAAAATAATCTTGAGAAAGTGTTTGACATCAGTAAAAAATATTCAGATTTTAACTTCAAAATAAACAAGACTCTCGTAAATATGGATAAAGGTAAGGTCACCATAGAGTATCACAGTAAGAGACCCAAGACTGTGCCAATAGTTGTTAATTTCGAAGGAAGCATTAATTTCCTCTTCCTGTTTTTCAAGAATTTTTATGTGTAGGAGAAATGCCCCTGCTGCATAAACATTTTTTTAAAAAATAATGGCTTTAAAATGCATGAACAAGAGCTTGAATCTGAATGTTTTCCTAGTACTTAAAGACTCTTTGTTTAACTCTTGCTTCCTTTTTTTTTTTCTTTTTTTTAACATAGCTATAATATGGCTGGAGCCAAGATCAGTATAGGGCAAATGTGGCCAAAACCCAATAATAAAAGAATAATATCTGCCTGTCCATCATAACCTGCTCTGTTTGTCTGCCTAATACTATAGCTAAAAAGAGAAAAAGAGCCAGAGCAGGAAGAGGAAAGGATCATTTTCTTTCCTCTGCAGATACAAGAGGGCAATTTGATCCCAGATTTGGGTTCACTTCTCACCATATTTCCACATTTGTCATCCTTCTTCAGGGGAAAAATAAAGAAACAGTAGGTGATGTTTGTTTCTGAGAAGATCATTTGGAGGTGGCAATCACGTGTGTTGGGCGTGTGGACTGCATGTGGTTGCCTGGATAAACAGAGGAGCACATTTGGTGTAAAGAGGCTAAAATAGACCCACAGACAAGGGCTGGAGCTCCTCTTAACTGCAAGGTGATCTGACATGATTGGTGTGGAATATAGACCAGTATGGAGTGACTTCACTGCTGCTCCTCACCATCAGTAACACCTCCTTAAAACAGACTGAGAGGAGCTGCTGCATCTGGTGGAATAAAGGGAAGTTACAGCATTAATAAAATCCTTTGTGCGTGTTTTCAGGCTAGCTGTTGGGAAGCTGGGAGCATCTATCACCCAAACCAGAAGGACTTGAACCACCTGGGACTGGTCTCAGCCCAGCCCTCGAATTGCTGGTAGCATTTGAGCTGATGGGCACGTTGGTGGATGATGAGGCCATCCCTCTGCTTTCTTTTGCAGCAGCTCCCATCATTGCTCTTCCAGCCACAAATGCCAGGAGCCAGAGAATCCTGGCTCCTATTCTTAGACCTCAGTCTGAGTCTTCATAGCAGGCAGGAGCTCTACACATGAGCTCTGGGACTCACTGGGACAAAATGTGTCCCAGCCTTTCAGTGTCATGGATTGATTGAGCTGGCAAAATACTCCGTGTGAAATTGTGAAATGCATTATTCATTTGCTAATTGCTAGGTTGTGTTTTTCTTGAAGGAGGCTCTCATCAGATACAGTCGTAGTAAACATGTAGAAACAAGGCACTGCATCTGATGTTATTGTGCTTTTGTGGAGAATTGGATTGGAAACGCCATTATCCAGCCTATCTTTTGGGGAAGAATCACAGCACATGGAAGGGTGTAATCAGTGATTTTTGTTGATTCAGTCAAGCAGTCTCTCTTCCCACCTGTGTTTGTGAGCCATCTGGTCACAAATAAAGAAAGGTAAAGCAGAGTATCAAGAAATGTTTAAAATCTCTTTAAATAATGGATGTTTTCTTAATTTACATGACCTCTCTAAGCCTCTTGTGAGAAAGCAAGTGGAGTGATGCAGCATAAGGTAGCAAAGATTATGCTCAGTGTTTAGACCTGGGTCCTGTCTCCTTTAATCCTGATTCAGAGGCACAATTCCTACAACTGAAGACACTCAAGTAATGACTGACCTCTTCCTTTCAGGCAGTTCCCTTACAATCCTCTGCTTGGTTGTGAATAGATGTAGACAAGATCTTAGTGTTTAGGTGCATTCAAAAGATGGGAACAAATCAGTTTTCTTTCATGCAGAGTTCCTAGTTTCCTTACCTGAAGTTTAATTGTATTGTTAAAGAATTTGGTAGGTGTTCCCCATTTGGTTTCCAGATCTTTCTGCCACAGTTTAAAGTGCATTATTTTCTGATCCCAGCTATCTGAAAGTCAAAAAGAAAAAAGCTATTGCTTTGAGGTAAGTGTAAAAGAAGTGCCCTAAATGACACTGGATAGAGGAACCATGTCTGCAACTGTTCCCTTATCACTGATTTTTCCAATCCATCAGGCTGCATACATTTGAGTTCATCAAGTAGCAAAGGACTGTGACACACAGGGCCAAGCCTGCAGAATTAGGGATGCTCTGGCAATCTGGTTTTGGCATGCTGAAGGCATATTCTCCCTGTGAGACGTTTTTCTCCTTTACTTTGATTTTAATAGGCAGTCATGTCCAATGACATTTGCTGGATTAACACAAAATAATGTGGATTTTATGAGTAGGGGTTATCATTGTGAGCATGAATCCTGTGTGTGTACATGAAAAGAGCTGCTTGTATCTCTAGCCAGACACACTACAGTCATTTCTGATCTGTGAGCTGCACATACAAATGGCACTTGAGCTCTGTAGCCTTCACCTCTGGATGAAGGTTACCCTTCTTTATTCAGTATTTGCAGGCTTGAAATTACCAGCCTCTGCTTGTTTTGGTTGCTTTTTTTTTTTTGGGGGGGGGGGGCGGGCGGAAACTGAATGCTTTTTATGACTTTCGGAATCTCTATGGTAATTTTTTGGTCAGGAAACCTTTTTTACAAGGTTCTACCTCCTACTTTTGAAAGCGCTTCACTTCTAAGTGAGGTAAGTGCTTTCGGAGAATTTCACATAAATAATTATTCTATTATATATTGAAGATGATAGGAGATAAAGCTGAAAGGAACTTGTGGGAAGTGGTGCAGGGAGAGCAAGCTGTAGTTTGAAGTAAACCACAGCCCTCTCTTTAGGCTTCATCTGCTGTTTACCTCTTTTTAATAATGTTTGCTCTTGCTTTCTTTGTGGTATTTTGGCACACCACATGGATGGGGACCACATTAATTACTACTTAATTCAGCAGGTCTAAACTGTGACTTATGAGGTGATGGGGTAGGAAGAATAGTCCTTTGGCCCAATCTCCCACTAGGACAGGGAGCTGAGAATCAGGGAAGAAACCATGGGATGTTTGACGTTGAGTGCATGGCTGGGATGCTGCCTGGCCTTTCCACACACCATGCAAGACTGGGCAAGGCTCTGAACTCCCACTCCTTTAGCTGTGCTTTTAAGGAAGGATTGTGAAGCATCTGGCCCTCAGCTAGAAAGTCAGAAGGCAGGAAATGCCTTTGCTCGCAGGATTTGCCAACTGTGGTTTCTGGTATGTTGGTGGGTGGGTTCTCAACATGTCCATCTTGATAAGAAAATGCCTAAAGCCAGACCCTGCTCCTCGTTCATCAAAGGATCATTTTCTTTATCTCTAGTTTCAATTAAATGTAGAGTTTTTAAAAACAAAAACGCACCGTGCTCCTCTCACAACCACATTTAACCTCTTAAGCCTTGTCATGTGCATCAGGAATAACTGAGTTACAGCTAAGGATCAGGGCTTATCTTCCCAGTTGAATCAATTTCTCTTAACTTTCTCCAAAGAATTTTGCATCCCCTGAAATTCTGCTTGTCACATCTTATCATAGATGAGAGGTCTTTTTCAGGGAATGTTTTAGAGGTAAAAAAACCCCCCCAAAATGTTATAAAGGTTAAAAAAGTGTCCCTATTTTGTTTTTGTAAATTATAAAAATGTAAACATAAAAATAGTCTGCTGTCTAGTGAATATTATTATTCATATTTTTTCCTGCTAAGGAAGAATGGAGAAAGAAAACATCCCATAATTTGACTGAGATATTTGAGAGGTATATAGTCTGGGTTTTGTGTTTTTAAGAAGTACATTCTTAAAAAATGCATTTGGGATTCAAATGGAAGGGTGTGGACAAAGTTGGGTTTTGGAAAAATACTGTATTTAAGAAGTATGCAATTTAAATAATGCTGATAGGAACAAAATACCAGCAAAGGATCACACTACACTTGTTTCTTTTCTGTCCAGTTTCTTACACTCCCAAAATATCAACTCTCTAACAATCTTTGGGTTCAGAACTGGTCTAGGCCAGCTGTTTCTGTATAAGTTCCTAAGTGTTGTGGATGTTAATTTAAATTGCATCAAGTGATGCCGGAGTCTTTGTCCATGGTGGTGTTCAGGGAGGCAGGACCTGCTGCTGGTCCCTTCCCATTGTTGAAGGGGTGGCATCTCCACTGGGAATTGCTCCAAGCCCATGGAGCCCACACAGCCACCAGTGGTCCTCCCAGCTGTGTATTTCCAACGTTAAAAAAGAGCTGAGTTAAATCCCAGAAGATCACATCAATGGTTGTTAGCTTACTTGTTGCCACGCCAAAATGAATTCAAATTGAACAAATGGTTTAATGCTTCCATCCTGCCTTAAGGTTCTACCTTGGCATTTGGAGCTGAAGGGATTTTTCTGCTTTCTTTGTATTCTGAAGTCCTTTCTTAGTCTTAAGCTCAGAATTTCACAGCAGCTTCACTGTAAATAAATGAACGCTGAGGAAAAAGCTGCAAACCTTTCCCAAACAACAACAAAAAAACTGCTCTCAAGTATTAGAAGTGCTTGAAATCCTGCCAAGTTTTTGAAAATGCTTCTGATTTCTTTCTTTCAGGCTTTTCTGAAATGTCTATTTGAAACACATTTTTAATATTTTTGAGGAGTTCTGGTGAATTGAAATGTCTAGTGGCCATTTTAGTGGGATATTTCTAATTATTCCAATGGAAACCTCGAAATGTTAGAATCTCTCTAGGTGCAAAGATGATGCCCTAAGAACAGGTTTGTCTTCAGTTGCCTCTGCTTTGGAATGGTAGAAAATTCACTTTCTGAATGTAAGTTGTTTTGATTGGAAGGGGGAATTCCTGCTATAATGGCTAATTTTAGGAGGAAGTTTATAGTCCTGCATATGCTTTAATCTCTCCTGAACCTCTAAATCCTGTAGGAGCCCCTCCAGGAGGAGCTCCTGGAATCCTTCCCATCCCATGAGGTTTATTCATAAAATGTGACACTCTGAAGCCATGTCTCAGCACAAAACATCATCAGGGCATGAAAGTACAGCCACAGCTCTGAAACTCAGGCTGCAGCTTTTGGCAGATCTTGAAGGGCAGGTTTGCCATTTGAAAAAGGAAATTATTTTTCTTTATTGCTAGTGATAGATATTTGTCTCTGCAAACGGGACTGCTACTGACTCTTTTGATAGTTATTTTATTTAAATCTCCTTGAAGACAAGTCTGTCAGCTGTTTTGGGGAAGGCTACATTTCTCTTAAGCCACTTACAGTCAGTTTTTCCAATTTTTTCAGCTCCTATGAGGAACTGAGTTTAAAGGGAGGATACTGATTAGTGGCAGATGGCAGAGAATGCAAACCCATCCCAGCCAGTGAGAGCTGGCAAGGATTTCTTTTAGGTTGAATGGTGGAAAAGGGGATTTTCCTGTTCTTTGAGGAGCAAAAAGAACAGCTGAGGTTCAGACCCTTTCTTGCAGCATGACAGAAACCCCTACAGGCTGGTGCAAGTTTGGCAAAGGTCTGTTTTCACATGCAGCTCAAATCCTTAAGGAATCCTTGGATTCCTGAACAGAACACTGAATCCGTAAGAACACGGGCTGGGATGGGCTGGGATGGGTTTGCAGTGACATGGGAGACCTGGGAGAATTGTACAGGGATGCTGATCCTTGTGAGAGTGGTCGAGCTGCTGGGTTTCAAAGATCGGGAGAAGACAGTAATTCAGTATTTTTCCAGTTTCCCTTAAACACAGGTGAACACTCACAGTTGCTTTTCCTACTATCATCTGTCACTGCAGATGGGAAGAAATCATGGGCTTGAGAGCTGGCTCAGACCTGTCCTGTCCTGAGGGTGTAAGGTATGGCCAGAGAGGCTTTTTCCAGGAGAAGCTTGGAGTAGATATGGAATGCCTAAAAGACTTGTTCACATGGTGTTTTTATAAATTACAACAGGTTCCTGGTACTTCTGTGCAGAAATAAGTATCAGCACTCGAGTATGCCCTCACATTGTTATGCCCTTGATGCACGTGCTGTGATGCAATTACTGAATTTTATCACAGAATCAATTAATTTGGAAAAGGCTTCTGAGATTGAGTCCAGCCTATGACCACACACCACAGTGAACTAGACCATGGCACATCCAGGCTTTTCTTGCACACCTCCAGGGATGGGGACTCCACCAGCTCCCTGGGCAGTCCATGCTGATAACCAGCCGCCCCTTCTGAGAAGAAATTCGTCCCAATGTCCAACCTAAACCTCCCCTGGTGCAGCTTGAGACAATGTCCTGTGTAATGGTGATTTAATTTTACTTTCTTGATGCTCTTTTATGTCTGTTACCACGCAATAAATCACTTTTTTCTCCTTCTGAAAGCCTGCCATGCCTGTATGTGGCAGAGCCCCAGCTGCCTGCCTACAGGGGGCAGAGAGAATTCCGCTGTGCAGGGAGAACTTTGCTCCATGGGCCAGGCGCAATGGGGTTTGCATTTTTTTCTTTTCCCACTACTTTCCTGTACAATCTTTGAGTGTGAGCCATGTCTGGAGGCAAGAATCCAGCCTAGATGGAGTGCTGTCCTGATCTGATATGACAAGCCTTGTGGAAGTGCTCAGCCTCTACCCTTTGTTGCTTCCAAGAGGGAAATCCCATTAGATTGTACAGATGAGACTGGAAGATTTTGTGTTTAGATTTCCCTAAGACAAGAAGAAAGTGAGCTTATTTTTTTTGTGTGTGTGTGTGTGGTTTTGTTTTGGTCTCTTTCAAGAAAGGAGAAGTGTTGGAAAAATAGATGTTAGGTGCATCCTTTTTCTTGAATAGTCCACGAAGTGTTGCACTTCTAACACCATTTAATGTCCTGTTTGATTCCTTTGTGGAAGAAGTTGGCAAGGCTTGCCGCACAGGGAGAGAAAGTTTGAGGTGTTGCTAGCTCATCTTGGAAGCTGAAAGTGGATTGGGATAGGAGAGCTGAGGAGATTTATCAGGGAGCAGGAGCTGTGAGCCTCAAAGTTAGCGTGGAGATGAACGTGCCAAAGAAACCTCTGCTGGGAACCATGGAAGTGAAGGGGTAACAGAGACAGTTCAGATCCCCTCTCTGCCAGTTTGCTAAAGTGGATTTGAGTGAAATTAGATGTATAACTAGCCTCCAACTTCCAAAGCATTTTTGTGTGGGTTTAGCAATCTGATTCCTGTCAAACCCAATGACTGTCACATTGACGCAAATGCCAGGCAATATTTAGAAAATTTGGGATAGGTATTTTGCCAAGGAAGAGAAAAACCCAACCCCTCTCTTTTAGCATGCATTCCTATAGGAATCAGAAATACAGAAGAAAGGGAAAAAGCATACTGAAGTGTTGACCATTCTAACAAAAATCATACTGTACTGGTCTTTTTTTGGAATTTTTTAAAAAGTTTTCCAATGGAGGCTTTTGAAGGAAAGAAAAGACTCATCCTCTGTCTTGAATTAACTTTGTTAATGATTAACAGAGCAGTGCAGTATGTGTGGTGCCTTTTAATTAAATCAGAAGAGACATGATTTGGACAAGATTTTAGTTTCACTTTGAAAGTTATTAAATAAACTGACACTGTTTTCTCTCCAGAAGTTCCTGGGAGCATCCAGTTAGCTGGTAATCCCTGTGCTGGTAATATTTAGTGAAATAAAGCTGCTTCTAAAACACCTAAGGGCCAGTACCAGATATTAAAAATTACTGGTCCAGTTAGAGAGAGACATAACTGAACATATACCTGCATGGGGCAGGGTCTGGTCTGAGGATCCCACTTCATTTCAGGGATAACAAAGGTCCAAACTGACTGTTTCAGGTCAAATTTGCATTTTGAATGCCTCTGAGCTGTTCAAGTGGCATAAGCTGTCGAACAGTTGGTGAACTCTGAATTCCTTTGGTGGAATTCTGATGGCTTTTGCTGGCTGGGTTTATGGGGTTGTTTGTGAAGTGAGATCCTGGCTGGGGCTTGGATGTTGCTCACCGGTAAAATTCAGAGTATCATAAGATAGGAGCTTTTGGTACAGGAACGTCTCCATAAATGGACGCAGCAGCAAATAAATGCTCTTCTCCTCCCAGAGCTGTGTGCATGTGTGCCTGTGCACACATTTATATAAAACTCTCCCAGCAGTGAAGGATCAAGCCCAAAGCCTGGACTCACACCCCGGATTCAGACTGGACCAGGACAGTGGATGCTCTTGGCACACAGGGGTGAATAGATCCAACCTTTCACACTCTGAGTTTGCTGCTGTTTAGGATTGTTGTAATCTGTCTGTCAAGGAGCTGTGGCTGAGGCCTCCACCCATGCCCTCTCAGCAGGAAAATGAAGGCAGAGCCTGTTTTGCCTGGAGATGCATCTCTCATTGCGTTTGTATCACACCTACCACATCGTGGCTCCTTCTGGCTTTTGTGGCCAAGCTTGAAGTGAGTCGTTACCTTTGCAGCATGCCTCCAATATTTTAAAAATAACATTAATAATCTCATATAAAACCTGTTGTTGAAATTACTTATTGCCAGAAACAGCTAGGGCAAAGAGAACTTACATCTACATTTTTGGCAGCTTTATGCAGCTTTCTGTTTTGTGGGCTCTGCAGGTATCATCCTACATGACTGTGAGCAGAAGTCCTACAAGTCTGGGCTTTGAGTTTTATCCTTCACAGTGATAAAGCTGACATTTATTAATAGCCATTATAATTCAGGTATAAATGAGAGACGGCAAATTTTAAAGTTTGAAAGCCAAAATACTAGATTGCTTTTTATTGCTGTGAGAATTGCCACGTGTCCCTGAAATGCATAAAGCACAAAAGAATGGGTGTGGAATTGAATGGGGAGACAATGGCTCTTCCATCTGCTCGTGGTGGCTGAGAAATGGGACAGACCAGAGCCTGTTCCTCACCTGTGGCAGTGCCAGGGCACAGGGAGAAGTGATAAAACCTTTGTGATTGCTTCCCTCTTACATTTTCCTCCATTATGGTTGTCTAGTGACCAGAAAGTGTCTGTATCCTGGTGGTTATACAGAGACTATTCTTTGGATCTCTGTGTTTATTTGAAAGCAGTGAAGACATAGAACAAAATGCTTTGGTGGAAACGGTCTCTCACACCCAGGAAATACTGTGCTGCTTTATTTCTGGATTGTGCATTTTTCCCTAAGTGACCGATAGAGAATGCAAACACCAGCAAATACGTTTTTCTTATCAAGTTTCAATTTACAGTGATAGTTCTCCTTGGAATATGATTTTAACACTTGTCTTGGAGTTTGTTTTGTTTAGTGTTACAGCCATACGTGCAGCCAGTAACTCTCCATGTGAAAAGTGGGATAATATTATCTGAAAAACTGAGGACAGTCAGAGAAAATCAAATTCTTTTCCCCATTGAGGACCAGACTCCTGCCTGCACTATCCAAGTCCATCCTGTCTCAGCAAAGCAGGCATCAGATAGGATTGAATGCTGCATGGACTCTACATGGGTCTTATCTGGAGCTACCTATTTTGGAAGTGTTTATAATTTCAGGCTGTGGGCTCTTGCATTCCAATGTACAAGGCTTGTGTTCCCAGTCCTGCAGAGCTTGTCTATGCAAATAGTTCAAGCTTCTGATAAGGCATTTGCTGCTTGATAATGTGTCAGTGTGAACATGCAAATTCTGCTTGTGTGTGGCTCCAGGATTTGCACATGCAGATGCCCAAACCTACCTATTTCACTTTCAGTGTGTATTTTAATACATAAATCCACTTACAGAGCTGGGTACTCACAGCTTTCATTGAACAGGTTAAAATTTTTGACACTGCTGCTCTTTATGGGCACTCAGGTAGTTGTAACTGTGGGATAGATTTAAAAAATGAAGGGAAGAACAGATATCATAGCTGTAGGATGGGTTCTTAGTGTTGTACCCTGAAAGAGCTTGGAAAACTTGCAACTGGGAAATGGCAGAGTCTCCATTACTTGAGATATTTACAGCTTGACTTGGAAAAAAACCCCAAAACAACAACATAGTAAGAGCTCAGCATTATTTGATGACGAAGTGCACAGTCTTGTTTTTATAAGTACTCAAGAGATATACTCCAAGAGCTTATTGTATGAGCTGCCAGACTTTACCTGCAGCATGTGATTTAGTACACAAAGTGTTGTTCATCTGTGAAATAAATTTCCCTGCTCACATGCCAGTGTCCTAGAATGAAATCTCCTAGGATGGTGAGTGCAGATGCTTTTTTCCCTGTGAGATGCATCCACTGAGTTCCCTGCAGTGAACTGTATTGGGGCATTTCAGAACAGACCTTAAAAAAAACCAACGGAGTTTGTCTGCTCCGTGAGAACATGAAAGGGACTGTGGCATCTTTCATTTTCCCAGGGAGGCTACAGTTAAAAATATTCTTCAAATAAGGAGCAGATGTTAATGTCATTAGAATGGATTTTCATAAAAAACAGAGTTCTCTTGCAAAATGCCAGTAGTTCTGCAGACTTCTCTACGAGTCTGCCTGCCTATTTCAGACTTGTGGCACAGAGATGGGGCTATTCAGGGAGAGCTATTTAGTGTGTCTGAAACTAATCAGGTACATTTCTGTAAGCTGCCTGTTTTAAAATTGGACTAAACAGCTAAAGAAACATGAAAGTATTTTAAAAACAGGATAAGAAGAGTGAGCATCACAGTGAATTCCCTGTTGACAAACAGGTAGAGAATGGAATAAACTACATGTGGATAGTCATGGTCTGGACAGTGCATATATCTCTGTCAGGTTCTAAATCCACTGTCATTTCAAAAGAAAAAAATACTTTTTGATCAGCTCACTGAAAACTCAGCCTTGCCTGCAGAAATGGTTAAAGTAAAAATAACAAACAAAATATTAAGTGGCTCTCTGGATGACCTCTGGACATTTTTATTGTTAGTATGAGTAGACATTGGAACCTCCCAGTAATAATTTCCTTTTGGAAAGCTCTCGTGTCTCCTTCTTCCTCCTCATTTTACTGCTTTTAATATTCAGAAAATAGGAAAGGCCCTGTAGTTCCTTTCCTTGCTGCAGTGGATGACCTTATACTCTCCTAGAGCCATTTGCCTTGAGTTCATTGGCACGAATGACACCTCACAAGTGCCCTAGTGTAGTCAGCATTTGCTTGCTCTAGATTTTGTCTCTTCCTAGTGCCTTCCTTAGGGGTCTTGGTGTCCTAGATCTCTGGAGCATCAGGACATACAAGGAATGCAGGTTGAGACACGTCTCCTGCCCCACCACCTTTTGTGCTTCAGATGCCCGTGTGAATTTTTGAGATTATCTGGGAGGTGATTTGCCTCTTCCTGCTCCATATGCAATATCTTCACCTCAAGGCCACAGCGTACTGAGAGCATCCCTCTTGGTTAAGCTGCTGGAGTAAACAACAAACATTTGGCTTCCAAATATTAAAGGGATTACGAAGTGCAAGGACCTGTAACTGCCTCAGATCCCGCTCCCACTTCTTTTCAAAGGGGTTGCAAGCATGGCACAATGTGTTTCAGCCTCCTTCAGGGGAGCTGCATCTGCACTGCTGGAAGCTTAGGGAGCTGCTGGATCCACCCCCAGCTGAATGGGAATGATTGGCATTGCAGGGGTTGGCATCCTCCTCTGTGCTGCAGACAGGGTGATCCAATGGCCCTGCGGCTCTTGTTCAAACAGTGCTGTTCCTGGGCTGGATGCACTTTATGGCTCCAATGATGGGCACAGCTCCAGGGCAGCTGGGGTGAGGCCTCCTGGGCACTCCCCAGGGCACCCCCAAGCTGTTCCTGTGGGTTATCCCAGCTCCACATGGCAGTGTGCTGCTCTCCTTATCCAGTGGATTGACATCTGTGTGTCCAGGGCTGATCTTTGCAAGTGTCACAAGTCATGCTTGTGGCAATTTCTGGGTGGAAGAAAGGATAATAACAACACCGGTGCTGTCAAATTAAAAATTAATTTGTGGGATGCCAACATGCAAAGCATGTTGAGCAGTTGTTGACAAGGATGCTTGCCACAGATAACGCTACAGACACTGATAGTGCTTGCAAGTAGGATTTTCTCACCTGATTTATCTTCAGTTCCTCATTTGCAGGCAAAGATGGCACATGCCTTGAGGATAGGCATGCATGACCAGCACTGTTCATTGCTGAATCTACAGGCAAATGAAATCTATTCTCAGGAGTGCTGTAGATGCAATTTCTTGTTAAAGTCTTGAAGTTAAAAATGGGTTGACCTTGTGAAACATGGTGTTTCGCCTGGCGTGAAGCTCTCTTCCAGAATTTTGTAATTCAAAGCAATATTTGGAAGTGTGAAGAAAGAAAAACTGTGATTCCTGTTGCTATCCTAAGAAGAGTATTTTAAAATATTTTAAAATGTGTACTACAAGTGGAAGAGGCTTCCCCTGTTTCTAATGGCCAACAAATAGAGCCATGGATGGCAGTACAGGCAGATTTTCTAAAATTCTGAAACTGTTCTTTAAAGATGTAGAGTGTGGTGTTTTAGAGTTAGTCAATTTGCTTTTATTTTTGTCCTGAATGGGAGCTGTTTTGTTGGTGAGCAGTGCAACAACCTAATTTATTCCAGGATGGATTGAAAAGAGTGTAGAACAATCAACTGGAATAAAAAGATTCTGCAACACTGTAGTAAAGAGAGACCTGTATTAGAAATCTGTGGAGCTGCCTTGGAACCCAGTTTACAATTTCATAAACATCAACACCTACATCTAGCATGTGATTAAAAGGTGTATTTTGGAAGAACAGTGATATGATCTCTGTTTAATTAATGCTCTTCCCGAGGGAAGAATTCTGCTTCTGTAATTCCTCAGCTGTAGAAATGCCTTTTCCAGGAAAGGTAAATATTCTTCCTTTCTCCCCAGCATTTTTAAGGATCCTATGTATTCACACTGCCTTACATGTTCACCTTCCTTTAAGGGCAGGGTAAAAAAAAATGTAGCCATGGCCTGCCTGCTGCACCCTCATTTCATTTGCAGATCTCTCTTCAATCACAGAAGTGGTGGAATTCATATTTTCCTCCCTTGGCAACCAGTACTGTTGGCCTTTCCTTGCTCCAGACCAGAATTCCAGTATATTTTATACACCAAAAGATTGGCAGTTTAGTGTACTTTAGAGCAAAGGGCTGGCTCTACAGACGGTGTGCATGAAGGAAAAGCAACTTTGTGGGGTACTGCAGACCTGTTTCTGTGTGTGTTTGAAAAAAGCCCTTGTATGTGCTTGCAAGGGAATCATTCAGCTTTCTATAAAGCACAGAGTTGTTACCTTTTCACAAAAAATCTATCTTACCAAAAGTGTAGACAGAGTTTTTGGGAGGAGAAAAGATCCAGTCATTGCCTATGAGACTTAAGCAGAGAATAAATTAATATCAGTGCTCAGAGATTCTTGAAAGCTCTGAGGACAGAAGAGTCGGGGTTGGTGCTTCCCTGGCCATGCAGCTTTGTCCAAGGCTTTGTGCAGAGGGTGGCCTGGGTGCTCACCCCAAGGTGAGAGTGCCGCCTGCTGAACCCACACATTCCTCCCCACAGACAGGAAAGCTCGCAGAGCAGAGATTTCCCTTTGGGGCATTAATCCATCCACACCCACTCTTGTAATTTATGAGGGCTAACAAGATCACAGCCCGGGGTGGAATAGCTGCAGGACTGCACAGTAAGTGGTTTCAGTTTGCTCACAGTTCTGGGCTTTGAGGGGAGGAGGTATGAGAGCCAAGCATATGAAACTGGTAAGTGATGGTGCCTCCATTTAAATCACTGTTTGCATTTCTGTTTCCTGCTCCCTTCACTGGATTACATGGAAGAACACTGAGGACAGTCTGTTAGGCTGGATTCAGCTCCAGCCCTGATTTAAATCCTGTTGTTACACCAGAGATGGTTTTACCTTGACTGCAGTTGAGCTTGCAGCAATTCCCCACCTCCCTGGATTTGTTTGTGTTTGGCAATCACCCTCAGTCTTGGGCTGTCTGATCCAGCCTGACCTTTCACAAGTTAGACTGGATGCAAGTGCCTGCAAAATGCTTAGGCAGTGATTTACTATCAAAAGGGAGGACTGTTCCCTGGACCATTATTTTATATCTGGGCCCTCTCATCTCTTGGCAGATTGCAATGTGTCTTTCCTATGAGCAAATACTTGCAAAGGCTCCTCTGTGCAGTGCTGAGGCTGCTTGGTGCTCAGACAAGCTGCCTGAACAGAATCCCTTTCTGTGAAAGCCGAATGAGAAGCAGGAGTTTGTCAGACAGCTTGAGCAGCTGAGAAATGTGCAGGAATTTCTGTCACTGGGGGCCCAGCAGTGATGAGGAGGATCTATTAGAGAGAATACAGTAAAAAAAAAAAAAGAAATAATCATACAATCACAGAGCAGAGAGGAGGGGGATATGAGATAGATAATGAGCTTGACAACAGGCAGATACAGACTGCCATCTGCCATTCCAGGAGCTACAGGACCAGCCAAATGGTTAACCTGTGAGGTGGAAAGAGCATCCAATGAATCTCGCATGCCTGAAAGGATAATGGCATTTTTATTATCTCATTCCACGCCCTGATCATCCCAGCCATTTGCTCCCTGGAGCTGCCAGCAGTGTGCACTGATTCATACGCCGCAGACATGATCAGCAGATCATACTGCAGGCAGAACTTGTCAAGCCTTTCCAAGTGAGTTGCCAGTTTATTATATCTCTATGGATTTAGGCTTTTGGTGTTGTGTAGGAGGTGCTGGGATGGTGGAAGTGGCAAGGGGAGCAGAATGGTGTAACAAGCTGGGAAATGAGCAATGGATGTAGGTTGGGTTCTTCTGCTTTTTATTGCTACATCGTGCTCTATTGTCTAAAACCTTTGTATTCATGCATTTTCTCTTACCTGAATTGCAGAATTCGAGTTGTTCAGGGGCAGAAGGATATGTTGGGAGAGCTGGCTGCTAATTGGAGTTCTGTTGGTGGGAAGTTTGCAGAGTTTCCTAGTTTGTGTGAAAGGTTTCACATAATTCAGATTGCTTAATTCACCGAGTAAATAAAATCCTTGTGGCACATTCATCTCTGAATGTGGAAGGGAAAGCAAGAGAAGACAATCAATTAGCCTGTGTAATATTGGCAGTAATGTAATCTGCTTTATTCTTGTCCTGTGTTGTTTTGTTGGTCTGCTTTGTGAGTTGATGGGTAGGAATCAGGACACTGCTATGTTTCTAAATTGCTGTGATTTATATAAGGCTTTGGTGTAAAGCTTGAGAGAGGTTTTGGGGGCAAGAGCAACTGGGATTTCTGTTTATGTTTTTTAGAGTTTCCAGCATGATATCCCGTGCTCTTGGAGGGAGAAGGAGCTCAGGGATTTCCTGAACTCAGCCCCTCCAAGAAGTCGCTTCCAGGAATCTGAAATCCTTCACTGTGATTTCAGAAATTGGGCAATAAATAATAATTTAACCAAGAGCATGTCAGATGACATTTTTTTGTGTGCTGTTCTGTGGTGAAATAGAGCCACAAGCCACAGCAGCCAGCCCTCCCACACCTCTGTATGGGAACTGGGAGCAGCCGTGGGGGAGCACCAATTTCCCTGCACTCAGTGCAAGGGGAAAGCACAGGAGGGGAAGGGGCAAAGCAGGTGAGATTTGGACACTTTAGTGATTATATAGGTGGTGAAAACATTGACTCATGATACCTGATGTGGGGAGCTGGCCCTGAGTGCGGGCTGGACCTCCCAGGTGACCTTGGGATCCTTTTTAGTCTGTGCTGGTTTAGGGTGGTGTCAGGGTCTGGCCATTTTATTTAAAACATTGGGAGCTATTAGATATCCTTGCTGGGGGATATTCTCCTCCATTCCCTTTTGGGCAGGAGAGGGAACCAGCAGTGTGTATCTGGTGTGTTGGGGGAGTGCTGGGAGCAAAGCCTTCATTTCAGTGTGAAGTGAGTTCACTGAAATCAGTGGAATTATGTCTTAGTGAAAACATTCCCTTTCTCCTGGAGTATGATCAGCTACTGCACTGTTGTTTTCCTGTATCTTGAGAGTCTTGGGTTCTGTAACAGCTTCTAACAAAAGCAGACACACCTTGAAAACCAGACATGGGTTTCTTTTGTCAAGACTCACAGTAGCATGCTTGAGGAAGAAAAGCAAAGTTCTCTTTGGAAAGGACTCTGAAGAGAAATCAAATGTGTGGCCAGAACTCGGAAACTGATTTATTCCCTTGTAACAAACATCTCCGTGACCTCAGGCCAAAAGAGGGAAGACACCTTTAGGGCTACCCACAGAGGCTCCTTCAAAGCATTGCTCACAGAAATACACGATGAAATCCTGCCCTTCCCAGGCTGAGGCATAACGTAATCATTCCAAGAGCTCACGTCTTCTCAGGAGATTGCAGTGGAAAAGAAAAGGAGTATTAAAATCCTTATATGTTAACTCTCTGGAGACTCTCCAGGGAAAAGGAGGAGGCTGTTATTGCATTATTTTGAATGAGGTACTATGTGATTGTTAACTTCTTGCAAATGTCCTCTAATGGCCCCTTTACATGATCATTTCATCTGTGTTGTTTAAAGATATTTTCTGTGCTTTCAGTGGACTTGTGGTATTTGTAGAAAATTTTGTAATTGCTAAATAGCTGAATATAATCCTGTTAGCATTTGATACACTAGAAATTAAAAGCAGAAGCTCTCAGCGGAGCCAAGAAATCATTCCGGTTGGCCTGAAAACATGAAGTCTGTTTAATAAATGTATAGGGATTGGCTTGGCTCACTGTGCTGGACACTAAAGTGTTTACTGTGCAAGTTCCTAGGGAAGGCAGAAGTTCTCTTTGCCAACAGGTAGAATGTTTTCTTCCAGCAAATGATAGCTTCTGTTCAAACTTCAGTTTGGTTGTTGGAAGCTCGGGTTTTTTGCAGCATTTTCTTTGTATTGAGGGTTTTCTCTTCTGTTCCCTGGCTGGATGTTCAAGACTGATATCAGCTAGTTTTTTTAGGAGAATAGAGAGGGGTTTAAGAGGATTCCTTCTCAAACAGCAGTGGTGTTGGTGGCACTCTGTTATCTGGTTAATTCTGCTCCAAAAATTGACTCTGTTAATTTTCACTTGAAGCTCTCTCCTTCTTCTGTCCTTCTCTTTCGACCATGCTCTTCATATTCCTGTTCCCCCGTGGGCAGAGGCCTGAACCCTTAATTTCTAAAAGCTTTTTTACATTACTGAGGTAATGCAAGAAGAACATAATGTAACAACACAAAGACGTTTGCCCTAGTGAGGTTATTTTTCCTGTTTTGTAAGCAAAGAATCCCAGTCTCAATTTCTGAAAGCGGCTCTTCCCCAGCAGTGACAAGTCTACATGAAGAACTGAAATATTTTGAGTGGGAGTTTCTGTGGCAGAGAAAGGACAGGTCTATAGGGAAACATCTGAGATTTTGCAGCCTTCTTGCCTCAGAAAGCAAGATTTTGCTGAAAGATGTTGTTTTCAGCATCAGAAAAGCATTGGCTCTCATGAGCACAAAGCTGGAGTAGAGTTTTGAGCATCCACCTCAGTCTTAAATTGAGACTGTGAGCATCAAACATCTAAAGTTTTGTGAGAGAACAAGTGACTTGGGAGAGTTTCATGAAAATTCTGAGCTAAATTCTCCTGTGCAAGCCTTGGTTCAAGCCAGGAACTTGCTGTGAATCCAACTGCCTGAAATGAGCTGTGAGAACTGCTTCTGATGAGAGGTAAATTTAGTAAAACCTAAAAAATATGGGAGAGTTTTGGCCAGAACTCTTTCAGAATGGTTCAGAGCAGAGCTGATTATGAGTTCATGTCAGGTTTTTGAAATTGATTTTGTCTAAATTAAAATAATAGGAAATACTTTTTTTAAAATTATTTTTTACACTGTCTAGATAAGAAATTACTGAGTTGCACCTTTGTAACTAGTTTTTGTAAATAAAAAATTCTGATGTTTTAGATCTTTTGATTCTTTTGACTTACCTTTAAAGAGAAAAGTAAAAAGAAAAACTTTAATGAAGGATTTGCTTTTTTGTCCCAGGCTGAATTAAAAAAACAAACAAACAAACAAAAAAAACCAAACCCAAAACAAAACAAAAAAAAAAACCCAAAAAAAAAACCCCAAAAAACTCTGAACATTTTCCATATCACTTCACTCTGACAAGGGTTTTTGCTTCTGCTTCAGCAAAACTAGAATATTCATTGTTAGTGCAGATCTTAAATCCAGATAGCTCCTCCATAGCCACACTGTTGGCATAGGTGTTCAACCAGTGGTGGATGGGGGTGGTAGAGCTTTATCCTGCTGCTTCCTACCCCTGCCTTTCCCTTTCCTGCCAAACATGCACTCCCCATCCACCCTCTTCCCAATGCAGAATAAAACAGGAAAAACTCAGGGAAATTCTCTGGTGATTACTCTAGCCCTTCTTTGCTTCAGTTCATATATATGTATATATGCCCATATAAAGCAGATGAAGTCAGCTATGCCTGGTAAATTAAATCCATCAGTCATTGAAATAATTGAAACATAGAGGCTCAGCTTACTGTAACTCCTCACTCTATCCACATTTTACCTTGTAAAAAAACCCCAAAACTTTCAAAAAACTCTTTCTTGCACTGTTTTAATGTACTGGCTATTTGATTTATCTTTTGGGATGTGTAAGCTCTTAAATGTAGTGAAAAAGTCTCCTTGAGTTCAGTAAGGCAGCTTGTATGTATAAGTGGCCACAGAGCCAAGTTTATAATTATATATCTGGATAATGTTAGCCTTCATACATTTATCCATTCCAATTTTAATTCTCCATTTCATAAAATCTATGATCAAATTTTGGAGGCCAAGCTAAGCCGATGCCGCCCCTTTTAATTTAGGACTCAGCGCTTTTATTCTCCTTCTCTGCTTTACTTTTACCAGTCACTTTCTTTTTGTGCTGATGTGCAGCACATATTGTTAAAGGCACTTATTAGAGCTGGAGTTCTACAGCATGGAGACTGTCCTAATAAGGGAAAAAAACAGCCCTTTATTGGTGAGGTAAGAGAAATCAGGCAGTGGATGATTTTTTTTTTTTTTGCTGATGGAGAAGGATAAGGTGTGGTTTGGCAGGTACCGCATCGGTTTGGCATTTGCTGACACGGTTCCTCTTTTCTGCAGTTCAAATCCTTTGCAGAGCAGACAGGGAGGGCTTCCCTCACTCCCCCTTTTGCCTTCCCCTCCCCTCTTCCTTCTCTTTTCCACAAGTGTTCAGCTGTTGCTGTGAAATCTCACTCTGACACTCAAGCTGGATGTGGTAACGAGATATTTTTGCAACTCCACCAGTGCAATTCTGTAATCACCTTTTTGGGGGACAGCGAGCACACTGGAAAACAGTTTTCCATATGGGGTTTTTTACCTCTAAAGCATTTAAGCAGTTTGTGAAGCTGTCAGAAAATCACACTGTAGTCCAAGGTATTTTGATACAATTTCTCTCTTCTCCAAAACCCACTATTGAAGCAAAATACTGGCTACAAGCTTGAGTTGATTCCTCATCTGTTTCTCCCTTCCAATTGCTCTGGATGCACATATTGAATTCCAGAGATGAGCAGCACATCCCAGCCTTAAGTACAGGCTTCACATCTGAAGTCAATGTGGTTCCTTGACTTTTAAGCTGAGTTACTGTGAACAGAGTTTTGAATGAGGACAGAAGCTGGTATTTCGGGGGTTTTGTTCCTCAGTCTGTTTATCTCTTGGTAAAAGAATACTAAGCCAAGTATTGGCTCTGCTTAAATTCACTTCGTGCTGCATCAGAAGACTTAAACTGATGTAAAGTGGCTGCCCCTTTTCCACCTGTTGGTCTGGTGTGTTTCTTTGATTGGAGGAGGAATAATGGTTAACTTAGTCACTAATACCCAGTTTTCTCTGTCAGTCTTTTGCTCGTTTTCTTCTGAATACTGTGCATTTGCTGGCATCACTTGTGAAGCAGTTTTTTTTTTTCCTTCGCTCCCCACCATAGTAATTCTAGGGTACTTATCCTGTCATTATTGAGGTTAGCTTACTGTAGGGAAAGGATGTGAAAGACATATGGATGATAATAAAGCAGAAAAGGAAAATAAACAGCTTTAGCAGCAGGGGTTAGATGTACCAGTTCGCATTAAGCAAAACATACAGATGCACCTCTAGGTGTGGACTACTCCCAAAAGCTTAATAAACAACCCCTTTTTGGGGGGATTTGTAAGTTTGGGGTTTTTTTGCAAGCTGCTTGTTTGTATTCAGATTCTCTCTCAGCCAGCATTTCTCTTGATGATCAGGGACTTGGCTAACTTAGTCATCTTTTTTAGTTTCCATCTACCACTTTTCCATATACCTTGACGAAGCAACAGTGAGAAATACTCAGTTTCTCATGAGCAAGATTGACTCCAGCAGAACCTGGCATGCCAAATGGAGAGAATTAAATCTTTTTCAGATCACTTTCAATCTGCTTTATACTTCTCTTTAGCAGGATATGGTCCTGCTGCAGGTCCTCAAGGCAAACATTGCTGTATTATGGAACAAAAAATAAAAGGTGATTCTGGGTCCAGACTGAACAGTATTCAGAAATATCTCCTAGCTGGTGTCCTATGTATTTAAAAAAATGAGAAAACAGCCCCTGGAGAAGCCATCCATGTGCATTTGTTTTCCTTCTCACGATTCTTCTAGAAATGTGGAGGCCTGTCCTAGAGGTGTGTCCTTGAGACCAATGACAGTACAGGATGTAAAATTCTGGCTCCTGTTCGGTTTGCCGAAGCCAAATTGCCTGCAGGCCTTTCTAACCATAAAAATATATTACATGTTTCTGAACAGGAGGGTTTTGGCTTGCCAGATTCCATCTGCAATTCGTTCAGCACTGGAGTTGCTGCAGTGTAATTACAGAAGAACCTTCTAGCATCACTACTGTTGTTGTCCTGGCTCATTCCTTACTATGGTTTTTTGGGGTTATTTTGTTTTGGGTTTGTTTGTTTGTGCTTCTTTTGTTATACTTGATTTAGTGGAGTTTGTGGCTCAGCAAGAGGACCATGGGATGGATGAACCTCACAAGCTCAATGCAATGTGGGTTCCAGCATCCAAAAATGATGTGTGTCACCATCATCACACACTGACATGGTCATGGTGGAACCTTTGCAGTCTCTTTGGTCATTTTCTGGTTGTTCCTGGCTTTCCAGCTCCCATCAGTTACAGTGATGTTCTCCATTGTCATGTGTTTCCTTTTCCCCTTTTTAAAAATTTTTCCCTTTCAATCATCTCTTGATAATGTTTTGTTTGATTATTTTGCAAAGCCCAAATGAAGTTTGCTCCGACCTTACTGTATTCTCTTGCACACTGATGTCTGTAAAACAAGAATCCCATTTTTAAATTAGGGTGTGTATTTTGTGTAACACTCATCTTTCCTCTGTGAAGGCTGAGGTTTTTAGGATTCTGTTTGTCCTGCAAGAGGAAAATCACTGTCATGTGCTCTGGGTGTGTAAGATGGTGTTGTGCATCTTGGCCTTAGTCATCTCCCTCCTCCTGGAACAGGAGTGGTCAGACACATCATGTCAGCAGTTTTCTTTCTCAGGATTGCAAAAAGCCCAAAAGCCTAATTAGCAGAGGCCACATCTGTTTCCAAAGCCAGCTAAATTTTTACTTTAGTTAGAAAGATGAAGTTTGAGGATGAATTTTCTCCTCATTCCTCTGCTAAATTTGCCATAAAGGCTGTAGCAAAGCAGTTTTGTTGTTTTTCTCTGAAAAGCTTTTACTCCAGGCTTACCAAACTTTAAAAACTCTCTTCATGCTGTAGCAGAGCTATCTTGGTGTTCCCATAGTCCTTATCTATATGGCTGTGAAATCTTCCCACTGACTGCATGTGCATTAGTGATGATTTGCAGCCCATTCAGCTGAGAACAAATATTCCTTTCTTGTGCATATCTGAGAGCTGTATTTGGTCTTTTGGCATTTTGGGAAGCCATGAGGTTAATTACTTACCTGAATTCCTGGATTCTTCCCTGTCTTTCAAGCTCACCCAGCACCCTGTGAAGTGCTGAGGTAGGAGAGAGCGTCTCCCACCCAGCCCTGTGTTTATTGCCCTTGAACAATTTTGAGTGATGGTATTTTGAGCAAACTTTGGTCAAACGTCCAGAAAACCTGTTTGCATATGATTATAGCTATGCACCAACACTGGCAGTCTGTCTCTTGCTCATCATGAGCTGGGAGAAGCACCCCTAAGTACATCCAAGAGCACCTCATAGGCAGAGGATTGCAAGCATTTGGGTCAGGGTTACACCTGTGCTTGATGTAGGTGATGCCTGTTGGCCTCTGGATCCTGAAATGCATGATTTTTTTTTTTTTTTTTTTCACTGAATATCCCTGAGCATTAGTCAGATGGCAACTGGAGCACAAGGGATTTTAAGCATCTCACACAGGAACCTGTAGCAGAAGAGGAGCCAAATGAAGTCTTTGAAACCTGGTATTCAGCAATATAACTCTTAGCATGTTAATTTGAATTAAGAGCGGTCTTAAGTTATTGTTCCAATTTAGAGTATTGCAGATTCCTAGATCTTTTTGTTACCTTGTAGCTGCTAAGGGTTATTATCTTTTTCAGATAGATAATTACCACCTTCTTGTTTACTCAGTAATCTCGGTTGAAATGTGGTAACAGGTTGGACCATACTCTGTGTGAGCAGGAATTCAAATTGTCTTACGCTTGTCCTAATTCTTTGTTGTGCCAAGTATTTGTCATTTTATGTTGCCAAATCCTTGCTTTACAAATGTTGTACTTTCACAACAGTATATTAAACGTAAATTTGCTATCCAGTGCTTGGGTTTTGGCCCCTTCCAGTGCCTTTCAGGCTGCATGACTTAAATTCAGTGAGAACTTTTTATAAAAGGATAAATGGAACTGCATCTCCCTTGCAATGGACTTGGTGTGTGTCTGTGAATGGTTACTACGGATTGCTGGGAGGAGGATTCTTGGATGAGCAGTGCATGGTTGGATCAAGTTTAAGGTCTGTTCTCTGGTGCTATTTCTAAGGATCCATCTGCTCTGCAAATGCCTCCAAAATCCATCTGCTGTGCAAACGCTTGCAGAGTTTCAGTGACACCCCAAAACACTCTGTCTTGCAGTCCAGGTAAGAGGGGAGAAGTTTTGACTCCGAATCAAGACCAAGTTCTGCAAGAGCTGGTGTTGGAAGGGTTGGTGACATTCAGGTCACTCCCACGGACACTGTGGGACCCAGGAGGGAGCAGTGAGAGCTGTGGTGCACAGAAGCATTCCCGTGTGGCTTCCCACAGTCTCTCTAGGACTGAAACCTCTCTGCTGTCAAGCTGGGGTTTTCTCACTCCATCAGCTTTTGGGAGTCCTACCTCACCAAGTCCTACTGAGCTTTCTGTACATGTTGAAGCTTGAGAAGCAGAAGAGTGTGGCAGCAAGCAAACTCCTTGTTTCCCAGTGGTAGGATGATGACCCTGAACCCCATTTCTCATACTTTCAGGCATTTTAGAGTATCTCAGTTCCCAGCCCAGTCCTTCAAATGGCTCCAGACGGTGTTGAGCCTTGCTGACCCTTGTGAAAAGTCTGAGGTGCTTGTGCGGTGACGCAACCACAAGATCCCCTGGACTAAACTTGCTTTTGGCCCTTCCTTTCCTGTTTCCCAGTGAGCACACCTCTTTTTTAAAAATGTAGACTACTGACTTGGAAATACCTAGTGACAGAAGGCATTACTTAAAAGAAGAGACAGAGATTATTTAGAGAGACAGGCCATCACTTGATCAGAGAGAGCTCAGGGAAGCATGTCTCTTTGTTCAGTATGCCAGGAAAAGACATCTCAGGATAATTCTGTCAGTGGCTTTCACGTGCCTTCAGGAGCAGCAGTGGAAGTCAGCACAGTGCAGCTGTTGGAGATGGGACTGGGAGGGAGGAGTCCACATACTTACAACAGCTCCCTTTAGAAGTTGCTGGAAGAACTCCTGGTGGCTCCAACAAGTTTTTGGAGCAGGTGTGAAGTAGTGCAGCCAAAAGAGAACTGTATCTGCTCTGTGGTTTAGACTAAAAGCAGTACATTAATCTATATATCTGTTTTTCCATTCCATAAACCGGCATTATAATAGTCATAATACCCACCACACAGAAGTCAGAAGGGCTGCAAGGATTGCTTAACATTTGTAAAACACGTTGAGATCTTTTGATGGAAAGAATTTAACAAGTGCCTAGAACTAGTATAACAAAGGGAGAATAGCAATTGGTCTGCATTCACTTCTGGAATGGAATGGGTTATACCAGAAGCCTTGGCTTAAGTGTCTGCGGGCGTGTATGTCTAATGGTGAATTTTTTGATTACCCTTTCTGTAAAAATGTTAGTTGAAACTGTTAGATGGCTTTGCTTCTTGGGGATGGAAACTGATCAGGGCTTGTCTCCTGTCACCTTGGGGATTAGATCCTCTTTTGGCTGCCCTTGCAGTCTGTTTCCATTGGCTGTGTTGCTTTCTAACCACGGCTCTTTGCCATCCTTCCTGTCTTGATGCTCACCTGTGTAAAGCATTTTGCAACAGCTGTTACTGCTTCCTGTGTGGAACTGCTTATTCCAGAATGAAACTGAAATTATCAGCAGCAACAACAACAAAAAGGGTGCCATAATAACTGCTGTGGTTTGAAATCACACTGAATACTGCAGAAAAGCCCCTTATCCCATCCCCATACCTCCACAGGGCGGTTTCTCTTGTGTTAGGTTCCTCTTTACAGCTGCCTGTGTCCCTTTGGAAGTCTCCAGGTTGCAGGCACTTTTAGGGCAAGCAAATTGTTATTTTCTACTGATTCCTGGTTTTTACCTGGGTGCTTTCTGTGAAAAGCTTATAAGTTGAGGATAATTTGTTAGTGAGTCTTTGAAATGGAAGAGGTTTTTGTTGGATGGTATATTTCTGTGGAAAGGGTTGTTTCTCCTCCCCACCCCCGCCTTTTTAAAGAACAGTGGCTTGTGGATTTGTATTTGCAGTGTGATTAATCAGCTCTCATCAGCTCAGTCAGCTTTCCAGACAGTATCTCCAATACTGAGTTTGGTAATTCCTTACAAGTAACTTCTCTGGAATAAGGATTACAATGAAGCAATATGAGAAGAACAAGCACATCTAAGGGAAAACTAATTGAAAGGATAAAGGCAGGATATTTTATTGTGTTTATGTGGGTGTAGTTACAATGGCTGCATTTCAACCTTCCAGCTGTTTGATTTGCACAGCGCTGTTACACGATGTCTGCAAATTGTTGTAACATTAGTGTGCTGTTCAAAGGGCTGTACGTGACCCTGCAGATCTGCACAGACCTGTTTTATGGAAGGGTTCCTTACCTTTCATGAAGGTGAAAGACACATCAGGATTAGCTTTCACAGTGATGCATGGAATGTATCTGCCCCTAATCCTGTTAGCAAATGACGGGATCTGCACTAATAATTCCTCTGCTGTCTCACTGGAAGCGTCTCCTAATCACCTCAGCTGTTGACAGTAGGCTTCTTAAACACCTCAGAAAGAGAGAGATGCCAGGCCATGTTAAAAGCAAACAGCCATGAATTTCCCTTGAAACAAAATCCACACCTGCACAGCATCCGTGAGTTGTGTGCGTGGGGAATCGGTACCAGAAAATGTTGAGACATCTGATTTTCATTAAATTTTTCTTTCCATTCACCACATGTTGTAGCACTGGATGTCCTTGTAATGCCTTATTTCAGTTAGCAAAAGGGTTCACAGTCTGCTCTGTTTTGGTGCATGATCTGGTCTTGCAATTCATCTGTTATCCTGTTTGTGGCATTTATTTCAGTATTTAATCTTCTGTGGTATGTTAAGGCTGTGTCCTCCTAGTGCATATTTTGTGCTGGGAAGAGTGGATAAAAAAAAGATTATTCTATTATTATCTGAATAATTATCTGGTAAAATTATTTTTCCAGACTCCCTGTGTGCAAATACATGCCTTGCACTTTGTTCGTCAGCCCAGTGTTTGCTGTATTTCTGAAAGCTTCAGCAGACATCCTCAGGGACCTGTCTGGCTCTGAGCAATTTATTCATTTACTTACAATCTCTAATCCCCTGGGAAAGACAGAGCAGTTTTGATGCTTCACAGAGACCAGACTAATGCTAACACCCATACCTTCAATGGAGCAAGCAATAAAAATACTGGGTTCTGACTGTTTGGAGGTGTTTCAGACCACAGATCACTTTGGTCTAGGCTGCAGTTACTGAGTGATGTGTAACCTGGGTAGTCACAACCTGCTGTGTTGTAGTTTCCTTTCTGTCAGTCATGGAGGGTTTTGGTTTTCCAGGCTCCAGACAGCCCTGTGAACCTGGCTGGATGTTGGTGACAGCCACTAGCCCAGTCCTGCTGCTTTCACTGTCCTGGCTATTTCCAGAAGGATCTATTTCCCTTTTCCCTGTTCTTCCAGTATTCTGGAAGATATAATCTGTCTGTTATCTGTTATATTATCTATATAATCTGTTGATATAATCTATCAACATTCTTCCATTCCCCACCTTATGCCCTTCAGGGATGGAGGCTCCTCATCCCTTTGCTGCTGTCTGCCTCCTCTCTCCCTGTCCACAGTCCAGGGAGATGTCTTGTTCCTGGCCTGCAGACCTAATCTGCTGTTCCTGCTTCCACATTGCTCATTCCTGCCCCACTGAGTATCTCTGTCCCACTCTGTTCAAATCCATAATGAATTCCAGGGTCAATCCTACATCAGAGACCTCTGGTTTGGATATGAAGCCATCAGAGGCCTACAAACTGATCTGCCCCAGGCATGGCAGATGAAAAAACTCCTTTCAGGGTGGGTCCAGCACTCTTGGTGGATGCTGTCCATGATATCAATCCTTGTAATGCTCTGAATTTTCTTCCCTTCAGCACTTACCTGCTGTAGAGTCCTGGCTTGTGGGTCTTCATTATACCCTGCAAAGCCTGGCAGGCAAGAGAAGAAACTGCAGGAGTGCAAAAGGCAGTTCTGCTCAGAAACCTGTCATCTTTGAAAACCAAAATCTTGCTGCATCTCCAGTTTCACAAACTTTTTTTTTGTCAAGGTGGATGGTAAATAAATATATGCTAGAAGTTAATTGTGAGTAGATTGGGCATGGTAATGGGGGATTAGGGTGTGTGACTGAGATTGTTTTGGATCTCAATGTTTCATTCCTCAAATGAGTGATTCTCTGAGTTAACTTTCTTGTTCTTTGTCCTTATGTGATATTCAGTGGAGCAAGAGCAGGCGTGTATGAGACCTTATCCTCGTGGTCCTGCGCTTCCTTTTAAAATACGGTGCCCTTAAAATGCAGCAATCCTGTTAATCTTTGTGGAGGAAATGAAGTGTAAGAGTTGGTTTGTTAAGAGGCTCTCTATTTCCTAGAGTGCTGCATTAAAGAAGCCTTCAAAGCTGGTGGGCAGGGTGAAAGTAGATAAGCAGATGAAGCTGAAGGCTGGGTTTCCAGGCCAGCAAGACATATGTGATTTATTATAATTCAATGTGTGCTTTCCTGAAATCATCAATTTGTGCTTGCTTGCTAATTTTCGAGGATGCAGTGTACTGCTTTGGAATAAAAAAAATAACACTACAAAAAAAAAAAAAAAGTTGAAATTATATTTTTTTCAAAAAATATTGCCTGATGCAGCTACTGGGCTAAACTGCACATTGAGTTAGATTTTAATTTTAGATGCAATCAGTAAGCTACCAATTTGAGGTATAAAAGTGCCTTGAAAGCCATATTAAATATAGCAGCCCAAAACCACAAGAAAGAAAATTTCTTATTTGTCTTTGTAGAAATTGTGGATTGTACATTCTAGGGCGAATCCTGTAAAGCCTGACATATGCCTCAGCTAGGCAAGATGCCCATTGTTCTCAAGTCATATGCCTGAAATATTACTTACTGGGTAAGGCTGTGGCATAAATTATTTTGGATTTTATATGCAATAAAGCACTAGAAGCTGGAGGTGGTGGCAGCAAGCAATTTGCTCCAGAGTCAACAAATACCACATTAACCACAGTGGTATGCACACTGATTGGGTTTTGCTCCCACTTTTTCACGTTGGGAGAAGCAAGCTTGTTTTGTACACCTCTTTTGCATGTTTGCCATCTGCCAGGGAAAGAGAGATCTGGGTGAACTCCACCAAGCTTCAAGGAAAAACAGTAAAAAATTATCAGGTAGAAGGCACTTGGCCAATTATTGTTTTCTGCTCAGTTATTCTTTTTTTTTTTTTATCATGTGAAACTTCTAAATTAGAAGAGATTCAAAATGCTGCTCTGCTCACTGACAGGTCAGTGCCATGTCTATTGTTATGCAGTAGAACTGCAGAGCATTAGCCTTCACATATTGAGAGAATTATGTGCTTCCCCCCGATACATTTCCAACAAGCACTTTTCTCTAAATATAATGTATATTGGAGGCAAATTTGACATTGTTTCAGTAGCAGGAGGGTTTTACCCTTCGTGTTTGCAGCCCTGCAACTGCAGCCCTGATTTATGCTGAGGTGCTCAGAGATTTACCAGAGCTATGTGGCTGTGGTTGGAGAATCTGCTTGCATTTCATATTATGAAACAGATCATCAGTTTTAAGCCATGAGGAAAGAAAAAAGGAAAAAAATAAATAGGCGCGTGCATGAGTCATTCTGCCTTTGTGCAGAGCTGTGATGGTACAGACTGGGTCTAACTGCGAGGTCCAGGTTTAGGGCTTGAATCTAAAACCAGAGGAACTGTGCTGTTATCAGCAGGAGGAAAGAAAAGAGACAGGGCATTGGAAATCTTGGACATGTACAAAACTGAAATTTACATTTTCAACAGAAACCGGTAATTTGGGAAGCCGGGATCTTTCCTAGAGGCTTCAGTACCATCCCCAGCAAAGAAATAAAATCTCTGGATGTTTTTGGCATCAATTATTTGGTAGTCACCAAGGATTTTTGCTGTCACTAGGGAGTCCTTTTTTCCTGTGGGTTTTACTTTGCATATCACTTTTTATCCTTCATTCTTCTACGTGGATGCCTTGCACCTCAGATTTCAGAATCACGCTGTTAGAGGGATGAATGTACTCTTCCCTTACCTCTTAAAAAACCTAAATGTCAAAAATGTAAAAAAAAGAGGACCCATAAGAAAAAAAGGACACAAACTGAACCTCTCAGAAGACCTTTTCTTTCCCATGCTTAACTGTTTTGTCATGTAAACAAAATAACAATCTCCCAGCCAAGTCCTTAACCAAAGTAAATAATCTAAAAGTTTTGCTCAGCTGAAACAAAAAAAAAATGTTAAAAATGGCCAAAAGTTTTAGCCTTTAGACGTTTTAGGTTGAGGTTTAAGGTAGAAGAAATGCTTCTAAAGGTATGGTAGGAAATTAAGAATGCCAGGTCTGACAGAAAGAATGTTCTTCTGAAAAAGTATTTGATAAGTGGTTACCCTTCAGAAAAAAAAAATTAAAATCCTTGAAATCTTTGGAGCTATGAAAAAGAAAAAAGTGTATGAGAAACACAGTATGAAAATGAAGTGAATGAGAACATAATACACTGGAAGGTGCATCAGTGTCTGTTTTGGCCTGGGAACTGTGTGCGTATCTGGGTGATTTGCCTGCTCAGAAATACAGGCTGTGTACCTGTGGAGAACGGATGGATAAACAGAGCAAAAATATTTGTGAGACAGAGATAAATTGTGAGCAAAATGAGAAAAATGTACTATTTGTAAATGGAAGGCTGTAGTGTTTAAATCCAGCAGGTGCCACCATACAATCTAGTCTAACTTCCCATACATAAGTCTTAGTGGAATTTCACCAAGCTATCTACAATGAAGCCAAAATCAGTATTATTTTGTATTATAACTTCCACAAAGGCATCCATCTTAATGTGAATATGCAAGAGATGGATGTTCCATCATTTCTTGGGTGTGTAATTATCCTCACTGTTCAAAACATGTGCTTAATTTCCAGTTTTAATTTGTCTGGGTTTCATTTCCAGCCATCGGTTAATTTTATCCACTTGTCTCTCCCGCATTCAATGTGAAAAGAAAACGGTGCATGTCAAATTGAGAAATATGTGGAAAATATGGGTGTTAATAACAGCACTCATGCACAACATTGGACTGAGAACTGTGGTGGCATGTCTGCATGCCTCCAACATAATCGCCTGTTTTCACTCACTACATCTTTTCAAGCATGAGTGTTTTGGACTGAAGTTCTGCTCATTCCCTCATAAAAATGAAACTTCTTGAGCAGGTCTGAGCAGAATGCTGGCAGCTCTCATTGAATGATGGAGGAATGATTAGAAAAAAACAGTTCTCCCCACAACGGCCCCCCAGAATTCGGCACATTTTTAGATATGGCTTGAATGAAATGAGATACAGCTGAGATTGACACGCAAAGCTTGAAAGAGGCACAGCCCTCTGTGGAAGCTTGTGTACTTGTTATGTTGGTTTGGTTTTTTGAGTGTTTTGGTTTTGTTTTTTTGGTTTTTTTTTTTTTTTTTGTTGGCTTTTTTGTTTGTTTTGTTGTTTTGAATTTGTTTTGGTTTTTTTTCTGAGGTGAAGATTGATCAGTTGTTTATATCCAGGTTTTGAAGTGTGCCTATCACAACACAAATTAAGCGAACAATAAAAAGATTAAAAACATACGGAATCATAATAAAATGGGACTGAATATCAGCAGTGACACAAAGCACTCCCCACTGGGTATGTTAACAAAGCCCATCCTCACTGCACCCATCCTTTCAGGAAGAGCCTGGGTAAATAGAAGGACTCTCTAAGAGCACAGAAGGCCAACAAATACAACTTTTATGGACTGAGTCCTGCAGTGAAATGTGTCATTGAGGATGTTTTGCTGACATCCTTCATCTGACATAGATTTGGAGCCACAAATCAGCAGATATTGCTTCAGCTGCCGTGGGCTTACGAAATAAAGGGCAGAGGTCTTCGAAGCAGGTTAGGCTGCAAGGTGGAGGTGCAGCAGTTTGGTACAGGGTGAATGATCTCATTTCTTGGGGTGGACCACAGACAAAACCAATCTGTAATACGTGTAAAGGCTTCAGGATAACAAAGTACTGTGGGAAAGAGCTTTCTGAATAGGTGCAATTGTGTCTAATTGAGTCCACGTTGTGAGGGCACCGCTAAGATTGCAAGGTGTTTCTGCAGGCATAAAAACCAGACTGACATTTGAGGGAACCATGGGGGAAAGAGGAGGCAGATATGAGCTGCCTGCTCAAAAATCTTAAAGGCTTTTGTACTGCTTGGAATTTTTTCATCTGTTTCTGTATTTCTGACAGTCTTGACATGGAGTCTGAATTCAGGTCCACAGCAATTCTTTCTCCCTGCCTCCTCTAGAATGGAGTAGTGTGATCCAGCTCAAATTAGGCAGGTTTTTTCCTACTCCCGTGAAAAATGGAAAAAAGAATTTAGATTCATCAGGTTTATTTATGACTCACTGAGGGCAGATTGTGCTACAAATTGTAAAGTTTCTCTTTAATCAGAATACACACTCTTTAGAATGGGGGCCAGATCTTGCCCTGTCTTCATAAATTGCCTACTGCAGCAAGTCCATGAGCTTGATCAGGAAATTTCAGTGCTGTCATAATTCAGACAATAATAATAATGTAGTAGAACTGGGCAAGGAACTCCAAACCCAAAGTGCCTTAGATAATGCTCGGGCTGATTTGCAATTTCAAGTGGAAACCAGTTAAAGCTGGGTTGTATGAAATGGTTTCAGCCCCATAATCATCCCAGTTATTACCAAGTCTCTTGCTGGGTTATAACTTTACATAAATTCAGTGTTTGGTGTAAAATACAGAGTGCTGTATTTCTCTGAAAAAAGTCTAAAGGAAATGACCACATCTCCTGTATTCCCAAACCAGCAGATTTATTTTTCACTCAAAGTCCACCCCATTCAATCTGAGGGCAACATTTTTAGACTTACTCAGATACTGATGATATTTGTTGTTGAGTTCTTCAGGTCTGGGATTTCAGCCCTTGAGAACTGCAGTTGATGATCCTTGTGGGTCTCTTCCAACTCAGAATATTCTGTGATCTGAATATTCCACAAGAGAGTTGTATCAGCAGGCTTGGCATGCCTCTTTGAGATCTTGCTGTGCTGTGGTCTCATTGCCTGAGACAGCTGGAACAGCTGATTGTGGAGAGATACTTGCCTGCAAAGCCATGTGGAAGGTGACAAATTGATCTAAGTTTAGTTTAATTTACGAGGCTGCTCTCCAAGGGTGGAGAAACAGCACAGACCAGCGTGGATCATCAGATTTCCATCTGTCTGATAAACAGAGTTGAAATAGTGGAAATAATACTTTATATTATTTATTTATTCTTGGTCTGAAGAATGTCAGAAGACATAGGCAATTGGAAGATAAGCTCTGAAGAGCTCCCAAATTGATATTGCTGGTGATGGGTTGCTACAGAGATCTGTAAAATGGGAGAGTGAGGTTCACTCTACACTAAAAGCAGTGCTAACATAATTGTAAGGAAAACAAAAAACGCCTCTCTTAAAAAGACTGAAATTAGTTGTTCCTATGACTGTTTCCAGATTACTGGGCAGATTGCATGAATGCTGGTGAACAGAAATGAATACTTCAGGTGATTCTCATGGATGGAGCCCATGAGAATACCCCATACCTGGTGTATTTGCTGGCTGTGGGAAACTGCTGTCATACGTAGTAAGGCAATGGATGTGTTTAGAATCATATTAAGAGACATTTTCAGCTTTTTCAACAGATGATCTATGTGATAAGTGTCCAAGGACAGGAAGTACATATCTGTTTAATGGATAAGATTTTGTGGGAATTTTTTGCTTAGGGTATTCTTTTTGTTTCCTTTTTTAGTTTGCTGAGCAACTGGTGGTTAAAAAAAGAGGCATTTTAAAGAGGCTTTTAAAAGAAGTTGTTCTCTTTGCTGTGTAGGGGTGTTCTGTGTGGGTACAGACAGTGGAATAAACTTCTTCATCTTTGTGTGGTCTCACTGCAAAGACAAATCCTGAGCTATAGACACTGGGTATTGACTCAGTTGTGGCCATTGTCCAGCTGCCACAGGCTAGGAGCAGTGTGTCCTCTCCTGTGCCCTTACAGCTAGACTTCAGAGTTGAAAAGATCATAGGCTTCTTGCAGCCAGAACATCTTACTAGTGTGGTCAGTTTGCTAATGCAGTTTTATTCCAGAGTCTCCTTCTTGTGGAAATTAGAGACCCCATTTGTTTATTATTGTATTCATATCCTTTCTGTTCTAGACCTGAATGAAATATTGATATCTCTTGAAGTTGCTAGCAAATGGCAGGAAGCGTTTTTCCTTACCTTCCCTGCATCACCTTTACTGCTTTTAATTCAGCTCCTTACTTTCTTCCTCATTCCCCGCTGTGATTCCTCATGGCCACGCTGCTCATGGTTTGCACTCTCTTTGAGAAGAGTTGTTTATATAAAGAAAAAGGTTGGGAGCTCTTGAAGCAGAGCATAAAAGTAGTAAATTTAATTCCTCAGTGCACTGAGGATGAAAGTGCTGCTCTAGGTCTGGCAAGTGGCTCAGCCATGTTTTACACTCTAAATTCTTAAAGCAAAATTGGGGTAACTGAGTCCCTGCTGAATCTGTGCTTTCACCCTTCTCTCAGCAAAGGAGAAAAGTAGTATCAGAACACAGTGATGGGAGAGGTTTGGCCCCAAAGAGTCTGATTGATAGCTAAATCAAAATGGTTTAGCTGCTTTTAATGTTAAAATACCTGCAATACAAACATTATCTGTACTCGGTTTTAGTTGGTGCAGAGCTCTGGTTTTTTTCCCTCTATGTTCATGGCTGCACTGCTAACTTAAATGTGTGACTATGTAAAGAAGGGAGACTTCTTAACCATGATGTATCAGACCACTGCCAGAAGCAAAGTAAATGAACGTCCTGACTGGGTCTGGCACATGTGAGCTGCCTAATTCACTTTCCCTGCTCAAAAAGATAAGAGGAATGCGGGCCTCTCCCTTTATTTCACACAGTAATAACCTCAGCAAAGATCTGAATGGGGCACAGGATTATTGGGGTTTTAAGGTCTAGCTTTCCTTTTCAAGTAGGATGAAACTAAATGTAATCATCTGTTGGGTTAGATGAATACAATGGGTTCTCAGCTGTGGGCTTTCATCACACCAGCGATCTTGTGTGATTTGGCCTGGCAGGGCTCCGGGCTCACAAAAATTTTGTGGGTGTCAAATGTTTGGCACTAAGAACTGACCACTGAGAGCTGTTGTCATACTTGTGTCTCCCTGCTTTCTAGTCTTTACAGTGTAGAATACTATCACCATTTTCAGCATGTGATATTTACAGGAGACTAATGCGAAGCTGCTTTGCTGAATCCAATTTCAGTTCCGTGAAACTGAACTGAAACAGTCTGCTCAGATGCTGCTGTGAGTGCTCCGACAGGATCATGGTGCAGGCTAGGAGGGTGTTTGCTCTGCTACAGAGCTGGTCTTTTATGGATTTGGTGTGTTCTAGGAGCCAGCTGACTGTGTGGTGTGGCTGCTGCCTTCACAGGGACTTTTCTTAAGTTCACTTCTGAGAAACAAAAGAAACCTGGGGTCCGAAATCACGCATCTCAATTTCACCGCACATTTTCACAACAACACGGGGAGCAGCCACTGTAGCCACACTTTCTGTGCTCTAGAAAACTGCTTTTTGTGATTTTTTTTCAGTATCTTATATGCTGTAGCACCTTTGTTTCCCTGTTGCAGGCTGTCCTACCAGAGAAACGATGACGATGACGAAGAAGCCGCCAGGGAACGCCGCCGGCGGGCTCGGCAGGAGAGGCTGCGGCAAAAGGAGGAAGGAGATCTCTCAGGAGAAGGGACAGAGAAATCTGAGGCTAATGCCCAAAACAGGTAAATGCCTGGTGGTGTTCACTGACAAGCCAATGGCAATTTTTGTTCAGAGTAGAGAAGTATCTGGAGGAGGTTTGCTTTGGTGCTTGAATTTGAAGGACTGGGTTTGGCCATCCTTAAACTGAAGAAGGATCTCGCTCTGTGAGGACACTCACCTTGGCTGTGTCTACATGGTCGGAGCATGTAGGGTGGAAGCATCACTGACTCTGGGCATGAGGCCAGGCTCATGGCACAGGTCCAGGCTCTCTGAGGGGTAATTCAGCTGAGGCTCAGGGAGGCTCTCAGATTCTCCCAGGCATGGTTGCATCTGGTCTCACAAAACACCACATCTTTTGTTCAGCTCACGGGGGTCATGGCATCCTGGGGCCAAAACACCGAGTGGCACCCAGTCCTCAAGCTGTGGCTGCAACACACCTGCAAGGTGCTGGGTGTGAGCTCTAGAGCACAGCACTCACCTGACATTATCAGTGTCAGACAGGTATAAAGAGCAGAAAAGCTTATGGAAGGAGGTGACCCTTGAAATTATAGAATCATCGAAGTTGGAAGAGACCTTTAAGGTCATCAAGTCCAACCATCAACACAGCAATGCCCCTGTAGCCCCTAAACCATGACACCCTATCCCTCCTATCACCACCCACTTGTCACCAGCTGAGTGGCCTTCCCGTCTGTCCAGAGCTTTCCTTTCTGTCCATCCATTATTTGTTTAGTTTCTTAACGTTTTCATCAGTTAAGAAAGATGAAAATGTCTCTTAATGTGATTTTACACACATCCATTGCCTTACTACATATCACAGCCAGCAAATACGCCAGGTATGGGCTCCATCCATGAGAATCACCTGAAGTATTCATTTCTGTTCACCAGCATTCATGCAATCTGCCCAGTAATCTGGAAACAGTCATAGGAAATGATATCCCCAGGTTTCCAGTGGCCATAACACTATTGATAGAAGAAACCAGGATTGTGATGGCAAGTGCTAATAGATTCTGAGCACAAGAAGCAATTTACTTAAGGCAAGGAGAATGGACACAGATAGGAAAACAGCAGCTAAACTTTAAAGCGTGTAACCTGTTGTGTTTTCCAGCTGTGGCATGATGTTACAGCAAGCTTTTTTTCCTGGAAACAGTGAAGTGCATATGTTTTTAAAAAGAATTTTATGTAATTTTTTGTGCAAATCTGTCCCTTTTGCATAGTGTGGCAGGAGAGGGAAGCAAGCGCTCCACAGATGACGAAGCTGCATTGTTGGAGAGGCTGGCAAGGCGGGAGGAGAGACGCCAAAAACGTCTGCAGGAAGCCCTGGAACGTCAAAAGGAATTTGACCCCACGATCACAGATGGGAGCTTGTCAGTGCCCAGCAGGAGAGAAGTAAACAACGTGGAAGAAAATGAGACCACGGGGAAAGAGGAAAAGGCTGAAACACGCCGAGGACGCTACGAGATTGAGGAGACAGAGACAGTCACCAAATCGTACCAAAGGAACAACTGGAGGCAAGATGGGGAAGAAGAGGAAAAAAAAGAAGGAAAAGACAAGGAGGAGGTACAGGAGGAGAAACCAAAGGAGCTCCCCGTAGAGGAGAATCAGGTAGATGTGACAGCAGAAAAATCCACAGATAAAGAAGGGGCAGTAACTGTAAATGCAGAGGAGCACAAAGCAGAGAATGATACAAATGCTGTGCCAGAAGGTACACAAAGTGCAACTGATGCTGTAGATAAAGAGAAGCTTAGGGATGAGGAAAAGGCTGAGGCAGAAAGGAAGGAAGCAGAAGAAAGGGAGAGGTTAAAAGCAGAAGAAGAAAAGAGGGCAGCTGAGGAAAAACAGAAAGCAGAGGAAGAAAAGAGGGCAGCTGAGGAAAAACAGAAAGCAGAGGAAGAAAAGAGGGCAGCTGAGGAAAAACAGAAAGCAGAGGAAGAAAAGAGGGCAGCTGAGGAGAGGGCAAAGGCAGAAGAGGAGAAGAGGGCAGCTGAGGAAAGAGAGAGGGCTAAAGCAGAAGAGGAGAGGAGGGCAGCTGAGGAAAAACAGAAAGCAGAGGAGGAAAAGAGGGCAGCTGAGGAGAGGGCAAAGGCAGAAGAGGAAAAGCAGGCAGCTGAGGAAAAGGCTAAACTAGAAGCAGAGAAATTAAAGGAAAAACAAAAGATGGAAGAACAGAAAAAAGAAGATAAACAGGTAAAAGAAAAGAAAGTAGAAGATGAAAAACCTCAAGCAGCTTTCTTAAAAAAACAGGTACAGTAAACATTTTGCACCAAAATAAGACACCTGTGGTTTGTGTGAAATGTAATGCAAGAAAAGATTGAATTGGAATTTCCTCACAGATCTAGTCCTCTACTGAAGTTACTAACACTTGTGCTATCACTCTCTCTTTTTTAAAATAAGTCCCCTCCTGCTTACCAATAATTCAATGCACAACAAGCCTGACCTCACCCCATCACTCAAAGAAAATTTTGCATTTTCAGACATCTGCATGTGCTTTTGCTGCCTTTTTCTTCCCCTTAGCTGCTCTAAACTGACCTAATGCAGTAACACACGAGGTGGAGGCAGACACATCTTGGCAGAAAACATTTTGGGCACCTGTTAAACTGTGTGAGGAATGCTGTGTGCTGAACACAATCACAAGAAAGGGGCTCTGTACCGGGACACGTGAGCATGGTGCTGTGCCTGGGAGAAAGGCTCAGATGGGGGGAATTTGAGGATTTGGAGAGGGTGGAGGGGGCACAGCAGCACAGGATGGAGTTGTGGCTGTACACTGGACTGGTATGTGAACACAGCGTGAAGAAATGAAAAGTGCAAACAGGTTGCGACAGGTTTTTTTTGTTTTTCTTTTTGCGGTTAAAAAAAATTAAATAAATTATTGAAAACCCAAAAAACAAAGGAGGAAGAAAAAGTGGAAGCTAAAAAGGAAAAGCTGCTAGAAGAAAAGTTCCAAGCTACCTCCAAAAAAGATCAGGTAACTCATAAACCACTGATTTAGATGTGATAGGGAAACTTGAGATATGGAAACAAACAAGGCACCCATAAGAGAAAGTTGCTTCTTCAGCAAAATACTTAAGCTTGTGCTCCACTTCAAGAACATGGGTAATCCTGCTGAAATAAATAGGCATGAATCTCCTTAAGTGCTTAAAATTAAGTAAGTTCTTAAGTAGTTTGTTCTTTTGGGGCTTTAGGACCAATTCCTGTTTGTCTTGAAACAAATATTTCAGGAAACTCAGTTCAGTCAACAACACAAGTATGGTTTTCCCCTCTGGGGATGAATTTTTCGGGAGAGTATCAACTAATCATCCTTCCCTGGTTTCCTCTCACTTTACTGTGAACTTTTTCCCTATGAACAAAACCTACTCTAATAATAGTAATCATCTTCATAATCATATTGATAATTAATAATAATCATCATAATGATAATCATTATCTAGGCCCCTTGGCCACCTGACTGCCTTAACTAATAATTCCCCCGCAAGCTGCAAAACCCCGTGATATAAACTGTGCATACCCAAGATTCTTCTTTTGTTTTAAAGAGAATATCCACCAAATTTACTGCATTGCATTTCCACTGTAAACACAGGAGCTGGTGCCATGGTGTTTTACTGTATGGTAAGTAAGTAAGATTTGGGGACCATTCACTCTTCAGGGTACAGCTGGCCACAGGGAGCTGTGCTCAGTGCTGTGCAGTGGGTTTAGTTCAATGCAGCAGGTCTCAAAATCAGCATCTGATCAGCAAATCATGGGCTGACCAGCAGCCCCTGATTCTGATTAGGGGACATTGCTCAGAGCCTTGGAAGTTTGGACTCTTTTGGGTTCAGCCAGGTCTGTGTGGCTTAAAGGGAGCCACAGCACAAGCTGCTGCCTGTCTTGTGGGTTGGTACCATTGTGGGTTGCAGAAGGCCCACTGCAGGGTCCTTAGTTAGCAGATGAGTTTGGGACATGCTGTAGATGCTGAGCTCACCCTCAGGGAGTGGTGAGGAAATAGCTGCACAAAAAAAAAAAAAAAAAAGAAAAAAAAAAGGATGGATTATATTAAGAAGACAGAACCAGTTTCCACTATTCACTTTTGCATGCAATCTTTGAATATTACAAGTTAGCATACAGAGGAGTCTGTGACTGACCACAAACTTCGATTTGCGGGGAAGTTAAGACACAGTTGTCCTGCTTGTTCTTATATAGAGCTTGGCCAACTCTCCCTGGAGCTCTCATCATGCTTTTAAAACTTACCCACTGGGCTAGATTATTCCAGGAAATTGTCAAGACTTATAAAAGTTACTTGTGATTTTAGTGTTTCCATCTTTGGATGCTGAAGCTGAGACGATTTAATAGAATCCCACTTCTAGTGCAATGCTGAACACCCATCCTGAGCATTCAAAATGTCTTGAAAACCTCAGTTGTTGCTTCTTTACTTGTGAACAAAAATTAATGATCAGGAAAGATCAGGCTTCCATCTTCGCTTCTCTCCCCCTTTCCAGGACATACAAATTCAATGAGGTCTCTTTCTGAACGTGCATGCAGCTAAGAGGATGCCACTGTTTCATGAACAGGACCCTGAGGGAGTACAGTGTGTCTACACAATCAGGTTTTGCTTTTGCTTTGGACCTCAAAGTTCAGGTTTTGATTAATTTGGCAAGAAAAAAAAAAAAAGTCTCTTTTTCTGAACTTCTGCACAATTTTTGGTTCTTGAAAGTGACCTGAGAAGTTCGTAAGAACAAGCTTTCTCATGATGTGAGACCCTTGGTATTTCCTGCTTCCAGTTTGGCTAGACGTGCTGCAGTGCTGCAACAGTTGCTTTTCTCATGGTATTTGGGGATGGCATCTGACTCTACAGGGAAGCCCTAGACCCAGATGCCCACAGCTTTTAACTCACCAAATAACTGAGCCCAAATAAAGAATCAAATCTGCCAGATGGGCCCCAACCAACCTCAGCAACTGATTCGCTTCAGTCTGAACGTGTTCAGACTCAAGATTTAGAAACCTAGGCTCTCAAATAATAGAATAAAGAATCTAACAGAAAAGAGGCAGTATAGAAAGAGATAAAAAATATAAATACATAAAGCTGGAAATTGTTAGCCATGCCTTTGGTCATGTTTCAGCTCGATATCAAGATTTGTGAGAACAGTGAACTATTTCAGTTCAGGTAATGTCACCTGTCTGCTACAAGTGGAGTCCTTTTCGAATTCAGCAGAAGCTGAATTAGTCTGTAATTTAGGGAAGCAGTGAGACAAGTGAAGAAACTTATTCTGTTGCCTGCCTTTGGAATGAGATACAAAGATTTCTGCTTCTTTGCTAATCAATCTCTGCTTTGGTATTAAAATTAATAGAAGGATTTGGCCCAAAAGATGTGAAACGTTTCTGTAATATCTTATTTTGCCATCTTTTTGAATAAAGAGCCCAAGCTGTGTTAATAGTTTTCTCAAATGCAGATACATTATCATAAATCCTACTGCCTTCTGAAATGCTATTTCCTAACCTATTAATTTTTAGACTATATTGTTTTAATATTAGTTTTCCCAGTGATTTCAATTAAGATGTAAGAGATACAACCCTCCCCAGCAGACCTCAATACATAAGGCAGCTGGAAGTGTTGGCTTTTAAAATAAGATTTAGGAAGGTCTTGATGAAAATCTCAGCAAAGGAAATCTCATGCTCTCAAAATCCCAGGACAGACATCCTGGCACAAGAAATCTTGCGCCAATCAACACAGCTGGTTTCAGCATCACCCTGGCTGGCGATGGGAGGGCTGGGAGAGGCAGAGAGACCTAACAGGCAGCAGAGATCCCTGCTGGTAACACTGATCACCAGCTCACCCTCATTGGGGAACGCCCAGAAGATGACGCTGTCTGCTGGCATCCATCAGGGTAAATGAATGGCCCTGCTTGTCTCAGCCCAAACCAGCAAACCCTTCCTTGAGGCTGCTGGCAAGAATGGCCCCGCTTGTTGCAGTTGAGGCATCACGGCCAAAGAACGCTGAGCTCCCCTCTTGTCCCTCAGGGAGCTGCTGCCAGCTCTTGTTGGCAGGAGAGGGTGGGAAAAGTCTGCACTGCTGCTGCCGGCTCTCAGAGCAGAGCAGATGCCTCTGAGGGTTGTGTCCAACAGCCCCCACCAGCAGCAGAGTTGCTCACATGGTTTAAGCATCCTGTACTCACTCCTACCGTGTGCCGTCGCGGTGGTGTCCATCACATCTGGTTCCTCCGAGCAGCAAAGTGGCCTCAGGTGAAGTCAGGCACTGACCCTGGGGCTTCACTCTGCACCAGCCTAATTCAGTGCCTTAGGAGGATCTGAAGACTCTGAACTCATCCTTTGTAGGTAAAGGTTTAGGTTCTCCAGAAGTTATTCTTTGATGAGGAAAAACAGAAATTTCTTTTGATTTGATGAAGCTATGTGCTACTTTTTTATTTCAAGGTGCATCTTAAGACACCTTTAACAGCAGCTGTATTGCAGACAGGACTGTTACAGAAGTTCTTTATCTTTCTAGTTAGCAAACGGGATTGCAACAGGCTTCCAAAGTATTTATTTTTCTAAAGGTCTTCATTTGAATTCAGTTTGAAAGTTTACTTTCTGTTGAAAGTTTGCTTTGGCTGGTGGTCTTAACTAACAGAGGAGAATATTTCTACCTGAGTATACATAATTTAAATCAGTTCACTTTCTCCTTTTACCAGTATCTAGCCATGACTCAGCATGCTGGGCTCAGGCCATCTGTGGTATTGATAAATACTTCAAGCTCATAACTCTGAAGAAATACTCAAGAATTTATGCACAGAATATTCTTGATTACTATTAGGAATCATAAAACAAAACTTTTTAAGGATAAAGAGAATTTTTACTCATGTTTTCCAGAGCATTTCCTTCTTCATAGGTTTAAATATTCGTGTCTGATAATGCTACCCATGACCAGCCCCAGGCAGGACTGTGCTTTTTGTCAGAGTAAGTTTTACTCTGATATAAAGATGATTTTGTGTTGTTCTTGCAATAATGAAGTATCCCTGTTATAACACTGAAAAGGACGTGAACTTTGTCAAACAGGCTTGACATTTTTTGGAGGTTATATGTCATTTTTATTGCACCAGTGCCCTAAACCTCGTACCAAAAATGTATTGGCAAGTCCCAGAGAGTTTGCAATCCACAATCTTAAGAAGCAACAGGTGAATGATGCTGCAATGGAAGGGAAGAGCGGAAGTTCAGTTGCAGACTTGAAGCAGTGTGGTGGCATAGTCCCAGGGCCATAGCAAAGTTTCACAGAAGACTGATAATATTATTTTCAAGATGCTTTGACCTGGAATTCAGATCAGGACAGCAAAGTGATAGTTGATCACAGTTTAGAGCTTTCCAGACCACTCCTGCCCTATAGCACATAAACAATTTCAAGACAGTTCTCAATCTTACTGAGAAATTTGTGTTTCTCAGCTGTTATTTAGAATGCCTCATTCTGACTTCTTTTTTTTTTGTGTGTGTGTGTGTGTGTGTCTTGTGTTTTGTTCTGTGACTTGTGCTGTCTTCTGAACAGGTAAAGGATGACAAAGGCAAAGCACCCAAAGAGGAAATGAAAAGTGTCTGGGATCGCAAGAAGGGCGTCCCTGAACAAAAGGCACAGAACGGAGAACGCGAACCCCCTGCCTCCAAACTCAAACCTACTGAGAATGCTTTTGGGTGAGTTCCAAGTAAGAGCTGGCCTTGCTGGAGGTCCAGCACATCAGGGGCCATCTCTGGCTCTCTGCTTGTGGCAGCTGAGTGGAGCAACTGGGCTGGCACCATCAGCAGTGGCTCAGGTGTCCCTTGGGCTGCAGTTCTGTGGTTTCTGAGCTGTCCCCACTCTGCTGCAGTAACAACACGGAGTCCAGAAAGAAGATGGAAATGGCCTTGTTCCCTCAGTAGAGAGACAAGAGGCTTGGTTTTGCTTTGCTAGGGCTTTGCTTCCTTATTTCTGATATCTACACAGAGGCCAATAATGACAAAACCCTAGATTTTGTGTTCTCTAATTTTTTTTTTTAGTCAGATCTCAACTTTTGCTGTAGTAACCTATTTCTAATTACCCTATCTTTAAATGGCAGAATAAAGCACAATCCAGCTGGTAACCCTAGAAAGAGCTTCTCTCTTGATTTCAAGGCAAACACTGAAATTAATGGCTTCTGTAGAAAAGTGTTTTTCCAGTTAGGTAAAAACTTCTCCTAGCCAAAATAATCTTCTTTATTTTTCTTCCTTCCCCCCCTTCCTTTTTATAAGCTCTGTCACAGTTTGATTTTTATTTTTCTTTTTAAGGAAATATTTGGCTTGTGGTTATATTGGGAAATTCAAAGAAGCTAACAGTTTTCTAGTGAAAAAAATATTTTAAAGGATCCTGCCTGCTAAAAGCATGGGGTGCATAAAACAGAAATTAAGTTCTTCCTTTTAGCAGAAAACTAGGAATGAGTAGGTTAGAAATCTAAATTTTTCTCCTTCTGCATCTCTCTTCCTCTTTTACATTGACACAGGCAAAGGAAAGGTTAAGCCCTCCAGGCACTTTGAGAAATCTGACCATGGCAGATGGGATTTGCTATTGTATCTCAGCATTCCCCTCATGATTCTTCCGGGAAAAACAAACTTTCTCAAAATAAAATGCATTTCAAAAGACCCTGGAGACACCCTGACCTAAGGCCAAAAGACAGATAGCAATGGAGATGGAACAGCAGGAAATTGGCCTTGCTCAAAACTTGGGTCACATCGCCAATAACACGAGAATGATTTTCTAAAAATATTTTTGTTGTGTTTTCACTTGCTTTACTTCCTGTGGGAGACAGGGATTAGTGACAAAATGTAGACTTGAGTTTCCACTCCTTTTTTTTTTTTTTCTTTCCTATTTCTTTTTTTTTTCTACTGTTTCATGAAAGTGTGAAGGAACCTGTTCAACAACCTTTTATCAGCTGAGTAGAAGATTTGGGTTGGCAACATCAGCAGAGGTGCCAGTGTTTGTTGAGTTGCTAGGTATGAATTAGGGCTCTTGGTCTTTTTTCTAATAAACTGCCCCCACAGAGTTGGGCTTTGTCTAGAACTGCCTTTTGTTCCTTTTTTTTTTTTTTTTTTAAATGCACATATCAGATACTATTTAGAAAGAATACAACTTGGCTAGCTTTCAGTGGTGAGAACTGAGAACAAAATAGGGTAGCAGAGGCTAAAGAAAAATGTTATCTTTTTGTCTACGTCAGTCAGTAAGAGAAATACAGAATAAAATCCCATTTTATGGCTTCCCATCTCCCCTCCCACCTGCCTTCCTCCCTATTCTCATACAGGACTGCAAAAGTCTTAAATATGATGTAACATGGTTTTTCCACATTGTTCTGACATTTTTGGCTCCCACAAGCCACTTTTTTTCCTTTTCCTCCTTGTGTGAAAACTGGCAACCAGCTTCATTTCTTAATACCAAAGAGGTGCTTACAAAACTCTTCCTCCACCCAGCACCTCAATACTAATTTCCCAATGTCAACAGCAGAGAACAGAGATTTCCCAGAATCTGTTGAAAACAGAGGAGTCAGATGTGGAGGAAAACAAGGATAATTACTGCCAGTGTTTTATTTGCTATTTTGGATTATGCAGAACCAGTCAGGGGAAGACCTGTGAGTAGCATGAGAATAAAGTAAGTTCGAAACTTTAAATATCCTTCTTTGTAAGGAGGCCAAAACAATCACCCAAGGTCTGCAAACAAGAATGTTCAGACTAGATTCTACCACTGGCTTAATCAGCTGAAAGCTGAGCAGCTGCTAATTTCAGTGAGGCTGACTGCACTGAGGGTACTGAGGGTTAAACTTTCTTCTGTGCTGATAGAGAGCAGAGTGGCTCTTTCTTAGGAAAGTCTTGACATTCTTCATTCTCTTAATCCTGGAGGCCAAATATTTGCCTCACCAGGGGGATCATTTTGTCTGTCTGAAGTGACCTCTTCCATCTTCTTTGGGCCCAAAGCTTGCAGGTTGTGGTGAATTGGCAACACAGACTTAGAGACCAAGAGGCAAAATAAATAAAATATTCCTGGGTTTGTTTGCTGGAGGAGCTACAACCTTGCAGTGAAACACGAAAGCCTTAAGATAGCCAGGGATTTCTTTTGTCCTGTGCAGCATTAGGTGCGTTGGATCTTTGGAAATTATATAGTGCCTTGTAGAGTCTTGTGGAATATTTTGGATTCTCAATACTTCTGCTAACAGAACCAAAGGTATTCCAGGCTGGGCACTCACTCAAAATTGCACCTCAGGTGTTGCTCTTCACTTTGTTTTTGAAAGGGCTAAATGAAGTTTCAAATTAAATTTCCAATGTATTCTCTCAATACTTGGTCAATTGTATATGTACTTTTCATTTTAAAAAGCAGGAGTTCCTTTCTGTAATTTGGCATCACTACCTGATGCAAGCCCTTATTTGTGACCACTTAAATTAACTTGTCATATGTTTTTTGGTGATACAACTCCTAAATCATGCCTGCTGTGCGAGAACCATTGGTAAAATCATGTGGGGCCACAGAACTCTGTGTTAGTAGATTTTATTATGATATTAAAACTACAAACAATTTAGTTCTGGTCCTACAGCCTCTTTTATATGGCTGACTCCATCTGCATGAGGCATCTGTCTGAATGAAGCGTATCTTTGCAGGATTGGGTGTGATTGGATTGCAAATTCATATGGAATCTGTTTTTATATTGTTATCTCTAACAGTTACTGTTGGAATCCTTGATTTATATTTTATGTCTTGTGGTATTATACTCTGCAACACTCTGGTTGCATTAATGAAGTTGTTTATATCCAGGGTTTTTTAGATGCCAGCAATACAGAAAGTTTTTTTAAAAAATCCATAAATACATTAATCTTCTGTCTTGTTGTCAATAGCACACTTAAAATCCTTAGGTACCTATCTCCTTGTCAGCAGTAACATTAAACACACTTAAGGAGCAGACATTTGTCTAAACACTGATGTAATTATTTAACAAGGTGATGCTATCTGACTCTGTTGGAAGCACGCACTTATGCAAATTCTTTAGGTTTGGGGTTTTTTTTGGTCTTCCTTTTTTTTTTCCTTTCTTTCACCTCATGTATTACAGCTGCTTGGAAAACTCCAGTTTTCCTCCTGTGGAAAGTTACCATTAATAATTTCCAGTTCCTTACTAAAAAGTCATATTTTCCCTAGAAAATGTAAGCAAAAGACCTGATGAACCTTTCTGTTAATACATGCTGGTGGAGTTAGAGTGACGGGTGTTACAGCTAGGTGAGATAGGAATCTTTTTAGGTTTTTTTTCAAAAACACTGTTGAAACTGGAAGACTCTCTCCCCTCTCTTATTTCCTCCTGTTTTCCTCAACTCGAGTAAATTATTCTGCCCCCGGAAATGATTGTCTTTTTCTAGAGGGTTTATAAAAAATACTTGACTTTGAAAGCAAAGGATTAGATCATCCTTTATGACGCAGAACATGAAATAATAGGGGTGGCACGAGTTCTCAGGTGCAGTGGTGCATGTGGGAGATACTCCTTCACTGGCATGGATGGAAGAGGTGCTCCTTGGAATGTGCCAGCATAACTGCTCCTGATGGGGATGCTTTGGGCCAGCCACAGCTTGCAAGGAGCAAAATGTCATGGAAGGCAGCATGTGACAATCTCTGGCCCCGGATAGGAAGACCTGGGTGTCACCATGGGATTTTGGGGGCAAAAGTCTCTTTGGCAAACAAAAGAGAGGCAGGCATAATTCGGTGACCTGGAAAAGAAAGAGCTTTAATAAGGGGTGAAATGGTGGTTGTGGTGAGCTGGGGGTGGGTCTCTTTCTCCAGGCAGCAACTGGAGGACAGAACCAGGGGACACAGTCTCAAGCTGTGTCAAGGGAAATATAGGCTGGATGTTAGGAAAAAGTTTTTCACGGAAAGGATGATAAGGTACTGGAATGGCCTGCCCAGGGAGGTGGTGGAGTCACCATCCCTGGATGTGTTTAGAGAAAGACTGGATGTGGCACTCGGTGCCATGGTTTAGTTGAGGTGTTAGGGCTGGGTTGGACTCAGTGATCTTAATTCCAACCTGGTGATTCTGTGAAAATAACAAACAGCAAACCAATCTCAGCATGGGGTTCACCAGAAAGGGCCCGGGCCAGGGGGTTACAGTTACATATATAAGGTAGGTAGGAGTGGAGCTTAAGGGGAAGAAGCCAATAGGAAGCAGGGATTAGGAATATGCAAATTAATATGGCAAAAGTAAAGCAATCGGAGGACAGAACCTGGGGAATGTGTTAGAACGTAACCTTATATGAACAAACCAATTTGCATAGCAGCTTCCCATAAGACAACTCCTCTCACCATAATTTTACAGGGGGTTTCCCAAAGGTTCAAACCAAGGATTTCTCCTAGCTCCCTGCTTGGGCGTCCCAGCTCAATTCCCACAGCAGCACCTTGGGGTGCCTGGCTCTCCTGCTGCTGCTGGCCACGAGGCAGCACGTGGCTCTGGCCAGGAGGGGAAAGCCCTTGGGCATCATTTTTCCTTCTGTTGCCTTCCCAGCCGCTCCAGCTTGAAAGGGAGCGTGAACGCGGAGGAGGCGAAGCCGGGGGTGGAGGCCCTGAAGAGGTTGGAGGATCAGCGGCGCCGCCGGGGCGAGAATGAGAGTGAGGAGCTGGAGAAGCTGAAGGAGAAGCAGCAGGAGGCAGCAGCAGAGCTGGATGAGCTGAAGAAAAGGCGGGAGGAGCGTCGGAAAATCCTGGAGGAAGAGGAGCAGAAGAAGAAGCAGGAGGAGGCTGAGAGAAAAATCAGAGAGGAGGTATGTGTGAAGTATGGGGTGTTGGACTTGGGTTTATTCCATTATTCTTATAATTTTGCTTCCACTCCCCTCGCATTAGTTGACAACTCTTTGCAGTTTTTCCTAGTGAAGACCTGAGGTAAAAAACATGCAGCATCCAGAGTAGGAAAAAATGTTCTAATTCTAGCCTCAGGAAAGACAGGGCTCTGATATTTGTTTTCACGAGTCAGGATTTCATCTGTGATAGCTGCAAATTTCTTATCTTCTTGGCGATTCAAAATCTTGGGGCAGTGCTATAGCCGCAGAATTTTTTTGACATAAAGATTGAATTACAAAGTGCATGTCAAAATTTATCTGCTGCAGATGAGCTGGAATGCTAATGTTATATATAGTTACAATGGGCTAGATCTCATTAGGGAGATATTCTTGTCTATTTAAGTATTGAGTATCCAACACATCTGTTTTCTTGTACTTCCTCTGCCAAGGGACTCTGCAAAGAGGATTTCCAAGTCTCTGGTGCATCATTTAGGAATCCTTGTTGTTTGGAAAACAAATGGTAAATGAATAATACTGATAGTATCTGGCAGCTGAATGCCAATTCCTTTAATGTATTAAGCTCTTTACAACAGAATTCAGTAGATGGCAAAATTGCACAATACCTTGCTGGTCAGAGCCCACTGACCAGTGCTCACACTGGTGTTGCTTTGAGGGCTTCTGTTTTGACTTATAGCTCATGAAGCAAAACTCATCTCTGGAGGGAGATCTGCAAGCATTTAATCTTGAGTTTCTTGGCCATCCATTGATTTTTCCATGTTAAATATTAACCTTGGCATAATAAGTGTCAGAGTAGAGGGACCGAAGAACAATACCAGTATGATACATGAGAATACAGAGAAACTGAGCTCTGTTTAAGTGGAACTCTATGACAATAAATATGTGACTTCACTGTGAGGAGACACTAGAGCAGCACGCACTAATTGTCTTCCTGGCTTCCTTAACACTGTGATGGATTGGCATTAACACCTTTATACATTTCAGGCAGATCACTGAACTTTTTTGACTGGCATAAAAACCTGTTCTTAGAAAATCTGGCAAATGTTTGCAGGGCTGCACAGCCCCGTGATGATGATGTAGTTTCTGAAAGAACAAGTAAACATTCATATTTTTTAAGGAGGAAAAGAGGAGGATGAAGGAAGAAATCGAAAGAAGAAGGGCTGAAGCTGCTGAGAAACGCCAAAAGATGCCAGAAGATGGTGTATCTGAAGACAAGAAGCCATTTAAATGTTTCAGTCCTAAAGGTTCATCTCTCAAGGTAATCCCCCCACTAGCATCTATGCAGGACATAAAAAGTAATGGGGCTTGTAGTCCAAACCAATGGTCCAACATCAAAAGCAATGTTGAAATACTTGTAATCAGACCCAGGAAAATGCTTTGATAGACTTTGCCTGAACCCTCTAATTGAATGACTTCATTCATTGATATGATGGAAAATTAGTTCCTTCCTAAAAATAGAGACTAGACTGACACCTGTCTCTTCTCAATGAAGAATCTCCAAAAAGGATCTTCATCTTCAAGAGAAAATTATTTTTGAAACGTAGAGCTGTATTGCTGTGTTGTTTATAATTTGTTATAGGAGTGCTTTGTGAACTGGAGTAGAATTATAGAATCATTTAGGTTGGAAAAGATCTCTTAAGACCATTAGGTCACAAATGTTCTCTCACTCCTTCCACATCCGTATTTATTTTCTTCCTTGCCAGATTACTTTGTCCTTAAGCATATTCAGCCTAATCTTCATTAATTGTAACTGACCTGTATGGGAATTCTAGCTTATGTCTAATCCCCCTAAAAATAACATCTAGAAGTACTGGGCTGGATTTCATTTTCTTGCATAACAAGAAATAAAAACCTCACCCTTCTGTTGCTGCAGGATTTCTAAATGGTCTTTTGTGGCTTATATTGTATTAGAAGTGTGATAAATCAATTAAATGGTCTTTCAGCATGGAAGAGGAATCCTGGCCCCACTGAAATTATTGGGAGTATTGTTTCGGAATTCAGTCCAGTTGCTTTCTCAGCTCAAGCTCAAACTGCAGATCTATTAATGTTTCCTTTTTTCATTTTGTGTCATTAGTCATTCAAGAATCCAAAATATTTGTCAAAAAAGATCACTTAGTGGCAACTAGGAGAGAAGAAAACCAGGTAGCAGCTCATTGAACCATGAATGGGATCTCCATGAGATTAAAACTGTAGCTGTTGAGTGAAAAACTGCATTTGGACAAAATTAGTTTTCCACGCACAGAGAGCTGCACTTTGATCCAATCCGGGGATTCAGGTCCGTTTTGGGTCCAGTTCTAGCAAATAAAAGAGTCCAAATGTTTTTGAATGGACTCCCTTTTAGCTTCTAAGATACATTTGAGTCTGAAATACTGGAACGGAATGCACACAGTTGTAAACAAAGATTGTAAATCTTCATGACTTGCTTCGATTAGTTAAACCTGGTCTTGCCGTTTTGGTTGCTAGAGATGATGTCTATAACAGACACTGTAAATGTACAGCTTCTTCCCAGCCCTCCTGGGAGGGCTTCCTTTTCTTCTGTTTATTGAGATGCCTTTTATGACATACATTTGGAGCTTTAATTCACAGAAGGCTCAGCATAGAGGAAATTGTACTTGAGAACACAAAGTGAAAAGGATATAGATCCTAATTTTGGGGAAAGTGTGAAAAAACACTGGGCTTGGCAGGAGGCTAAAAGCTTTCAGATACCTTTTGTATTGATGCTATGCTGTTCTAAATGTATTTTCAGAGGAAGGCTGAAATTTTTCAAATGTTGTTAGGCATCCAAGGTACAATTATTTTTTTTTTATGCTGGGTTTTGTTAGGTAGAAGTTGTTTGTTAAAAAACCTGGTATATGCAACTCTACACATTTTTTTCCTCTTTCTCTGTTTCTCTCTCTGAGAAACTGGTGATATTCTACAGATTCCAGTCCAGTGTCTGTGGGTGGCCAGTGTAGATATGTAATGCTGTAGAAGTTCACACCCTAAACTGTTTCTTGGCATTCTGTAGTCAAGAGCTGAGGAGAGAGTAATGTCAGTTTATTAACCTGATGTGAAACTTGATGTCAAAATCCAGTTATTAGAAGACAGTCTGTTTTGTTACCTTTAGTCTGGACTGGCTTCTCAGGCTGGTCTCAGTGGTTGGTATGCAGCTTTCTCACTGTCTGCTCTGCACTGCCCAAGTTATCTTTTGATTTGTAAAGCATCTGGCACAGGTTTTCTCCCTTGATGGATGTATCATCTTGTTAGATCTGCCATGAGTCATGTGAGAATCCCAAATGCACAGTTGTGGGTGGGTGGTGGGAATTAATAATGAAAAAAGGGAGGCTCAGTACAAAAAAATAATGTGTGTGCACATTCTGACTTCTCCTGGGTCACAATCTGGCAAAGCACATTTTTACTCCTTCCCTGTCCTTCCTGGTGTGATAAGCTTTTGGAAAGAAAAAGAAGTTCATAGGAGTGGCTAGTATGAGGAAAGTAGGGTGTGCTGATTGCCAAGGGAACTACAAGGACAAAGGAAAGAGGGAGCTTAACTGAGCAGCAGTGTGGGATATTGCCATCCTGTGGGTGCTGCATCTGTCCATCAGGCAGGCCATGGACTCAGATTTGGGAGACAAAGATGTGCAGCTCCTCTCCATGTATGATACAGCTCACGGGTGCCCAAATGTAAATGATGTATACAAACATGGACAAAATATACACACGAGTTTATGGTTAAAAAAAGCTGCTGTGATTGTCTAGTCTGGCCTCTAAAAATCACAGTGGTGACAACTCCTGCTGTTTTACCTGGTAAATACAGTGTTTCCCTCAAACCTGAGACTGCTTCAGCTGAGCTACCACAGTGTGGAGTCCTCACAGTGACAGCACCAGGGTTGGTTCTTTCTGAGGGGACAGTGAAAAGAAAACATGCCAAGTAAATACAGGCCAAGTTCATCCCTAGCTCAGGGACAGAAGCAGCTTGGTCTTCTCAGGGCTGGGTGGACACCCTGTGGGCTGCAGCGGTACCAAACTGCTCTTCAACCTCTGTCCTGTATCTTGTTATTTTTTAAAAATAAGGACAAAACCTGGAACAACCTCTGCTGCTCTCCCATCTGCCTCTAGTTTGTCCTTTCCCTAGTTTAGTTCATGCAAAACACGATGCATTCAAAGAATGGAATTTCCTGAAAAATCTCTGCTCATTTTGCTTTTTAGACGAGTTCGTTCCTTGTGTTTTCTTTGCGAAGGAAGGATACTGTGTCCTTGTATTCTGTTCTCTGGGTTAATCAGGAGAGAACAGGATGGTTCAGTACTGTCTCCTCTTGGAGATGAACACCACCACTAGAGAAATGCTGAAGCAGTAAGGTGTTGAGGGGAGGGAGCAGTGGCAGGAGGCTAAGATATCCCTGTCTTTGGAGAAAATGTCTCCTGGGAAACAGGGGCTGATGTGGCAGCCACCACTCTCTGCAAGCCACTGCTGACAGCTAAGACAGAAGACAGGACTTTTCAGAGGCATTTTTTTTTCTTTAAAGACCTATCTTGTCCTATCTCATTATTGCTCTCAATACCTGACAGCTGGGGCAGTGACTGGAAAGAATTAGACTCCACACAATCAGTTGTTCCTAGATGAGCTATTCTTGTGGCAAGGGGGAAAATAGGATGGTAAGAGCACGGTATGTGATATTTGGTTTTCCCCGTCTTTAATGCTGACGGCAGCACTCGAGTCTGGTAGGTAAACTGAGCTAAACTGGCACACTCTGCTCAGATGCTGCTGACAGCAGGAAAAAGCATAGCTGTGCTTAATGAAGCAAGAGACTGTGTTAGCCACTCAGTGAGGATAAGGAGAAGCCTTTCCCAGGGGCTACTGCTCCAGTGGATTTCCACTAGGTCCTTCCACATGTTGGATATGAGGCAAAATTAAGATACAGGGTTTTCTGTTCTCTCTTTTTATTCACCTTCCTCCTTGACACATTTTTTTAGAAGAGTTTTCTATAGAGCTGTTAACAGAAACTTGTTAACAGCATAATATCCAATACACAGTTTAAAACTCCCAAGAATCATGCAATACTTTTCTATGAAACAAGTTTTACTGGGTATATCCAATGTTTTTTTTTTTTTTCCAAGTCATGGTCTCATATTGTGTGTTAACTCATTCTTTCTGGTCATAATGTAATTAGAGGCTGACCTTTTTGAGTACCTGTGTGTACTGAAGGTGTTCCATGGTGACAAAGTGTAGTCCAAGCTATTTAACAAGATCCTTTTAAGATGAATGCAGTAAACAGATTATTCTTATTTCCTGGTCTGAAACTGAGAGAACATCTTGCATTTTATGTTAACCACCTTGCTTTGCCTGTTTCTTTTACAGATCTATTTTGTCATACTGTTTACTGTATGTGCCAAACGTTTTAAATTCTTTGCATGGAGTTTGTGTGATGTGCAGTGGGTAAATGACCTTTAGGTGTTGCTGTGCAGTCTAAATGTATTTGACTTGTATGTCAAATACACGTGTGTACAGGTTTGTTTGCTCTAGGTGTATTTGACGTCTGCTGCTGCTATGTTTTGAGGAGGATATTCTAGAATAAATCCTCACATAAACATGCAGAAGGTATTTTTTGCCTCCACGCACCTGCTTCCCCAGGCCTTGCTCAGCTCTGAGGGTTTCTTCCTCTTTTCTGTTTATTTTCTGGTTTTGCTTTTTCACTCTCCTCTTCTGAACAACCTCTGATCTTGTCCTGATCCCACAGCTGATGCTCTGAGAATTGCTATTACCAGTGGATGAAGAATGACCCCACTTTTGTCTTTTTCCTACAACCACAAGAATAATGTTCCTCTTCCTTCCCACCTCTTCAGTGCCCACTCGTGCCTGGTTTTCCTGCTGTGCAGAAGCATCTCTCCTACCTGCACATGAAAGAGTGTGAGGATCCTGTAAATGGATTATTAGACAGTTGCCTTGACTCCTGGTTCTTTGAGCTAGTCCATATTATTTGTCCTTGCTGCCCACCAGGCTTTCACTGATGCAGCTGGGGGCAAACTGGAAGCTCCTGCTGGAATAACTCATCCTTCTGATGCATTGCTGGTTATGACCCAGAAATCAGCATTGGGGGAAGCTCCTTCTATACCATAGCAGGCGTGAGGCGACGTGTTTTAAGTGATCCTCGGTCTGTCTGGTCGCTTTTGAACCATTTGCTTGCTCGTTTTTCCGGCTGTGCCTCCAGTGGGTGACAGAGCTGTCACCTGTTCCTGCGGGGAGCAGGGCTCCTGCCGGTCTTTTGCTGCCACCTTGTGACATCGCTCCACTGAATTTGTCCTAGCAGAGCCCACCTCTGCACTCAGGACCGCTTTAACTCAGTGTTTTGGCAACTAAAACTGCTAATGGAAACGACTCTGTAAATTGTATGTGTGTTTTAGAGCTTCAGAGGTGCCTTTGAGCTGGATGGGTGGGAGCTGGAGTTCCTCCAGTGAGCTCCTTTGGCAAATTCTGCACTCAAGTGAACTGCCAGGGCCTCTGCTTGCAAGGGCTTGAGGGACGAACCGTGCATGCCCTTTGATGGGATTGCTGTGGGACTCGGTGTTCTGGGATAGCCTCGGATGCTAAAGGCACTGAAGAGAGCCATTTAAAGGAATGGCTGTCACTGCCTTGTTTTAAAGGCACAAATGCCAGAGCAGTCACGGTTAAAGTAAATGGAAAATGGAGAGCCCCTGCTGAGACTGGGGAATCCCCAGGAATCCAGCCAGGCTGATTATTAATCATTTCAATCCCCTGGAGCTGCTTACATGTATTTTACTTTAAGTAAAACTGTAGAGCCTGAGATGAGAAGTGGAACCATGCAATGTGGATGAGACTTGAGGAAGTTTGATGAAATTATTTTTTGACCCAGAATACAAATAGATGAACATACTCCTCATCCTGCCACCCCCCAACGTGAAATGTTTTAAAACTTTATTCAGGGATGGAGTTTTTTTGTTTTCAAAGTATTGAGAGATTTGACAGAAATCATATGAGACCTTCATGAGTCTGCCTTCTTCAAAACGTCACAATATTTTCCTATTTACAGAGCAGAAAATAATGATGAAATGTCAGATACTAGTTTGTATGGTAACAACTGGTAGATACTGATTCAGCAGTGACCCTATCTGAACATGAGCAGGGTTTACACTGATGGGTTTTTTTGGAGCTCAAATTTAAATTGTTGGTGTCCTCCAAAAACATGTGTAAGGGAGGCTTTGTGGCTGAGCTCCAAACCTGGCCTAGTCTGATGTCTCAGCTCAGAAAAACTATTTTTGAATATTTTTATTTTATTTGCAGAAAAAAACTTCTATTTTTAAACTAAATTTGCTGTCTGTCTCAAGAGATACATACTTGCTTTTGTGTGGAAGATGTGAGGATGGTTTTTGTGCATATCAGTCCCCTCCATGAGATAGATTCCTTCCCTTTTCTTCTTTCTGTGTTGTTCATTTATTCTTTTGTTACATATGAGGCATTGAAGAAATGTGTAGGATGCAAACATTCATGCAGAAAATATATCCACTTTTATGAATATGTAGCATAATAGGCTTCTATCTATAAAACCTTTGTGTGTGTGTCTGTGAAATTTCTGTTGGAATGTATCTCTTTCACATTGATTTTTTTGACATTTAAAATGACATTTCAGGCTGGCCTTGCACAGGCTAGCTCTTTATTAACTTTCAACTTAAAGCTTTTGTTCCTCTCTTTTCTAGATAGAAGAGCGAACAGAATTTTTGAACAAATCTGCTCAAAAGAGGTAAAGCATAGAAACAGTAAGTTCAGTTCAAACAGCAGTGTTTAAGTGGAGAGAATAATGATTCTTGCTTCTTTTTTTTCTTTTTCCCCACTTCCTGTAGTGGTATGAAGCCCACCCAGACAACAGCAGTTGTCTCAAAGATTGACAGTAGGCTTGAGCAATATACCAGTGCAATTGAGGTAAGTTAATTCCAGTAAATGGATCTAATGGCTTTGGGGCCTTTAATCAGCCTTTGTTTTGCTGTTCAAGAATTGCAGGAGGTTTTTTTGATCACGAGCCCTTCTTTAAAGTGACTTCAAGAACAAACTGCTTGAGGCACATCTGTAACCAACATCTAGAGATGTATCTAAACAAAACCTCAGATCTGTGTCTTCCCTTTCATGCTGCAGTTTACTCTGTTTTGTAAGCTTGCCGTAGCTTTGGAGGGTTCAGTCAGCATCCTGAGTGACAGTCACATCCTCTGCTTGGCTGATGAGAGACCTGTCAGCACAGAGCTGGTGGTCATCCTGAGCAAAGCTGACCCAGCAGCTTATTTAGGAGAGCAAGGAGCTGGCTCTGTCCTGCCGGCTGCCACCTCACAGTGAAATTCCTTGGCAAAGACATACCCTGCAGAGAACTGGTTGAGCAGTGACAAAAGGGAAATCAAAATCCCATTAAAAGGCGGAATTTGACCCCAGGTGATTTTGACAACTGTGCCTAAGAGCCAGAACTGAGAGGCTTTTTCTGTCCATAGTCCAGGGTAAACTAGGAGATTGAGACCACTGTACCCAGCTGCCATCTGACTTGAAATATTTCCTTTGCTGAGGTTCTGATTTGTCCACAAGTTGCTAAATCTGACTTGCTTTGCAAACCATCACTCGTACAGGTTCTTAGTCTCATCAAATCTATGACATGTAAAGCATGCAAGAATTTTGAAAAGAAGGCGATGAATTTGGCCTGGCGTTTTTAATAACCGTGCAAAAGACACATTTCTCCAAAAAAAAAAAAAGAAAACCCAAAATTTCCACCCAATTCTCCACTCTTGGAAAGAACACCTTGTTCCAAACACATTGTAATTGCTGAGATTTACCCCTGGAATGCTGAGGTTCAGTTGTCTGGGGCAGATGGAGCAGAGTCTGATGCTCAGGGACAGAGCAACCTCTCCCCCTGCCTCTGCAAAAGGGTTTCCCTAGCTCAATCCCTAAAAGTGCCAGGCTTCCAGGATCTGGGTAATAACCAAGATTTTGAAGCCTTGGAACAGTTGTGTGCAGAGCTAAGGTTGCCATGGGTTTTAGAAAGGTAATAAACACAAAAATAAGCGAGTGCCATGTTCACAGCTGGTTCTATCAAGGGTGCAGCTGCAAATGGAAAAGGGGAGAGTCTCAGTGGCACTTCTTGAGCTGGGCACTCCTTCTCATCTTTGCACGATCAGTGCTAGAACCACACACAAATGCTGCATTTCCCAGAGTCAAACCACCCTGCAAATCCAGCTCTTGATGCCAGACACTTTTAATTTACCACCTGTGAAAGGCTTACCATTAATTTAGAAATTACCAGCCACAGACCCCAGATTGCACACGTACACACACTTGGAGTCTGGCCCTTGCCCTGTAAAAATCTTCCAAGTATGTTTTAAAACATGACTGAAATACTTTAGTTCTTTATGAGCCTAAATGTAGCTCCTAATGAAGGCCCTTTAGCCTGCCCATTAGTTCAGCAAGAATGAGAGCAGAAAATGCTGTCGAGGTAATAAACTGGGAATGTGGGGAGCAGCAGTGTGGGAAGGAGCAGCAAGAGGTGACTGTGGGGTGGTAAAGGATAAGGATGAGGAACCAGAATGTAACCAGTGGCCCTGATTTTTCCCCAGGGCACAAAGGCTTCAAGACCAGCTAAAGCTTCTGACCTTCACGTTCCAGCTGAGGGCGTCCGTAATATCAAGAGCATGTGGGAGAAAGGGAATGTTTTTTCATCACCTTCTGGGACAGGAACACCAAATAAGGTATGTGGTTAATTTAACCTCATGATTATAAAGAATTAAGCTCTGGAGCTGACCTTGCATTTGTGTTCCTGTGAGTCAGCCTGTCTGCTCCTGTTGACATCTGCTGGTGAAGAATATCCCAAAGGATCCCGAGGACCTCAGAAATCCACAAGATGGTGTGGCTGCAATATTGAGTATAGAGAAGAATTTAGTGACCTACTGAGCTCAGTTATGAGACATTCCAGAGCCACAGCAGATATCTTAGAAAAATATATCTGGGTCATTCAAGCAGAGTACAAAGAGATTCTTTCAGTAGGGCAAAATTCTTTCGGGAAGAAGAAGATATTTGAAAAGGCAGGATAGTGATGGTATTTTCTAGATAATTCATAGAAGTATTAGTGAGACCTTTATCTTTTCTTTGTAAATCCTTAAGGCAATATTTTCTTTCTATAAATTGATGCGAGTTGCTGAGCATTTATCATAGGCAAAAAGATGAGCCATGACTTGAAGTGGGTTATTACAGATAGTAATTAAATTTTAGTAATTTGTTTTAGCCTTTGAAAGATTTACTGTTTTAAATTTTAGGCCACTTCTCTATTGTGTACTTTTTTTGGAAAAAAAAAAAATAGTTTAATAAGAGAAAAAAATTGAATGGATGTCTCTTCTATTAAGCTAAAGATTTTTAGAGTTTGGGCTTGTGGTAGAAAGAGCATGTTTATATCTGACATTTATTACTGGGGTAGCAGTAAAGTGGAGAGGTTTTTGTCAGTCCATGTATATAATTTTTAAAAACTAGAGGGCAGTAGCACTGTGTAATTCATAGGGACAATACCTTCAGAGCACAGGGGATGTCTCTCAGCAAGCCACAGGCTCAGTGAGGATATCTCTGTTAAACTCAGGCTTGGCTTTGCTTTTAAATCTAAACCATGGCAAACAGCAAAAGCCATTCTGAAAGCCTTCTGATTGGATTTTATCCTTTTACAGGAAACTGCTGGGCTGAAGGTTGGTGTCTCCAGTCGTATCAACGAGTGGTTGACCAAGACCCCAGAGAGCAACAAATCCCCTGCTCCAAAACCTTCTGTGAGTAAACTTGGGACAACCATCTCTTCAGTAGGTGGGTTCTCTCCTGGGGCAGGGGGTGCTTCCTCCACCAGCTGATGGCCTTTGGAGGAACTCTGCTTCGTGTCCTCTCGGAAGATCACAGAGGCCCTCTGGCTGCTGGCTCCATGATAGTCAGAAAATGAGAAGAGGAAACAGGGCAATTCTCACCTTAAAGCTCAGAGAAGCACTTCTCTGGTAGAGGAGGGCTTTAATTTACCACCTGTGAAAGGCTTACCATTAATTAGAAATTACCAGCCACAGACCCCAGATTGCACACGTACACACACTTGGAGTCTGGCCCTTGCCCTGTAAAAATCTTCCAAGTATGTTTTAAAACATGACTGAAATAATTTAGTTCTTTATGAGCCTAAATGTAGCTCCTAATGAAGGCCCTTTAGCCTGCCCATTAATTCAGCAAGAATGAGAGCAGAAAATGCTGTCAAGGTAATAAACTGGGAATGTGGGAAGGAGCAGCAAGAGGTGACTGTGGGGTGGGGAAGGGTAAGGATGAGGAACCAGAATGAAAATGTCCATATTGGAGAATCATTTGTGATGTCAATGATTCAACTTCAGGATTTTTTTAAAGGACTGGTTTCTTCCTGTATCCTTGTGCAGTGTTTTTTGCCAGTTCACCCGCCCTTTCTAAAAAGTGCTGCCTGAAAAAGTTTCTCTATGCACACTCCTATTTGTCCTACAGAGAGGAGTTTGACATTTGCAGCATTGTCCACTACAAAATTTGCCTCCAGATTTTTCTCGTTGTCTTTTAAGTTGCATCTTTTAGAGAATGTAAAACTAATCTCTTGCTTTTCCCTCAGCCAACAGTTTCTATCTATGTCTTAATTTCCCTCTTTCTCAATAGATTGTTCTTTCTTCTTTCAATGTCTCTGCTTGAAGGAACATGTCCTCCTCCTATTCTTCTTCTTTGGGGGTCTGTTTGCTAAGTTGATCAGGTAAACCTGTTTATAATTGACTATGAAGGTTTATATACATCTATAATGTGTGATTTGGGCTTTTTTTTTAGTCAGGATTAATCGAAGGAAAGGGTAGAATTTATTATTTAGCAAATAACTTCTCACCCCCATCACACTCTGTCAAAGTGAAGAAATGTTCAAAGTTTTTGTGGCCATCAAGGTTCTTGTGGGTTTTGGAAGAATATTGAATTCAGGGCAAATATTGCAGTTTTACAGTGAACCGAAATCACAGATCCCAAATTAATTCAGGACTATGGAAATGGATTTGTGATGATGCCCACTGCAGGTGGCTTTGTGATAAGGTCGAAGTTTTTTGCTTTCTTCCTTCCTCTGGTACTACTGCACTCGCTTTTAAAAGTGCAGAATTGGCTTCAAGTTTTAATCGTCAGCAGCCCTGTGTGGCTGCAAATGATGGTCAATTCTAGAGGATCTCTGCTGGGTGCAAATACTCCTTGCAGGCATCTCATTTCCATTCATCACTGAGCATTTTACAGGTAGAAATTCTCATGTGCAGAAAACCTACCTCCCTACAGGTGGCCAGTACAAAATGCTGGAAGCCACGAAGGACTTGAATACTTCCAGGAAAGGAGAGTACTCACGTCCAAAACTGTTTGAGTCTCTTGTTTGCTGTGCACAGAGGTAGATATCAATCCATCTGCCCAGCAGATTTAATTTTCATTTGCAGCCCTCCTTTTCCCCAAGAAGCTAATTGACATTTTAGGAGGTTTTGTGTAAAGTCTCCATAATACATTCATTTTCAGAGAACACTACTATTCATTAATGACTTTGCCTCATCTGGGGTTTTTTTTGATTTTTTTTTTCCTGTCAGGCCAGTGATTGGCACACCCTAAGGTTGCAAAGGATGCAATGGAAATTAAAATGGATATGGAGAACTACAGTGATAAGTGCTGAAATCTGTACTTAAGGATGCAGGGTAGGATCTGCTTCCCTGTTGTGTTAAAAGTCCAGCTCTATTTTTTACACAATTTTTAAATGATTTTTTAATTTTGATCTAAAATAACGAAGACAAGCTACTTTTGAATTCCTCCCTGGCAGAAATACTGTTCCTCAAAAAACGGGGTTTTTTTTTTGCAAAAACTGACTTTTTTTTGTAAAAATCTGATGGTGCAGTAACTCTTCACTGCAGTCTGTGCCATATGAAATAGATGCAACAGGATTGGATTTTTTTTTGTCTTAAAACATGGATATGTGTGGAGTTATTTTGTGAAATATAATTCTTTATAACTGATAGACAATGTAATATTTGCCTCTGATGGATGTTCCTCAAGTTCTCTTGTGAGGAAGTTGCATTCTAACCTTTTCTTTAACAGTGAAAATAAACTTGAACTAATGTTGGTTTCTGTTCTCTGACATTAAAAATACAGGATTTAAGACCAGGAGATGTATCTGGCAAGCGTAATCTCTGGGAGAAGCAGTCAGTGGAGAAGCCAGCTGCTTCTTCTAAGGTAATAAAACTTCTGAGCAGTGTTTAGAGGATTATATTCTGTTACTAATCCACCTTTTTATCTATGAAAGAAAGCACAACAAGGTTCAGAAAGCAGTATACCGCTTTTATATTCATGTTTGGTAGAGCTGTGTGGTGTGTGGACATCTGTCCTTTGCACAGAGTTGATTTTTTTTTCCTGTTATAAATAGCAATGTTCTCCTAGATGGGATTTTAATAATGGCTTTTTGCTTTTTCAAACAGATATCAGCTACAGGGAAAAAATCAGAGACTAATGGTAAGTAATGCCACAGTGCATACATTGCACCTGTTTCTACAGTTTAATACATATTATTACATATATATAATGTAAGCATATTATATATATAATGTCAACATACACTATTATATGTATATTTAATAAAATAATGCATGCAATATTTGAAGATATACATGTAATAATTCAATGCAAATATTGTAATACCTATTCCTATATACAAACATTGCCACATTTTTGCATAGGTGTACCTGTGTTTTAAAATTCTGCAGCTGTTCATGTTGATGCCAAAACCCCCTTTTTGCCTTTGCCTTTCAAAAATTCCATTACAGTGTCATTGAAACATGAATGGTTGAGAAACTGTTTTTGCTGGAGCTGTGCATTGGTGTCTTTTCAAGGCAAAAATAGTTATGCTGTTGTCATTTTGAAACCACTGGTTGGTGAAGCATAGTCTAGTTTCACAGAAAGAAATCAGCAAAATAGCCCTCTTAGCTTTTTATTTTTATTTTAACCTAAAGCACCCCAGATGAAGACAATTAAACTAATTATATGGCTGAGAACCAGTGGGAAAGAATGGAAGTTCGCTGACCAATTTAATGGCTTTAAGGATGCTTTGCAACATCTCTTGATTCTTTGCTAAGAGTGGAATGATCAAATATAGAAGAACTCTTGCTTTTCTACATTTTAATACGTGCACACGAATTTTCAGTGGTTTTATGTAAAGCCAGATGTATGGTATACATGTGAACTTTTATTTTTGGTGGAGAGTCATGCAAAGCAGAATTGTTTTGCTCCTCTTGTCCTTTTTAAAACCCAAGTGTCAGGAGAGGGGTTTTTGGGCTGGCTCAGTGTTTGTGCAGCTGTGCTCCCATGAAGGTGTTCTCCACCCACAGGAGCAGTCCCAGCAGAGGGGTTTGGCCACTGCTCAGCCTCTCCTCAGAGGCTGAAATCCTGATTTTTGTCCTCCCCAAAGCAACCCCAGTACATGAGCAGAGCAGCACCCAGCTCGTGTCCTGCCTTCTTACATGTTAACCTAGAGAGCTGTGCCTTTTTTGTTCTAGAGATGTGTTTGGGTTGTTTCAAGCCATATTTAATCCGTCTCTCTCTCAGCAGGTGTGAGACAATTTGAGAAAGAACCGTAGAAGGCCACTAAAGACGCTGGACCAATCAGTTTGGGGAAAGAAAAACAAAAAAGGAAAAAGTGCTAAATTGTTCTTTTTATATTTATGTTTATTTACCAAAATGTCTTTTTTTGCGTTATCCCAGTTAAAACCATGTATATTAGCACTGTATTTAATAATCAGTCTAGACATTCATCAGAATAGTACTGCCTTTGCACAAGAGCCTTTATTCCTAAAGAAACCCATGCTGTGAAATATATAGACTCTCCTACTGATAGTCATAAATATGTATCTGAACAGTGATTTCAGCTGGCATTACAGGTCAACCCAAAATGCATGTAAAGTAAAGTTGCTTGGGAAAGGTGTGCAGTAGACCTATAAAAACAATGGTTACTTTTGTAATACAGAAGTCTTTTTTCTTTCTGCACTTTAGACTAAGGCATGGAAGAAATATCTTTAGTTGACAATGTAATATTTTCTGTAAGTTGCCCATGTCATGAGAAATACTGCATCAATAACGTGTTTTAATTTTTTTTTTGTTTTATACTTTTTTTAAGTATCAATTTTTCCATTCTAGTTTAAGTTAATACCTAAATTTGGATGATTATGTTAGCTGACAGCGGTACTGATATTTCTCTTTGTTGTTAGTGACTAGTAATTGAATGCAATCTAGAATATATATATATATACACACATAGCTTTACAAAGTTTAGCCTAAAGGCACTACTAATGGTAGAATGCTTTAATATGTGGTAGAGTATTATATTTAGCAATAAACATACATAATTAGCCAATATCACAGCTTAAAAAAAGTAAAGACAAAATCACACACTTTTCTATAGTAAGATTCATAATTGTCATTAGAGGTATGGTGAGATAAGTATTAAAAAATTTAAATGTCAGTTACCCAGTAATGGGTAATTAAAAAGAAAGTATAGTTTTTAAAAGAGGAAAAGGTAAGGGTATAGAGGGTCAAAAATAGGTCACTTGTATAAAACGTTGTAGTTTAATTTATATAAAACTACCATAATTAAAAAGAAAAAAAATGCAAACAGAGTCGGAGCTTGTTTCAAATGACTGTACACTAAATCTTGCCATCCATCCGTGCCGTACACCAGGTCCACCGAAAATGAAGTAAACCTCTATCTTTATGATGCTTCTTTTTACCTCCCTCTCCTGAATATCTTATTTACAGGTGTTTTCGTTTGTATATAGTAAATACATGGCCATAAGACGTCAGCTTGGTTTGAATTTACATGCCATGCAGTTTAGCATTTACATCCTACAGTGTATGGGTGGCATAAACTGAGCAACTCAAGTAGCCCCCGAGTGCGTTGTTAACAGCTTTGTTGTGCATTAGAACCCCCAGGTACCACCACTTCCATGTCTTACAGCATCTGGCTTCTTCCTAAAGAAATGCAATGTTATATTTCAGCCCAAAGCTGGGCTCCCCTGCTTGGCTGAAACATCTTGTTTACACCTAGAGATGCACAGAGTTATCAGTAGGGGGTGAAACTGTGCCTGACATTGTCTGTGAGTTGTCATGTTTTTTTTTTTTGTTTGGGGGTTTTGTAAACACTCCTCTGAGTCTTTCAAATGCATCTGATAGCTGCAATAAAAAAACAATTTGTTCAAGCAATGTATTCTGAAACTGCATCTGCAATAAATGGAATATGTCCATCAGCAGCCCCTTGTTTGTTAATGAGTAGGGATGGACCAGTTGTTGTAATTGGGATAGGAATTCTGCTGAGTCCCTGTGAGATAAGGTGAAAAAACCCATAGGATGTCTCTCCTGAATGCCACAAACCAGCTTGGCTTTGGCCTAGCAAATTCTATCTGAAAATACTTTAGATCAATTAACTGTGAGGTTGTCTCAGGGTTTGCTCTGGTGATTTTGATGAGTTTTTTTCTGTGCTTTCCTCAGATAAAGCCAGCCTGTGTCTGAGTGTAATATTCTGGATGCTGCCAGCAGAGTTGCAAAAATCTGAGTTTGTATTTGAGACTCCCAGTCTGATGTTGGAGGCAGCCCTTATGTTCACCTGACTGGATTTTACTGTGAATTATCCCTGCCCATGATGCTGTCTTCAACCTTCCCCACTAATCACACAGGAGTTCAGTTTCTGGGTATTGAGAGGAAGGGTTGTTTGAAGCAACAGTTACAACTTTGTTCTTCAGGTCCCAGCTAGAGCACAATCCTGTTTTGAAGAATAAGCCACAAAGTGATCTGTATGTCCTGTCCTTGTACAGAAATCATAGAAGTTTATCTCTATTTATATTAAAATGCATAAAACCCCAGACTTGAGAAAAACTTGCCAAACTATATAAAACAATTTAAGGACTACACTGATCAACTTTTGTTCTTAGTAAAACTTTATTCATATAAAATTTTAAAGCACTAGAAATAGACTCTATAAAAATCACAAATATACAAAAAGCATTGTAATTAGAGCATTCTTTGACAGTGACTTATGAGCCAGTATGACTGACCACACTGGAAGTAACATATAAAAAACCCCATCTAAGTCACTATTTTTTTTTGTTAAACATGTCTGTAATTAAGGAAGACCAGATAAAAAGGAAATGAAAAGACATTGGTTTTTTGCCACTAATCAAAACCAGATTTCACCTAAGCATCTTTACAAAAACCTCACCCTTTTAGCTGCATTCTTACATGAGTTAGTGATCTCCTCCTTAAAAAAAAGGAGGAAAAAGTAACTGCTCTTAATGATGATCAAGTACAGAAGAAGAAATGACGATCAAGCTGGAGAGTACATCTAATCTGGAAGGAGTTAAATGGAGGTCTTGCAAGAACCACCTGCGTTTAATATTCTGCTTTGAATGGGTAGTCCTTGTGGTTGACAGCTCTGAAAAGAGAAAGACCTTGTTATTCAAGCAGTGCAGGAAGTATTCTGAGCAGCATTTCCCTGTTGCAGTCTCCCTCCCCCACTGCCCATGCACCCAAGTTCTGCAGCTGCCAATAAAATGAACACAGGCTTGTGAGAAAGCCCCTGGAACACCAATGTGCTGGAGGGAACACTCCAAATGAATCTCCCTCCTGAAGTTCCTGGACATGCCTCATTAAAGTTTAGAGTATGAGCTCTCCCTTGTTTTGGTCACGTATGTTTTCAAGACAAGGGGGTTGAAAATACAGATTCAAGACATATTAAAGATAATTAGATATATATTAAAGATAATTAAAGATAATTAGGATAAAGATCAATTAAAGATAAGATTAAAGATGATTATTAAAGATAATAAGGAACGTACTGGACCACTGGAACTGCCCTCCAGTTCCTGTTAAAGCTGAGGATGACATCCATCTCCTTTTTAGACAGTTCAAAGTCAAACACCTAGCAGGGAAAGAGGAAAAAAAATTTAAAAGCTCCTTTTAGTTAGATTCATGAGTAGTTAGCAACTCAATGTACTTCATGCACTTAGAACTTGAGGGAGGAATGCATTAAGCATAGTTAAGCAATCTTCTTATTTCTCAGGCAAACAACAACCCTTGAAGTCATCAAGTCCGTCCTTTTCTTTCTGAGGTGCTGTTCATAGCAAGGTCTCACATTTCTGGGTGGCTAAATGCCACAGCACTGCACTTTGTGTTGTAATGCACACAAGAGAAGAATTTAGGTGCTCAGGATGTGTCCCAAGTACTGGAACTGGAGGTAAATTTTCTGCTATGAGAGGGGGGCTACTGCAATAGTGATAATCAGTAAAATCAGCTGCAAATAGTTGCCTCACAGTTAATCAGCTAAGAGTTCTTGCCAGGAGTTCATGGGAGGAATAACTCCAAACCCTCTCCCCATGGAGAGAGGGTTTGCTTTCTCACCATTGAAAGCAGCACAGAGGTCTTACATAAGATGCCACACCTTGTGAGCAAACACTGCAGCTAAACTTTGCTGCCAAGGGGAGCCACAGCCTCCAAGTGAGACAAACTCTAACAGGTCTGGTGTTTGTTCACAGCTTGCTCCTTTACACCCTTAGGACTTGTTAAGCTTTTCCCCAAGGGCAAGTCCAAACCTGGGGCTCCCTTTGTGCAGCAGCAGAGCTCAGACAACCCCAGGGTAACTCATTTCTTTCCTAGCAGGAACAAAATGCTTTTCCCTAGATGGTTTGGTAGTGCTGAGCCCCAAATCTCTGCACCTGCCTTGCAGTGACTCAGGTACTGCTTGGAAACACAAGAGGGGGTGTGGGTGTGGGTGCCTATCCTGCACAAAACCAGGCAGCAGCATTTCCAAAGGGAACTTCACCTTCATGTTTTCCTCAACACGGTGTGGTTTGTCAGACTTGGGGATGACAATGATGTCTCTTTGGACCAGAAAGCGGATCAGGACCTAGGAAACAGCAATGAGGAGCATGAACACTGAGATACCAAGAAATATATTCAAACACACTTTGTGGATTCTTTTTTTTCTTTTAATCTAAAATTTATTCTACACTCATATTCATTCTTTGGACAACTACCCCTTTGCACACAGAAGTATGATATGCCAGGATTTGCTCATGTGTTTGCCAGTAGACTGGCAAACTGTAATCTTTTTCCACCTATGTTGTTTCTACATTTTGGCTTTTGCAGGATTTGTTTTGTTTTAGTTTAGGGTAGTGGGAAGGGGAGAAAAATTAGGATGCTCTGGCTTGTATTATATGAGTGCTCAGACTCAATAAGCATAATGACACTGTAGATCGTTTTGGGCTCACAGGTTAAGTACCTTACAAAGGCTTTTGGAAGTCCATAAAAGGAAAAACATATTTACAGAATTTAAAAGTTCCCCCACACCAAAAAAACCCCTGTTGCTACAGTGTTTTCATCCTGCTCTGCCTGTCTTAAAATATGATTGTCTTTGATTGCATGTGAACATGTGGCTTTGTTTGAAGTGGTTTCTGCACACCCTGGGAATCAACTCATTTGTGTGAGTAGCAAACTAATAGAGAAAAAAAAATCTTAATTAATTAAGCAGCTTTCAATAATTCTTTGTGAACACGAGCAGATTGGAGGCAATCAAATATGTCTCCAAATTACAAAACTCTTCTGAAGAATAACTTAGCTGGAGAAAGGAATAAAAATTCAGGAAGGTAAACACCTGAGGTAAGCATGTACCACTGATGATCAGTCCACCCCGAAACTTGGCACTCAAGACCTCCTTGAAAATAGCTGATAATTTTTATGAATGATAATTTTTAAGAATTTGGGCAGAATGAAGAGTCAAGTTCAGCCCCATTATAATGTATCTCTAGAGAAAGTAGCATCTGCTAGGACTGCCCTGTAAGACATCTGCTCTGACAGCTTACCTGGGCAGGGCTTTTCTGATGTCTAGCTGCAATGTCTTTAATCTTGGGGTCTTCCATAAGTGTGGGGTCCCCTGGCTTAGCCCTGTTAAAAAATAGAGATGGTGGCAGTAGAAAGGTGACAGCTTTCCTGTAGAGGCCTTACATCATGTGACATAATCTGCACCAAGACAACAGAACTATTTTCATTTTACCTGTATCATAATAATAATAATAATAATAATAATAATAATAATAATAATGATGATGATGATGATGATAATTTTTGTAGTTCAACTGCACAGTTTTGTGTACAGAAGGGCTGCAGCCCTCTCTTACCATGGGCGGTTAGGAGAACCCAGGGGGCTGTAAGCTGTCACAGCAATCCCTTTGGATTTACAGTACTTGACCAGCTTCTCCTGTGTCAGGTAAGGATGACATTCCACCTGCAAGCACAGAAAGATGGTTGATAAAGAGGCAGACTTCTCTGAGCTGCAGAGCATTACATTTTACATCCTCTTGGGTGGCAGAAAAATGTGAAGATTTGACTTCCAGTATCATGGTTCGAATCTATCTTATGAAAAAGTTATTAATGTCACAGCAGTATCTAGAGGCATAGAAGAGAATAGAGCTTTCTCATGCTACATATTACCCACAGAAAGGAAAAAAATAGATGAGAAGAGTGAAAATGGAATCTGGCAAACAAGCCTTCCTGGACTACTGCAGGGCAGGATTGCATCGTCACAGGGGCAGCTCAGAATGCCTCAAGTTTATTTTCTGCTCTGATGCACCCAATCTCTCCTTGCCTCAAAGAGCCTCTCTGATTCCTGAAGAAGCTTGGGGAGATGATCTGAACTAGCCTCAGGAAGCCAGTTCATGTTGCAAATAGATGTTTTGGGTAAGATGTCCTGAAAGCAACAGGAGCTCCATGGGGATGCTGCTCAGCTGCCACAAGCCACGGCAGGACCACAGGACAGTGTCTGAGCTGCTTCACGTGGCCCTGTGCACATACCCAGCTGTTTCTGAACACCGGAGCTTTACTACCAGGAATGGTGACAGGAAAAATGTGTACAGTAGTTAACTTTCACTGTTGGAACCCTGGAAGCTGAGAATTTTAGGCTTTCTGTG
>VZSR01001863.1:2497209-2538552 GCA_013398615.1 Brachypodius melanocephalos
ATAAAGCTAAAACATAAGGCATAACTTGGACCTCCTCTTCTCCAGACTAAGGCTCCTCAGCTCTCTCAGTCTCTCCTAAAAGGAGGGAGGATAAAATCCCTTAATTGATTAATTAATTTAATCCCCATGCTTTGGCTGAGTCACCTCCCTGTCACGCCCTGGGCAGCCCTCCCAGGGCACCCAGCCCTGTGCACCCCCAAACTGTGGGTATGGGCAGGGTAAACCTGGCAGTGCTGTGCCAAAGGTAGCTGGCACTTTGCAGGAGGTGACCATTTTGCAGGGGGCTTCTTGTAGGATGTCTGTGGCACCCAAATTTTTTCCCTTTTATGCCATACCCTGTCAAGGTCTTCAGGATGTTTCCGAATTGTTGCATACTCTCAGCCTGTCTCTAAAATCAAAAGTAAACAAGCCTCAGTAACTTAGAGCAAGAAAGGTGCGCTCTTACTGAGATGGAACTACTTCTGTTAGTCTTATTTGCACAGTAGCATGTTCGTGGATCTGGCAATATCAGTAGGAAGTGGTACATCAGCAGTGAAGAAAGTTTTTATGTGAGGAAGACATTTGTAGAATGCTTTGATTGATTTGTTGCAATGGACAGTACACAAATTTATCAGCAAGCTGTGGATTTTTAGTACTTACTGAAATAATTTCCCTGCACTGGCTGCCTTTGGAGTGGTTGCAATGCACCAATTTTAGTAACACTGAAGTGAAACTTTTCACCAAAACTCTGAGAGCAGAGTTAGAAATTCATTGGAAAGAATCAGCAGAGCTATGCCCACTGCATCCTGAGCTATGTCCTGTTTCTCCAGTATGGTGGTGCGTTTGCTCCTCTCTTTTTGGGGTTGCTCTACAACCTTAGGGATTCCTGTTAGGTCCTGAGGCCTTTTGAGCTCTCCTGGACCACAGTGGGCTGTGCCAGCACCTTGCTGTGAGTGGGATTCCTCTCAGAGCTCATGAGCCCTCAAGTTCGTGATCCTTGGAGAGCTGTTGCCAAGAGTCTATGACAAGGCCTGGGCTGATAACTCCATTCCTCCACCCACTGAAAGATGCAAAGGCATCCAGTGTGAGCATTTCACTGCACTCAGGGGGAATGTTCAACAGGTACCTTTGTACAGGTAGATGCAGATATCTCTGTGTCTGTGTGTGCGTGTGGATGGATTCAAACACCCTCTCAAGCACAGCAGCAGTGGTGCTATGTTGAATCTGTCATTAGGTCACTCCGGTAATTGTAGTAAATTCTATTGAATCACTTTATAAATATTAAATTAGTCAATGATTAACTGCTGCTCAGCACTTTTGCACCCTTACCTTTTCCACCTTTACCTTTTTGCATCCCTGGTCTCCATGTAAATTATTCTGAACGGACTCCAATCCGATTTTCCTTTGTATGCTTCACCTGTGTAGTAAGTGGAGTCAGTCTTGGCCCTTGAACTCTGTTAAATTACATCTTTACAAATTTATGTTAAAACCTGCTTTCACTAATACCTTTCACAGTGATTCTTTAAGCAGCCTAACACACTCATTTGCCACATCCATAAGCACATACTTTAACTGTGTTCAGAAGAGCCTGGAATTAAATCCTGTAAGGGCTTTCTCCAGTTCACCAGTTGTGCAGTCTGACTGATGCTTATTCCTTGCTTTTAGGGCCTTTCCCCTCTTCCTTTCCTCCTCTGAATTTTGAAGCTCTTCCACTGCAGTTTTTTGAAAAGAGCTGAGACAACACCTTTGATCCAGATAAGAACCTTGACAGCTTGGATCACCCGAGATTAGCCACACAAAGGAAGAGGGGGTGGCTGCTGATGGAGAAGAGTGTAGGAAAGTTGTGATGGATGAGGAGATGTGCTGTTCTGGCAGCAATCCAACTCTTTGCACTCTGAGGTGTTGATGGAGGCCCTCATTTCTGAATATGAACAAACAGAAATGCCAGAGTGGTGTCCAGCAGACTACCTGAGAAGATAGTTACATTTCGTAACTGGGAATAGTTGATTTTTAAATGGAGTGGCTGATGGCTCACTGTTGGCATTGCTGCTACAAGAGAATTGTCAGTCTTTTATTTAGTGGCCTTATTAAAATGGATGCTCTTGTCTCAAGCAGGAGGTATATTAATGTTGGGAGGGGTGAGTTAAAAGCAGAAAACTGACGACTGTAAATATGCTCAGGTGATTCCCTGCAGCTGGGAATATCTCTTGATAAACTTGTGTGAAGAGCAGGCCAGTGATCCTCCAGCATGGACAGACTTTAACAGTGCCTTTGGCTTTTTGACTCCTGCCTCTGCCCAGGTGCTGCTTTGGGCATCCCCTCATGGGTGAAGTGACAGAAATTAATGTTCCCTTTGTGTTTTAGTTCTGAGTTTGTGGCTGTCCTGGCTGCTTGGGCTGACTCACACATGTAGAAATGGCGAGTAACCACATTTATGTAAGCAGAGTTGTTTGTTTTTATTACACTGTTACACTCCAAGTTCATTTTTTTTTTCTCATTTATCTTGTGTCTTACAGCAGAGTTTTCAGTATGGCTGGTGGATATGGGTAAAAAGGAGGGGTTCTGTAACTGTCTGCAGATCAGTTTCCAAATGGAATTTTACAACCTTCTTTGGCAAGAGAAGACAGCCATGTGCTGAAACCAGTTCAGGGCAGGTAACGTGACAGGTTTTTTTCCTTTTATTCAGAAAATCAGATTATTAACAAAGCTGGACTATGCTAACAATCCTGTTACAAAGAGTGCCACTTTTAAATACCTTTAAGAAAAACAGCCAACTTAACCATGTTTTAAGTAAAAAGAGAGAAAAAAAGGGTTTTTTTCCCTTCTTTTCACTGTTAGAAGTATAAGAACGCTTGAAAAACTGTCTGCTGTTATAAAAGAATGAAGATGTCAGGCCCCACCTTTCCCTAGATTGTGGGCAGGGCATACTGCAATTCATCCTTTAATTTTGGCATAATTTGTTCTTGATCTTAAAGCTATTTCTTTAGCTGGAGATGTGTTCCAACCTCCCTAATGTGTATCTGTGACCCCCATAGAATATTGGCATTACCTGGATGTCAGCTGTGGACTTTTAATAAGAAAGTATTATACTTGTAGTTCTTTCGATTGTGAAAATTAAATTGCAATATTTAAACCTGGTGCATATTCTTTTCTAAATTTTCCTAGTTCTTCCTTAGGCTGATAATCTATAAAGCCTGATAACAGTGCTTTAGGAGAACAAATTTATTGCTGGTCTTTAGTAAATTGGAAGGAAAGTGGAATTGTAAATAGTGGGGAAAGCAGGGGAAGACTTAGGAATGGCTTTTGTGTGGGAGGTGCAGGGCATGAAATTAGACATGAGGAATGAGGGAATCCAGAAAGGAGAGAGGCAGGAAAACAGGGAAGTCATCCTCTTAAATGCATGTTTTTCATCTGGGTCCCACTGGAAGCAACAAAGTACTTTAAAAATAAATAGCCAAAAGCACAGTTGCTCTTAATGCTCATCTTATTTTTTCGTCGATCTTTTGCTGACATTGTTTTCTCATTGACGTCAGTGGAGCTTTCCAAAGCGATTGAAAGCAGCTGTCTGCTTCAAACACACACTGAAGTCATCAGGAAAAGTGGTGTGGAGTCTTTCCCTGGAATATACTTGAGACTGGTCCAATGTGTCTTTTCATCACAAATTTTAATCATCAGTTGCTGGCTTTGTTTCTATTTGCTGCAGTGGGATATGTACTACAGCAGCTGTATCAGATAAGAGTGCACAGTAATATATAACTGGCTTTACCAAATCCATCAACCTCACTTTCATCTTAAATACTGTGTTATTTATTTTTCTTCTTTTTCTCAGGCACTGTCAAGATTTTTCTCTTTTAATATTTTAGAGGATTATTTTCTTTTGAGGAAATAAAGTTCAAAATCCATTCATTTGATTTCTTGTATCTATTTATATTGGTATTTTGTGACAATGTATTAGATGATTTTTACGCAGTGAACTTTCACTGCATGATTAAATTGATACATATAAACTTAAAAAAAATTGGCCCCTCTTTTTTTTTTTTTAAGTGACACTGGGAAATGGTGTGCTTTACCTGAAATCTTCTTGTTTCTACAAGAAATTGAATGATGGATGCTGTTTGTTCAGTCTGTGTATGGTCAGAAGTGTCTCATGCAGAGAAGCACAAAGAATCTGAAATAGTGCATGAAGAAAAAAGACAATATATAGTGGAGTAGAAGGGCATCATGTTTAGGTGAGGCTATGTGTAACATAGGCTTCGATCATTTAAAACCTCTTCCTTCTAGTATCTCCAAGTAGGGAAGACAAGAACATTGTCTAAAGAAGGCTCCTGGTCACTGCAAGTGCCCTGAACCCAGCTGGCAGGGCAGTGCTCTGAGCTAAAGTCAAAACAGAAACAGAAAAGGAAATATCATATGTGGCTTGGTTTGGGAAGGGCAACACTCAGGAATGTCTTCAAGGGGGAGAACACACACTGCCACAGCAATGCAGCAGCAGTAAATAGAGTATAAAATGTATTTTATTACAGGATGGATGTGTTTCTAGGTTCTTTATATCTTCCTGGACCTGCAGAGGGTGCAAAATCTCCACATTGCTAAGAAGAAGCAGAATTATTTCACTCTCCTGGTATGTTTTGCTTCTCTAGTAACTTGTAGCAGCACTTCACCAGCACCAAGATCCTCACTAGAAATGTCATTGTAACAAAAATGGCGATAAAAACATTTATTACTGCAATTAGGGCTGTTGCCATTTAATTTGCAGAAGTGTTTTATTCTTTGATATATGAACCTAGTGCTCAGCAATTCTCTCCAGCAATTTGAGCAATTTGGTCCTTTGTCATCTTCTCTCTTTCCCTAATAGTATGCTTTCCTCTTCATCATCTCTGTTTTTCTGCTTTCTGTTTCATTTTAGTCTGGGTATTTCTTCTGGATAATGGTTTCTGACAGAATTTTTGCTTCCAGCTTCAAGTGGTTCCATTCATATCATGAAAACAGTGGAGGTAAATGTCAAACTACATGGCTTTGGTTACACATTTTATTTTCACATGATTTCAGCAGTACCTAGAATAACAGAATAAAATATATGAGCCATTATTATGATTTCACCTCATTTATTGTCACTGATTTAGTAGAGGTCTTGAGACCTCTTTCTTAAGGCAGAAAGTGTAACAGCAATGTTTAGGTGAAAAAACTGCTTTTCAAGTCTAGTGTTTTCTGGGATAAAGCTTTTCTGCTTTCAAAGAAAGCCATTCTGTTCTGCAAATCAAAACAAATGCTTCACTATCACTCAATTAGAGCAATATTATCAGGGAAATAAACCCTCAAATTTCAAATATCTGTCAAGGGAGGAGCAAGAAAGTTTTTAGTGTTTAGTGATAAAACTCGTCTAACTTGTCTTTCCATGTTTCATAACAAGGATTCTTTTTTCTTTTCAGTTTGTTTATTTTTGTTCATTTGTGTTGTGTTTTGTTTTTAATTTATAGTCCTCATACCAGATGTGAAAGGGCTGGGTTACAATAATGCTGGAGATGCAGCAGCCTTTCAGATTGGTAGGATTTACATGATTAGCCTTTGTGTAGAAATGAATGGGCATTTAAATTTAGGTCTCTGTGTCTGGTCAAAGTTCTTTGTGGGGATCTCTTTTAAGCATAGTTTTCTGGCTATAACAAAAACTTCTTTTGCATTGACCTGCTTGTATCTCATCTTTGGGTTGATGGGGAAGAAAAAAAAAAAGAACAACCAAAAAAAAAATCAACAACAACAACAATAAAAATCAACCAAGGATGGCAAGAGGCAAAATTGTGCCTGTGCCAAGGCCCAGCACAGACACTCATGTTCTCTGTGGCTGCAGATGATGGTGACACTGGAGAGAACAGAAAACCTTCCTTGGGGCTTGTTCCTGATCCTGCTGAAAAACAGCAGGAAAATTTCATCTTGCCTCTGATTCCTACCCAGTGCAAGTCTTTTGGTCAGGAGTTTTGAAATCAATTGCTTAGATAGTGTAATTTGTATTTGGAGATTTTTAATAACTCTGATAAAGTCTGAGCATGCAGTTTTCTAAGATGAAAGTGATTAATTGTAAATAAGTTGTTTGATTTGAAGGTATTATTTGAAGGATAGTATTGCAGTAGCTGTATTAACATTATAATGATAATCTTGTTGTCTTCTTTGATTCCAAGAATTGCAAGGTTTAGACCTGCAAGGAAGATCACAGCATGGTTATTTAATTTGGTAGGGAAGAGAAGTACTACTCTTCACAAATGAAAGATTAAGGGCTTGGGGCCTATTATGTACCCATCTGCAGCTCTGTTATAAAGCAGTGATATTTATATTTTAATAATTTAGAGAGGTGTGTGAGTAGCTGCCTGTTTTTTGTGCAACAGGGTGGGAAAGGTCTGGGGTCTCCCAGCTCTAAAATATTCAGCTCCTCCCAGGGGCGTGAAGGGCAGGGCATGGGGCAGAGGAAACACTGATGATGGAGCTTATTGCAATGCATGGTGATGGAGACCTCAGGAGCAGGGAATGATTTTGCAGGTTTCCTTGTTAATTAATCAGAAATACCCAGGAATGCCTGAGGGAGGATCTGTTAAAGTCCAGACAAAGCTGCACCTGATGAATGATGAAACAGAGTCTTTAGATGTATTTACATGCATAGAGGTGATGCCTTAAGTTTTAGCTTTCATATTTTTCAGATTCTGCACCGCCTTAGCGTGTGACTCTGAAATTCATATAAAGTGTTAGCAAGTTCTCCTCACAGTTTATTCAAACCAAACAATCCTTTTCCAGCCTGAGAACCAAGGACTCCATTGCAGCTTCAGGCCCAAAAATTATAAACAACAGCAATTGAGGAGAGCAATCTGAGAGGATGGGACTGCATAACCTGAAGCTGTAATTGGACAATCGATCCCAGTATGGAAATGGACCAAAACTTATAAAAATGTGAAAACTCGTGATTCAGAGTCCATCTTGGGTAGAGCCTTGGCCAGGCTCTTGTACTGCCCAAGGTGTATCCTTTGAAGGCCTTTTAATAAATACCTACTTTACTCTTTTAGTGTCTAGCTTCTCTTCCAGGCAGATGTTTCTTTTCTTTGTGCCCCTAAAGTGGGTGGCAGGGGTGGCTGGTGGCAAAGGTGCCACACAGAATCCTGGCATGGACCTGCCAGCTGCTCTGTGAGGTGCAGGGATGCTGAGACCTCAGCTGGGTACAGCTCCAGGCCACAATTTTAAGGCCAGCCTGGCCTGAGTGGAGAAGTTTAATGTGCAATTATTTCGACAGTGCAGTAACTAATATCTTATTAAGCTTGGAGTGGTAAGATGGAAGCCAGAGGGATTCTCTGCACCTTTGGGTAATATTCTCTGCACATAGGACAATTTATTGTTTCCAAATATTGTCGTTCTTTATTATCAGCTGACACTTTTAGAAATCTGGCTGCAGTGTTAATTTTATTTTGGATGTATCCTAGGGCAAGAGGATTAATAGAGAGCTTTGCTAAGAGAACAAAAAACCCATTAATTTTAGTCCTTTGCGCTGATGTCTTTGATTCTTTCATTTTTCTATTAAAAACTTACATTACAACAGAAACTGATAGAGGTTCATATGAATTTGGCAATTTGACATCCATCAAAAGTGGAATTTGTTACAGGGATAAATAAGAATCCCAAAATAAAAACTAGATCTGTGAGGGATTGCTGAAGAAAGGCAGAGGAAAATGAAGTGCTTAATTTGCAATCCATCCCAAGCATGCTGCCTCCAAGGGACTTAATTAAGCAACGAATCTCTTATTGCAAGAAATTATTTATAAAAAAAGTTTCTGGTACTTCAAGTGGTGTTCCTGCAATGAATTTACTATTTGAAAATACAGGGCATATTTTGTGTGTACTTGTGTTTGTGAAGGGAAGGGATTTTTTTATAGATGGGGAGGGACAACTATGGAAATGCAGCTGCTGGAGCCACTGGAGCCCTGGAGATCACAATGGCAGCTGTAGCCACAGGCTTGTAGCAGTGTGGATTGTTAAACTCATTTATCTTTCTTCCTCTCCTCTCTTTTTTTTTTTTTTCCTTTTTCTCTTTTTTGTTTCCTTTTGTAAATAGCTTTTGTTGTTTGTGAAAAAAAAAATTGTATTGAAAGCCTTAAGAACCTGAAATCCTTTCATCAGCTTCAGATTAGGTACATGGAGTCATCCCTGGTATGAGATTCCAGTTAAATCTGGGAGAAGATTACTACCATGACCTGACTAAGTGTGTTCCCCAGTGTGGTTTGGGAATTCAACACACATGGGATAAAATGAAACTTTTTTTTTTGTAATATTTTTCGCTGTTTTGGTGAAAAACATTCAGGCATTATCTTTTTTTGTAGTTCTTTGCAAATAGAGATGAGAGCTTTTGGTCAAATTCTCACCCAAGAAGGCATCATATTAAACCAAATATTATGATTCTTTCTGCAGAAAATAATTGAGTATAGAGGAAAACCAAATTCCTGATTTATTTTTGGAGACAGGCAGGGAGAGAGAGAAAGGGAGATTTTGTCTTTTCTAAATACAGAATGTTTTTCTGGCTATTTTTAAAGTGAACTAATAACTCCTTATAAAGAGAAGCTGAAATCCTTATAAAGTGTTTGTAACATACAACAAGCCTGTGAACTTTAACAATATCAGGATATTCAAATCTTCACAAAACTTTAAAAAGGGGCTTAAGGGGGTTTCTCATCAGAGCTACAATAATATTTTTCAAAACTTTCAATTTTATTTAACTTTGGAATCCAGATGTTCTCTGAAATCCTTATTGAAAAACAGATTCACAGGTATCTGAAGCTGAAACACAACAGCTCCTAAACACCTGCATCACATTTGTTGTGAGGCTTTTCTGAGGCTGAGTTTTAGTTTTCCCTGGGCCTGACTGAACCCCTGTGAAAATCAGGGCAAATATTTCCACTGTGTTGAGTATGCACTGGAACATTCCCAGAAATTTCACTCCCTCCTTGACTGTGGCATCCAAGATGGTCCAAACCAGCCCAGTCCTGGGGTGTTTCGGTCCTTTAGGATTCTCTGTCTTACATTCCTTAATGCACAAAACCATATTGTTCCTCACCTCTATCCCAGTGCCATTCGACTTTTCCCTAGGAAAACCTTGGAGGGAATGAATACTGTCAAACAAACAAAATTAGATTAGGTTTCAGTTCCTTTTCCCTAAATGTAAAAATGTAAAATTCTTCAAAGAAGAATTTTAGGCTGCACTATGTCAAGTCTCTGCTAATTTGGAAGAGTCTCATTAGAGTTTTGCTGTATGGTCTGTGCTCACTGATAGATTTTGGCGTTAAATAAGAGCTGTGTTGTGTTGGATGTGGTATTTTCATTAAAGTTTGGGGGATTACACTGCCTTTACAAAGTGCAGCAAGTCTGAAACATTACATACCCAGTCCTGTGTTCAGAAAGGTGGAGTCCAAGTGGAATTAAACTGGAGGAGACATGGGTGAGCATGGCTTGTATTACCAAAGGAGCCTTTATTTTTGAAAAGATCCAAAGAGAAACAAAACCAATTGAGCACTTGATGCCAGGGAGGGAGGAAGAGCTACAGATTCAAAGTTGATGTGAGGACAACTTTTGAACAAAGTAGATTTTTTTGGATTTTTTTTTTTTGGTTTTGTTTTTTTCCCACAGCAGCTCTTTCAAAAAGGGACTAGCCCAAAAGTGGGTAGGTGTCAGTTCAGTTGCCATGAGCAGCTGAACTGAAACATGCACAGAAATGTACCAACCAGTCCCTGCTTGACAGATCTGACACAGAGGAAGTTAACTGGATTAGAGCAGGCAGGGAGAAAAATCCCTTGGCACTGGATTTGCTAAGGAAAAAAGTAACTTCAAGAAAGACTGGGTGGTAAGATGCTAATGCAGAGCAGATGGCAGTTTTCACTTCAGTCAGTCAGGATCAATTCTCACGTTCTTTATAGACGTAATCCTAAATAAATAGCTCCCATAAAAACAACACAGGCTTTAATTTTTGCTGAATTTTTACACTGAATTAGCTTTCTGGAATGAAATATATGTTATCTCTTAATGAAGATAAACTCTTTGTAGTGTCTTTAACTAAGGACATTTGGCATGTTTATTTCTAAGTGTCACACAGACTGAATTTTTTCCCCTCCAGCAGAAGTAGTACTGGTACCCACTGAGATGTTCTCTTGAAAAACAATAAGAAAACTTATTGAAGGCAACCCCCATTACCTGTGCAGGTACTTTGTGTCCTCTCTGAATAACAGAAGTCCATGGCTGTTTGGCTTTGAACATTCACTACATCTTAAAATAGATTTCTGTTATTAAAAGAGCAATTGTCTTTCTGCCTTTCACTCTAGGGATTCCAAAGTGAAATACTGTGTGAAAGAGAAGCCATTTGCTTGGTTGCCTCCTGTGCAGCAGGGAAAAATACTAAAATACCAGAAAGATAAGGAATAAGCAGAATATATCTAGTGCAAATGATCTGAATATTTAGATTTGCTTGGTGTCTTGCTGATCTCCCTGATACTCAGAAGATCCACCTGAATGGAGATCTCAGCTATGTGCTCTGGAAGAATTTGTCAAATTCAAATTCTGAGAAGAATTTGTCTCTACTGCTGCTGCTGTAGGTTGGCATCACAAAACTCTCTGATGTTTTTCCTTGTGTGATTCTGTCTTGGTGGTAGATACAGAAACTTCATAGAACTTCCATTTTGCTACTAAAACTTTACACCAATTGGGAAAAAAAAATCACTTACAAGTCTCCTTACTATCCACTTCTGAAATGCTAATGACTTTTGAAAATGTTGCTCTTTTACACTACAGCAGGCTGAAGGAAGATTACACCACTCTTCGTGTTTTATCGGAGTATTACAAATGTTATTTTGCTGACTTCTTGAGAAGAAGCTCCTCTATCTTTTCCATAAAAGCCCCCAAATGCTGGATGCAGTTTCATTAAAGCTTTGTTGTAGTGTCTCTTTTATTTCATGCTTGTTAGGTTTATGTGTGGAATTCATTTTTTCTGTGCTGCTGATTTGCAAACACAGCCAATTGCTAATTTGACCCATAGGAGATGACAGGAAACTGTGATGAGATAAAATACTTGACTGCTTCCAAGTCTTTTTTAAATTAGTGCTGGAAGTCAGGTATGTTAGAGACTGGTGTGTCATTTTGGGCATGGAGTCCCTTTTGATGTTGTTCTGAAGTACTGACCACGCCATCACAGCTGTGCTTGTTATTCTGCTGTTACATTTGCCATTTCACTGACTTTTATAGCCTTGTTAGTTGACTCCTACTCATAGTCACATGGACATATACACATAAAGGAAGATTTTTGATTTTTAATTTATGGAAGCTTTTGAAATTGCTATTTTTCTCTCTTCATTTCCCATCTTTCTGGTGGATTTTTAAATCCTTGTTATGTCACTACAAATCTCTCTTGGCTACTTCATATTTCTTTGAGCCAATGGCATAAAGTAGTCTTGTAATATTTATTTAGTCTTCCTTAAAGTTGTACACTTCAGAATAGTTTTTCTAATGCTAACATCTCTCTATTGAAAAATCATGTCAGGTTTCTCCAGCACTCCTTTAAGAACTCATGATATGTGCCACCGTGTGATTATTTTTTTTTCTCCCATCTAAATCTTTACAGGCTTCAATCGGATCCAGAGCAGAGAAAAATCTGTGCATTTTCATTTCTGATGATGGCAATCTTTGTTGTACTACCCCATACCACTCTCAGTTATTTGCAGAGGTGATGACTATTGGTGTGGTAGGTGGATAAGGAAGATGAGGAAGAAAATTATTCTTGACTACCTGAAATCTGTAAGAGTCTTTATTGACCTCTAGATCCATGATACTACAGCTCTGCTTATAGTTTCCACTCAAAACATTCTCCTTTTACATAGCAAAGTCCTGCTCAAAAATATTCAAATTTAATTTCAGGGAAGGGTTGACTTCATGTGATCCTTGGGAACAGGAACAGAAACATTTTCCTTGCCACTTAAAGCAGGCTGCTTCCACTCTGTGTTACAGCATCATGTTTTCCTGTTGATTATTTTTTTTCTTTTAGTTAATGCTCTTAATTGCATACTGCTGTGAAGATTACCAGCAAAGTAAACAGGATGATTTGTTACCTGTGCTCTCTATGGAGTAACTACAGTCTGTGGGAGGTGCAGCCTGTAACTGAGGGAACTGTACCCAGTGCTGAGTGAAGTGTTAGTCTAGTTTACTAATGACTAGGTACAGAACATTTCTTTGCCTTGTGGGCTTGAAAATTTCATCTAAATAGCAGACTGCAATCTGATGACCTTCTTTCCTGTAGGCAGTGCTGTGTGTGGCTCTTTTTTTTGTTGTTTTATGTCCCACAAGATGCTTAGCTTTAGTACTGGAAGAATTGGTTTTTGAAAGCTGCCACAGCTACAACTGGGGAGGGCTTTGCAGCCAAAGGAAATTTATGTGTAGAGAATTTCACAATGGGGCATCCAAAGCAGATCTGAAGAGCTTTCCAGCTGGCTGGATGAGATAGCTTTAGAATGAGATTGTCTCTTGCCTGCACTTGCAGTCAATTTCCATGAGCTGCATGGCTTTCCTACCATGGTAGCCGTTTGCTACCCTCCCTCTGGGTTACTGTGCAGATCCTCTCCCTTTCCTTCTCCTGCTTCTTGCATTCATCTCCTCTAAAGTTTCCTTTCCTCTAAAGTTTCCTTTCCATTTGCTTCCAGCTTGGACTTGCTGGTTCTTTTAGCATTATATTCAAATACAGTTAAAGTTTGTATTGTGTGGCATCAAACCAATGCTTCCATCATGGAGTCAGCCTTCTGTGTCTGCCCACAATGAAAATTTGTGTAACACTTTTCCCCTGATTTAATTCAAAGCAGCAGTCCCAGAACTGCCTACAGTAGTTCGGGGGTTTTTTGTTTGTTTGTTGGGTTTTGTTCCCCTCTTCTTTTCCTGTTGCTATTATCTACTTCTCCATTTAAAACTCTTGAGGGCAGACACTCTACCATATATAGATTTAAAAAACATGACATTAGGGAGATAGTCATACCATTCCATGGGCCTGACTGTGAGAGGTCCATGCTTGGAGAACTTGATTCTGGAGGAGGCAAAGCCTTGCCTTCTCCTTCTGCTGAAAGCAACCAGTGACTTCTCCTTTTTTTCTGGCCCCTTCTGTCTCTGCTATCCTGCCAACACCTGAGAAATGAGCTGCTTTTTAGCTCAGATTTACTTGAAATGCTGAAGGTTTCTAAATATTAATCACTTGCCTGGGTCTCCAGTGGGCATCGTTTTCCTTTCATTTGATTGCTGTGGCTCTGAAGAGCCAGATTACCTCACTTCGTGCATCATTTGCAGTCCCTTTGCTGTGAGTCACCTGTAAAAGTGCTGTGTCATGGGTATTTTTTTCATGCAGCACGAGTGAAAATGTATTCCTTTTTAACTGTGACACTAAAGTAAACTCCTGGCTCAGGACAGCAGCTGGATTTCACTGCTGAATACAGGGCAGGTTTTGCATTTCAGGAAGGCAAGGCAATACACTGCTTGTTCCTTTGCAATTATCTTAAGGTAAGCCAAATGTGGGGAGAAAGGGATGTTGGAGATATTAGGGCCAGGATGCTGTGGTCCCTAATTAATGTGCAAATTAGCCTTAATGGCTCCAGCCAGCCTCACCTGGTCTTTATTACCCTCCTTATTAAAAGCATGTGGGGACAGGGCTTGATCTGATCCAGTGAGTTCAGCTGATACCATCAGGATACTGGTAATTCAGTGAGTGCTTTGAGTATTTTTTCTTCTTAATTTTTTTTCTCTAAAATAGCTGTAACTTTCCTATTCTCTGTGCTGACCCACTGTGTTTTTAAAAATAAAAAATATCACCCTAAAAAAAATCCAACTAACACATCTTCCCATGCAGGCACTGGGTACTGTGGATGTCCAAGGTGGTGAGCTTTTGCTGTGGAAATCCCAAAATCAGAAGGTAGGCAAGCTTTTTATGCTCCTAAAATTTGACACTAAACAAGACTTCTAATTGTTGCTTAGTTTAGGGTAGATAACAGACATAGGCACCTTCTTTTCTGTTTAATGATTATTTTCCCCCTTATTCCTAAGGCCTGTAGCTAAGTACACTTGAGTTAGTTGTGTACAAGCTGTAGCAATAAGACTGTGAGCTCAAAGGTTAGCATCGAGGCAACATTTGACACAAACACTTGGAGTAATCAGCAGCGACTGTAAATACCTGATTTCTTTGCATTCTAATCTGGGTTTTAAGGAGATAAGTAAGTTATAGTGTCCCACCTAAAAATAATATTCTGTATTCATTTCAGGGCCTGTAATTACTGTGGCTGCTTATTATGTAATTTATATAATACATGAGAGCTTCTGTTCCCAGCTTTTGTATTTTAGTGGTTACCATTTTCTTGCTAGTACCTTTTACCTGCTGGACTTTAAAGTGACACTAAGTAGTTGGAGAATCAAGAGATTCTTCTAGGGTTTTGTGCCTTTTATCTGTTGCCCAATATTCTGAAGTGCACACATTTTGCTCAGTTTCCATGTTGGATGTCAAAAGAGAGGATTAAATCCAAGTTTGAAGGACTCTGCAGCTTTGGCTAATTTGGTTCTCTGGTGGCAGTGGTAAGACTGAGACGCAAGGGAGAAAGTAAGGGAGATGTGTTGTTACAGGTTATGTACCTGAGTCTCAGAAATTAAATTTTCTTTAATTTTTACAGCATTTTAATCAGGCTGTAACAGCAGTACCTTTTACCTATTCAGGTACTGAACTGCAGATTTCTGGTTATACCTGAACCCAAGGGTGGCTGTTTGTGACACAGCAGTACTTTTCTGGGCTGGTTGCTACTAAAATCCATTTTCATCGTTGTCTCAGTTTCATATGCCCTGCTCCTCTGAGTGTTGCTGCAACCTGAAAAAAATGACAGTAAAAGACAGTAGAACTCTCTGTCTTCTTATCAGAGTGATTCATGAAAGGAGACATCCTATTTCTATTCCATACCTCCAGCCTGTCCTTCTCCATCTGTAAATCTGTATGTTGTACTATTTATACTGGTGTTAAGTGTGACTTAGCTTTAAAACAGAATCAGTTCTTCTGGTAAATAACTGATCTGCTTATTCCTTAACTGGATGTGTATTGTAGCACCCAGCTTCTAATTTTTTTTTTTTTTTTTTTTTTTTTTTTTACTGAAAGGCCTCTAAAAGCCTCTGCAATTAAATTCAAAGTGCTGATCTCCACAAACTTGGAACTGCCAACAGTTTTTATTGTAAATACTTGGATAAAACAATTTCCCCTGTTAATGAAGGTCCATAGGAGGTAAAACAGTTGTTGCAGTTCAGCAGGCAGAGAAAATTGTTTGTTTGTCTGTTTTTCTTACTGTTTCTGCTTTCATTAAAGCAGTGCTCTCACTGGAATATCTAAGTAGCTGTAATACTTGCCAGAGGAATATTACTACTTTATTACAGTGTAAATCAACTCTGAGCACAATTTTGAATACAAACACAAATAAGAGGTTTCTTAAAAAAAAAACCCCTAACATAATTTGAATTTTCTGGTGTTCCATTTTGAGCAGAGCGTGTTGAAGCCACAAACAAAATTTTATTCTGGCTTTTCCTCTGGCCTGAAGCCAGGATTGCTCCCTGTGCTGAGGATACCTGTGCCTGAGCTGCTCGGGCTGGTGGCTGGGCACCAGTGAGGTGTGAGAGGCTGGACAATGGAGGATGATTTTGGAAGAGGAGGATGGAGAGTCTTGCACAGCAGCTGACTTCCCTGCTCTCACAGGCTCTGTGTGTTATTAAGCCTCTTATGAACTTGCTGTGAATTTATGGGTTTATGTGCCTTTTAGGAACTTGCAGAAATTGCAAGCAGGCATTCAAATCCCTGGGTTTCTCTGTCTGGTTGACTAGCCTAGTTCATTTTATTAACTGGTACTTCCAGTTTGTCAAATCTCCCCTTTTTGAAACAGAAATCTCTTGCTACCAGTATTGAGTCATTTGCTTTGAAAAAATATGAATGACTGGCTCCAAAATTATTTTTGAGATACTCCTAGAACATGATCACTGCTTAGTGCAGCTAAGAGTTGGTTTCTTTTCCCAAGTAAAAAGAAACAGGGCAAGAGGAAATGGCCTGGAATAGCACCAGTGGAGTTCTAGGTAAAAATTATTCCCAGAAACCGTTGTCAAGCACTGGAACAGGCTGCCCAGGGAAGTGGTGGGGTCCCCAGCCCTGGAGGGATTTAAAGGAGTGCACATGTGGCACTTGGGGACGTGGTTTAGTGGTGAGCACCTTGGCAGTGCTGGGTAAATCAGACTCCGTGACCTTGGAGGTCTTTTCCAACCTAAATGATTTGATGGATCCATGACTTCTGGCTCCCAGCACCATTGGTAGCAGCAAGACCTGCTGCCCATCAGGGCCTTGGCTGCCACATTCCTACACCAGAGCCTGCAACTGGAGCATTTTTGCTGCAGGACAAGGGCTCTGGCTGGGCATGGGAGAGTGGATGGGGACCCTGGGAGTTTTCTCCCTGCACTCACTATGAAAAACTGGGACTGTATCTCCCCCACTTCTTACCAGGAGAAAAAATAGCTGGGATCTGCATGTCCACTCTCCTGTCTTCCTAATATTCTCCAGCTGATATAATTAAGCACCTAATCACAGAAGTTCAAGGTAGAAAAGATATATTAGATAATATCGTTCATTGCCTTGGGACCAGCACAAGATTGTTTCCTGTGAAGTAGTTTGCCAAATTCAGGGGAAGTTGAGGTCTGTAGCATCATGAAGGTTCAGGCTCTTATTAAAGAGCTGCGAGGCTTATGTATATCTTTATTGAAGCTTTTATTAAAAAAAAAAAAAGGCATTTCTATGATTTCCGTGCCTGCTTGCTCTTGCAGATTTCAGCAGTGCCACTTTATTTCTCTGTGATAAAAACATACTTATTAGTTTTGTGTGCTCAAAGGAAAGTAGGAAAAAAAATAATAAAAGAAGAAATTGGAAATGAGAAAATGGCCTTATTAAGTCACTGGAGGCCTTCAGGTGTCTTGAAATTTCAACCAGAGCCTCATCCTTTTTCCAACTTATTTTGCTTAGAGACAAGAGCTGTAAAAGAGGCTTACTTTGTCCATCTTATTTATCATTTTAATGAGGTAGCATATAATTCATAAATATCTTAATTTTCAAGTTAAATGAGTCTCTTTAATCACAACCAACATGGAGTGGGATGCAGGGCAATAAAATGCTCAAAACCTTGCACGCTCTCAGCCTCGCTGAAGCTTGAGAAAGTTAAAATGATATGCAGCAAATTGCTTCCATCTCACTAATGGATGAAACTGAATAGCAAACTGAAATTTTGTCTCTTCTGAAATGTTCCTGTGGCTGGGATACCAGGGGCAGAGTCAGAGTTTGCAGTCTCAATATTATTGTGGTCAAATGCTGCCTCTGAGTGCTTGCAGTGAGACTCAGTGCAGGTTGAACTCTGTTTCTTTTTGTGTGAGGAAAGGTGGAGAGAGTCAGTCTGGATCATCAGCCTGTAATTCCATATAATAAGAAGCTTCCTCCTTATAATCATCTGTCTGTCTGTTGTGCAAGTTAAAATAAGTGCTTCTGCTGTGAGGAGCAGCAAAGCACAACACCAAATGGCTTGGCACTTGCTAGCACTTAATCTGCTGTGTCAAAGGTGAGTTAAGGCTTAGAAATTAGGTCTATTAGCAGAGTAAACTTAGTAACTGGATCAGTTCCTGCAGCCTGACAGACCAGAAATGTTGAACCCAGTCGTAGTGACTCTGAAAACAATGGAGCAAGCTTCTGCATTTGTTCCAAAACAGAAAAATTCCCAAACTTTTATGAAGAGTCTTACTGGGTTTAAAATTTCTGCTGTTCAGGTTGGCACACTGAAAGAATAAAAGGCTCCATTCATGTTGCATTGGTTATAGTAAGTTTGTATATTGAGGTTGGCTAAAGAGACACTAAGTGAAGCTGTGAAGGAAAATTTTATTGTTCTGTTACACTTTACTATTTATTAACTTTATTGAAAGGATAAAATGAGAATAATAAAAAATGCAAGACTGAAAACACATTTGCAGGCTCTGAGGAGCAAGATGTTTTCAAGAGAATTCAGGAGTGGTGTCTAGGATTAGACATATGAGTGAAATCTTCAGTTCTGTTGGGAACTTTTTCTTCTCTATGAAATATTGTAATAATGCTAGGAACACTGTAGTGGCTGTGCCCACCAAGACCAGGTTGGATTGCATTTGCTGTGGTGCTAATTTTTGCTGTAAACCCTGTCTGTGAAAGCTGGTGCTTCAGGCTGGGCATCCCAAAGTGAGTGTAAGTCCAACATTACCACTTCAGTGGGTTTAGCTATGTTCTGAAAGTTTAGTGGGAAAGCAGAAGGACCAGAAGTATTTTCAGGCTATGTTTTATTCCTGCCTTTTGCATTGCAGCAGCACCTGTTCTGTGCCTGCCTCCAGTCCCTTTATTTTATCTTTGCAAAAGCCTCCCTGGCTGTTTTGGGTCTGACCTGACATGTCCAGTGGGATCAGGTGAAGGTGACTCCACAGTAGAAAACCATCCCAGGTGAAAAGTTGGCAGGAAAGGGGGAGGTGGTGGGAGGTGTTTTCAAATTATTTATTTCAGGGTTTCCATTAAAAGAAAACTTAGTGTTTTAACTTTAGTGTTGATTGTTTAACCAAAGGACTTGCTATGATTTTTTTTACCAAGACGAAAAAAAGAAATATATGAAGAAAATTAATATTAAGTGTAAGCAAGCTTAAATGATTGAAAATGTTGTAGTCAGAAGAAATCACAGTAGAAGACTATGGGAAGTTGCCTCAACAATAATCTGTGAACTCTGCTGTGTATCCTAGATACTGTAAACTGCCAAAATCCTGCTGAGATTTTGCTCATGTCCCTTGCATAGGGCACTCATTCAGTGGCAAGGGTTTTCTGGGGCTTGGCTGAGCCCACGCGGCTTGGTCGGATTATGGGTCACGCCAAGAGCTCAGAGACTTCTAAAACCAACCACAGAGCACTTCTGTCTGTTACACACAAGACCAAAAAGTAAAAGGGCTTAGCAAGTGCTACTAGAACAGCCATCAGTACTAATAATAATGCAAGCAAGCTTTTAGAAGCAGTGAGTAAACAAGGAAGAGCAAGGAGCTGAAAATCGATAGGCAAACCCAATGATTACTGACTCTGCCAGAAGCATGCTATAATTTACACTCTCTGGGACTTGTTTACATGATTATCAACTTATTTATCAGCATATTTATTAGCTTGGTACTTAGGTAAATATATATACATGTTTTTTTATATATAAAGAAATATGTGCATATTTTAATTTAGAACTACAAAGGTGACTTCCATAACATACTCTGTCCCAGAGAATCACGTACTGGTGTTCAAACCCTAAAACTTTGGCAAAGCTATGCAGGGAAATGAAATCTGTAGAATCATGAAGAGTTGTGAACTTTCTTCTGAGCTGCCTCTGAAAGGCAAAAACTGTGGGCATAGGATCTAGGATTTTTACATCTGGGTTCTGTTGCCGTTCTCAACTTATATGTTTTTTATTTCTGGAAGTTAATTTTATTTTATTAATTTTATTTTTCTGGAAATAAAAAAACCCCCAATTATTCTGGGAATGCCAGGGACATCTTCTGCAATCGCATGTTGTGAAATGAGAGAAGGTGAGCTTGTTGCATGCCTGGCTTGCTGGGTAACTGAGAGTTTTTCACTTTCACTAGTATGTTCTGCTGAAGATCTACTGAAGTGGAGACTTAGAGATGGATGAAGATGTGGGATGCTCACAGCCTGTGGGATATGCAGCCAGGAAGCCAAAGGTTCTGCAAATAACTCTGTTTTTGCCCTAAGCTATAAACCACATTCTGTTATGCAGATCTGGCAGGGTTAAGATAAAGCTTCAATACTTTCTCTGAATACTTTCATTCCACTGTGCCCTCTGAAAATGAAGAAATAATTGGATGGAAGTAGATTTGAATCTATTGCTCTTCCAAGAGTACCAGGATTTGTGCATGTGTTTGTTTTACAATGAGTTCATACCACTAGCCAGCTTTCTTCCCGTCCATAAATTCCTTTTAGAAGAAAATATATTGCAGGATTTATTCTGAGCCTCAAGATGCTGGCTGTGAATAGAGCATAGTGATTCAGACCTGGCACTGAGGCCCCATCCTGCTGCCACCACCTTCTATTTTTGGATGTCCACATTTCCCATCATATCAGTGGTAGATACTTTACTGCACAGTATTCCAAAGAAGGATGAAGGTATCTCATGTCATCTGTTATTTCTTTCTGCTACAAATCTGCTGCCTCATTCAGCAAAGTTGTCACCTACCTCTCAATGGGTTTGAGAGCAGAAGGTGTTTTGAGCATTGACTTAGTGGGTCTTGGAACTCTGGCTTTTAAAAAGGTGAAAAGTAGAAAAAATAGAAGTCCCATGCAGCTCAGATGAGCTGTAGACACAGACCATTTGCATGTGAGGGTGTAGGTGGTAAGAGATGTGAATCACAGCTTGGATTTGGTACTCAAGGCCTTAAGAGATGCAGCTCCTATGTACTGAAATTTTAATTTTTATTCGAGCCACTAGGTAGGGCTCTGTTGTAGCTGTTTTCATGTACTCACACTGCCAGAGCCTGACTTTGGGAAATAGACTTAGCAGTGTCATTTTACTCTCAGGTGTAGTCCTTGCAAGACCTCAGGCACAAGAATGAGTGAGAACAGCATGTAGGAAGTAAGGCGGGAAAAAATGTGGAAAATATCCGTGTCTTCTCGTCTCTGCCTCCCCACAAGAATAGAGAAGCTTGGAGAAGGAAGTTTTGAAATGCTTGAGGTGAAATAAGGCACTCCTTTCTAGCAGCTGAAAGAGAGCTAATTAACATACAAACTCAAGAGAAAGCAATATGCTTTAATAACCAAAGGGAGAATTAAGTAATTAATTTACACTTTACAGACTTCTGGCCATGATGTTTCATGGGACAATTCCTGCATTAACTATTTGAGAGTGAGAACTGATTTTTGAGAGACACACCATATCTGTAGATAAGCTTGTAACAATAGTGACTCTCAGCTACTCTGAGGGTCCATGGTGCCAAAATCCTTCTCTGGTCTAGTATTATCCCAATTTAATTTTAGGTCAGTCGTTATGGTTACCAGACAGGGATGGTCTGCAGTGGCATGGAGTTTGGTGGAAGTCTTTACAGCCTGTCAGGAAGCAGGGAAAATACTGCAGGAGAACTTTGCAATTGTTGTCAATGACCTATGGGAGGTGGTGATTTTTGGTCTCTTATTCGATAGCCTTGACACCTACAATGTAACAACCCATTAAAGCAATTTTTTTGTTGTTGTAATTAGCTTGGCAGCAAAATTGGCTGAGTGGGAGGAAAAGGCAACAAGGTCACGTTTGTGATCGAATTTCCATGCTAACAGTGCAAAATGTAAATAAAAATAATTATAAACGCTCTCTTTGTCAAAGGGTGGCCAAAGGTTGGCTTTCCAGCTCACATAATTTGGTTTAAAGTTACAGACATGGAAGTAACAGGCAGCTGGTTTCATTTGGGAGTCACACGATACAGTTCTTCTGCAGCCTTTTCCTTGCCACAAATTTAGGCAAGCTTTGCATAAAACAGGAATAACACTTGCACTGTGCTTTTGAAAAGATTGTGGGCCAGGCCAAGTGAGCTGGAGTGGAGCAGGAGAGCCAAAGGATAGCACAAAACAGTAATGAAAGCAACGTGTGATATCCTTTGGCCAGAGAAAGATGAGAATGGTGGTGGGATTTAATGGCTCATTGTGAAATAACCCTCCCAAGAAAAGGAGTGTGTCCAAGGATTAGGATGGGATCCTAGGAAATGGAAAATTTGAGTTATTTCTTGTCATGCCTTATCTGTGTGTTCTTCTATCTGTGACTCAGTTTCCCAGCCCACATTAGTCCTCACTTCAAAGCTGTCCTGTGGGCTCCTCCACAGAGGCTTCTGGCCTCTTTTGGGAGCCCAGCTGAGCTGCTGAAAGGGAGGATGTCATTATTAAATTGACTGTCCAACGCTTTGTATTTCAGATTAAATTAAAAGCTAAACAGAATGAGTTCTGTATGAGCCCTTGAAGAAATGGGAGTTTTAAGAAAAAAAAAAACAAAACGCTCTGTTTTGGACAGATTCACCTCTCTTTAGGCTCTCCCTCAGCAAATCTAGTTCAGACATCTCTGACAAGTATTTTGTGATATTCTTGGGAATAAACTGTCTCAGAGGCATTAAATAATGTGGTGGCCAAAGTGAACACTGCCATTGCTGCTACACATTTGTGATGGTTTCAGAGCCTCTCTCACTGCTGCAGTCTGGCCTTTGGGTCTGAAGTGAGGAAAAAGAAATAGCACGACCATCAGAAGGTTTTTGCAGTGGTACAGCAGAGACTTGGGTTTGGATGATTAAGTCTTTTCATGAGAATGATTTCAAGACAGATAAGTGAAAAATGATAAATGGCATCCGGCAAAGAAGTCATTAAAGCCTGAGAGTGACACAGTGTGAGGAAAAATGTGTATACTTCTCTCAGCAGAGGGTGGTGGTTTGCTTCCGAAATGAACCTGAGGAGTATTTAAAAGACAGCTTAAGGAATGAGATCCAAAAACATTTCTCCTGTGAGAAAATCAGGCCCTAAAACTGTTCTTGTCATTGCTCATTATTGCAGCATGGTCAGACTGTGTTCCACCAGTTTTGGAAGTTCACCTGTGTGTTTCTGCCAGGAAAGACCATCCTCAGATTTCTTTATCACTGGACTGAGGGTGAAATCAGGTACATGTTAAAGACCACAGGCCCTGGAGACTTTGAGGGAAACTCTAGGGAAGAGGACTAATTTGAGACACCAGGATAAAAGATTTAGAAATATAAAGTAAGGATTTAATGGACCTGTTACAAAGAAATAGAGAGGAAATCAAGTTATTTCTTAACGTTCAAAGAGCCTATATTTGTCATCCCAAAGTGTAAACTATGGACAAGCTTTACTGATCAGCTCTTTCCCGTTTGAGACAGTGGCAGAACTCGGAGCAAGGATGTTTTGGGTTCGTGGATCTCATTTGGATATCCCGGGAGAGGGAAGTGTCCCATTCCCACAAACACCACTAGAGGCCACCGCAAACCTCGGTAAAGAGCTAAAAAAGCCTCTAATTTCCAGCAGAGAGGGAATTCATAAAGAGGAGACAGAAGGCCCTACTGTGTCCCATTTAAGCATGTGTTTGGTGTCTTCTGTAACAAAGGAAAATGTGGCTGAGCTTACACCAAGCTCATGTATCCATCAGGTTTTTTGTCTTTTTGAAGGGACTTTTTTTTTCCTTGAAAGAAGGGTTAGAGAGAAGAAATATTTTTCGTCATCATGGTGGTTTTTGTGAGGGTAATTGTTGTCATATCTGTTTCATGGAGGGGAAATGTTAGGTCCAGAGAATTTAAGAGACTTGCAGAGATTGTTAGACATGTTCTGGGCCAGAGATTGTTTAAAGCTTTTTTATTTGCTAGGCCCAGCTATCATGTATGTTGGAATGAAGAAAATGGAGCATAACTTTCTTAAAATCCAGCCTTTATTTAACACAATGGGCAGCCTTGCACTGAAGTGCTGTTTTTTCTACAGCTAAGTGCTGACACCAGTTTCCAGTATTACCTCAGCTTCTATGAACCACATTCACCTGCAGCTGCAGGATCAGGAAGCCTGATGTAGCATCTTTCATGGCTGAATGCAGACATTTGGCTCAGCCAGAATAAAGAACATAATTAAATAAAATTTAAACTAGAAGGGTATAGCTGTTCCCCCTTTCACCCCATTTAGGAGCATGCCTAAATACAACGTATTTTGCTGTGTCTTAGAAAAATTGAATGGATTATGCTACACTTTGTGATTAATTATTTCATTAAAAAATTGGCTTTTCTCCATGGAAAACCTCTATCTATCACTTTCACAAGTAAATATTGGCAGCAGTGACCCAAGGTTATCAAGTCAGCCTTTCACATTACATTGCACATTGCTTTGCAGTGTGTCCCAGTATTAAAACAAAACATGAAATTCTGTTAGCTGTGTCTGAAGTGAAGAGTCTGGCATTTGGAAAACTGGGCATTTAGAGTTAAGGATCAGATCATGTGGAGATGTATTTAAAATCCACACTGATGGGATAAAACTTTTTTCCTAAGTCATTAATAAGAGAGGATGGATTGGTATTGCACGATCGAGTTGGTAATGCATTTTATTCTTTTCATGCTGGAAGCTGTAGGAAATGTGGGGTTCGATGTTCCTTCCTAATTTTACTTGCCTACACCTTTTTCTATTTTGTATTATGCTTCTTGTTAATGTGAAAATAAATGTTAAACCCCAGCTGATATATTTTAATTGGTTTAAATGGGCCATTTCAACAGAGAGAAGGAGATGGCACTTTTTCCCATAACACACAGCAATGGAGATCTGCTAGATACATTGGGATGTATTTGTTTTCCTTTTTCTTATAACATATGGGATGTTATCAGATTTGCTCTGGTAAATCTTCAACTCTCTTCAGACTTTTTGCAGGCTTAAATAAGCCTGGCCAGTTTTGTGTATGTGTGCTGCTTTTCTCCTCTGAGCCTCTTTTTACCTTCAACGAAAGTTTTGTTTGAACTCTAACAGGTTTTTCTTTTTGCCAAAAGGATTTTTTTTCTTGCAAACAAATACAGAAGCCCTTGCCTAGCATGCTTTTATGAAGGGTTAAAGTGGTGTATCCCACTCAGGGAGACTCTGCAAGCTGTCACTGCCTTGTGCCCCTCTGCATCCCCACTGAAGAGCAACACTGTCAGCTGTCGCATCCACCTGGGTCTGCTGCTCCTGCTTCTTGACCTTCATGGATCACACCCATCACAAAGCAAGCAGCATTCTCCAGGAGCCTCTGAGGTGCTGGAGATGCCAATCAAGGTGGTAATTCAATTTTCTCTCTTCCCCAGCTCTTCCTTCTCCCATACCCTGCTACCTGCTCTCCTGAGGTGCTCAGTTGCTGTGCCCAAACTCCCAAAACAGATGAAAAACAGAATTTTCACGTGTGCTTTGGGGAAAGGTCTTCATTAAGTAATTATTCACCCACTCCCAGTTAATTCAGTGGGAATAAGGTACCTGAGAATGTTACAAGGTCTCTAAAAACTTTTTAAAAGCATGACCTGCAGAAGTACTTCAGGTGCAGTGATTTTCTGTAAATGTTATGTCTGCATAAGCCTGGATAACTTTAGGTACATAATTAATACACTTCAGTTGGGAAAATAATTGTGCTGTTTCCCCTGTAGTCAGGGAGAGAAATGAGCAGCTTGTGCCACCATGATCTCAGCTGCTGTCAGGAGGTGCCTTGCTGTTTCCTAGGGTACTTAGGGTGACAGCAGTTAAGTGCCTAAAATTAGTTAGCAGAGGACTGGGAACTACTTGTCTGTCAATCACTTTTAAGACTGCAGCGTGGATGTTTTTGAAAGGTGGCTTGTTAGCTTGAAATATGTTTCTTTCTGACAGAGGTCAGAATGAATCGTTTTTTGACTAAGGAAAAAGCAGGTAGGACTAAGGGCAGATAAAAAAGGCAAAAACAGTAGGAAGTGATGGTTGTAAATGCTCACTTATGTGGAGTTTTGACTGGTGCTTTGGAAAGGGTGGGCTCCACACCAAGGAGCTGAGGCACTATAAAGAATTCTTTCCATGGTTCATGTTGCCTGTCTTTGCATTCCTGGCAGGTGTTACACACCTGTGGAAAGAAAGCTGCTGTGAGCATACATTGCTAACCCTTTATTTCTGGCAAAAAAAAATCAAAATGATGCAGAATTTGTACCTTTAAATGGGAGGTTTCTGAACAGCAGTCATTGGAACTCCAGGCCGTGTCACAGGGTCCCAGGTGGGTTGCTGAATGGATGTCACCATCATTTGTAAAAAAGATTAGATCTTTAATGAGCTGTGTAAACATACTTCCTTATGGAATCCAAAGGCTACAAAGTGAGATGATCTTTTGAGTCACAGATTCTTTTATCTCCCTTTCTGGTTCTTGTACCACACTGTCTGTGCCATTATTAGGCCCTTTTGCAGACACAAACACAGAAACTCATTGACAGTCCCTAGTGGATTAAAGGATTCATCTCAGGAAACGCTCTGGCTGGAGAATGGATGGCAGAAGTAAAAACACTCAGATATGAATAATATGGTTTCTTTTTTGATTTTCTGCTTATGATCTATTTTCACAGCAAGTCATTAGTACTGAAGACTGGAGAAATGGTTGTGTAATAATTTACATAATAAATCCTGGCCTCCGTCTGCAGTACTGACAAACATATGTTCTGGTGGGCTGAGGCTCATTAGGCGTAGCTCTTTCTCACCCACTGCTGTTGGGGTGAGAAAGGCTGTATTTAGTTAGGTTGGAACTATTCTTGGTCTGAGTTAATGGTGTGGACATGTGAAGGCATTTGAAAAGGTCCCTCAAAGGCTTGTTTTCCATTCATCAGAACAGTGTGAACAAATTAGTGGCAAAAATCATGAGGAAGTGTAAACCAAAAGGTTAAATTGACTCAAATTAACAGGAGCATTGTGCAGTGGGGAGATGAATGTGGGCCTCTAAACTGCTTCCTACCAGAGCTTTTGCATGGCCACAAATTAGAGATGTGCTGGAGTCTGCTCATTCTATGGGTGTTGTTTCCAACCCAGTGAAGTCAAGACCTTTATTCCTGCTCCTTAAGAAAGGATTTAATGCAGTAACAGCAGTGTAATCCCTGGGATGATCCCAGTGAGAACAGAGGAGTTCCAATGTGTGCAAGGTCTGTCTTGCAGACCAAGTGCAAAAGAAGCAAAAGCAGCTTTCTTCCACTGGCCAGGGACCTTTGCAGAGCATGAAAATTCTCAAGCTGAAACACGACTTCAGGCTCTCAGACATTGCCTTGCATGGAGCCTGGTTGTGTGGTAGGTTGAGTTGCTGTGGTGCAAGACTCTGCTGTGTTCCATGTGATGCCTTGGGAAGACTTTTTGAAATGTGTATTTCTTGCCCTGTTAAAAGAAATACTGTTGTGAGAGGATAGGTTGAATTCTTCATCTGTATGATGTTTCTAGAAGCCCCAATTATTACTCCCATGAAACACTCCAGAAAAGGGACTGCTCCAGCTCTATCACTTAGTGAGGCTTCTATCATCAGTTCTGAAAACAGCTCACACTTACAGTCAGTGATGCACAAAATACTCATCTGAATGAAGTTAGCTTTGAGTGGTGGAGCAGGGCTGGAATTGTTTATGCTGCACACTACTGATTGCAAGATGCTGATGAGCTAATTAATGGTGAAGTTGAGTGTCTCAGTCTGTGGTTATTCAATGTATTAAAGTAGGTGGTTAATGTTGCCTCACAACAGGAAACCTATGAGGTTGTTAGGGGTTATATTCTTTCCCCTTGCCCCCAGCAGCAGGGTCTGAAGTGAGGAGAAAGGAGATTTTGGTGTTCCTTGCTTGGGTTCTCGTCCCAATATTCTTGATCTAAATTTATTCTTTTTGCTGTATTTATTCAAGCTTTGTATTTTAGTTGGCTTTATTTATGGAAAGAAGAAAAAATAACTTCCCTCTCCCAGGATTTGTGAGCCTGTCTCGGGTGAGATCAAGGGGCTTTGCATTTCACCTGAGTCTGAGGATGCAAACAGAACAGTGCTTCTCTCTGATCCCTGTGACCCTGTGTGATTTCTTTGCCCCCTGTTTCTTAGAGCAGCAGAGGCTTTATCATCCTGATTAGCTGTTTAATTTGCATCAGAAATATCTATTTCCTTTTCTATTGTTTCCTCTGTTGCATGAATTTCTGGAGCATTGGCCTCTTGCTGTTTGAAGGAGTTGACTTCTTTTTGTTGGCCCTGTTTGCTCATCCAAGGTTTGCTTTCTCTGCCAACTACCCCTAGGATTTATAAAGTAGGAACTGCTCAAAGTTATGTCCTTGCTACCCTTTATCTCATCCTTCTGGCCTTTGGCTGCTTTCAGTGTTTGACTCATGTCTTTGTGCATGGTAGGATTCTGCACTGCATTGACTCATAAATGTGACCAGTTCTGGCTTTATGCTCAACTTCTCTCAATGTCTGTTTTGCTTGTGATGCCAATTTCTTCAAAACATTTAAAATGGTAGAAGGTTAAAAAATAATTGAATTGCTTTCCTACCTAAAGCAAATATAAAAATTAAACTAAACCCATCATTTTTCTAAGTCATGATGATTTGTTTTAGTTCTTTACTTTGGCTCCTTTGTTGTTTCCTTTCTCTAAGAAGAGGTAGGGCAGAAGTTTCTTTAAAAAACGTTGAAAGTTGCCAGCATGTCCAGACTTTCAAAACCCTTATCAGCCATACTAATGGAAATATTACAATGCCATGCAAATGTGAATTAGTTGGCAGAACATCTTGTTGCAGCCAGGGAAAAAAGCCCTGCATACTGAGTGGCATATTTATACTTTTCAATGGCATCCTTATTGGCTAAAGTGGAACACATGTAGCTGTACTTTGTAAAAATAATGAAGTCAAGGATATAAAATAGCTGGGCTTCTCCAGTGTTCAAACACTCTTTCAGATCAACAAATTGAAAGGGTCTTTCAGGATTCTCTTGTGGCTTTGTGCACGAAAGATGAAATCATTCAAAGAACAGGGCATAAAGATACCATCTGATATGTGGATCAAAATAATGCACTCTATGCTAGGAAAATAAGACCAGTACAGAAACAGTCTTGAATGAGGTTTAGCATTCATTGTTCCCTATAGAATTGATTGACAATTCTTTTTCAACTGTGTAATTTTTAAAAGAGCTACAGGAATTGTTCAGCCCAACCTCATCTATGTTTTGAAATAAAGCTTTGTGTGGTTTTATTCATCATGGCAAGCATAGAAATATCAGCACTTATCAGATCCTGGCTTTACATAATGCAGTATTAGTCAACAAAGTTTTACCTGCATTCCTCCTGTGGGTTACTGGGCTAAATACTGAAAGTCATTACCATTTCATGGCTGCTTGGTATCTTGTTTAAAAAAAAGTTGGAGAGCTCAGCTTAGCTCCTGATGGATCAGCAGAGCTGTACCAGAGATGTGTAGGCTGTTTTGGACAAAATGAGAACAAACTCAAAAAAATGGAGCTAAACCCCAGATTTAGGCTACAGTCCAGCAACGAGTTCCATTGTTGTTTCCATGGAGCTCAGTGCAGGATCAGCCAGAGTTGTTTTTTAAAAAAATATTCTCATGAGGCCACAGTGTTTCCTGTCTTACTGGGAGCATGGGAGGAAGAACAGTAATTTTGTGTTATTTTGGCACATCTTCCATGCCTTTCAGTGAAGAACAGAATGAAGATAGGAGTAAAAGGCAGCTACATTGAAGCATTGATTCTTTTTCTTTCTTCCTTTCCTTTTTTTTTTCTATTTAAGCCCCAAAGAAGTTCAGACTTGCAGTAAGTTGGGAAGAAAGGATTGAAGTGATGGGTTGAGTTGTTTCTATGCTTCATTAGGGGAAGATTGCCTTGTCCATTTTTCTCTGTTTCTTTTTATTTTTTTTTCTTGCAATCTATCATGAGGATTATAAATAAAAGTTATCCCCAGACAGCAGCCTGGATCAGAGTAAGCCAAAAGGATGGATGCTGCTGCATGAACTTTCTTTCTGATTTTGTGGGTGTACTTTAGCTCAGCAGCTGCCAATCATCATCTCACATCTGAATATCCCCACCTGTGGGAGCTGTATCATGCATTCCTAATTTGATTTCAGCTGATGGTTACCGTGGCAGAAAAGAAGGAGAGTGTTCTTGAAAGAGGAGCTTTCCCTTATGCTTGTTCTCAACATGATGCATGCTGCAAAACGCTTCCAGAACCCTCCACAGCTGCTGTCCTTTCTCTCAAAAAGGCTGGTAAAGCATTATATAAACGGCATTCTGAAAGGTGATGCAAATAGGCTTTGCTCTTTTCCCAAAGCTGCTGAACAGCTTTTGAGTGGGGAATGATGCTGCACCAGCTCCTGAGAGGAGGGGGGGTTATTTTAAGCCAGCTACAATTCTGAGTTTCTGCAGCTGATGGGTGGGAGCTGGCTCCTGTCCCTGGAAAGGAAAACAAAGGGTCCTGCACACCCTGGCTTCTCGTGCTGCTGGTGCCACTCAATTACTGCTGGGATTAATGGGGCATGATGGTGCAAGTGCTTTGAGACATCTCCATCCTGCATCTCACCCGCCCATCCAGCCTGCTCCGGCAGGCAAAAGAGCCATGAGAACTCCCTCCCCCGTGGTGATTCACCTCACCCAGGGGCAGGTGGCTGAGCCCTGTCCTGTAGAGAAAACCCCATGCAAGCTGGCTGCTTTCAGGTCTTCAGGTGGGGAACTTCACTAACTCTGCACAACTGTAGTTTGATCATCTGAATTCCCTTCCTGTATCTCACTTGACAAAGAGATAAAATCATAGTGGGAAATTCATTCTTGTCAGAAACTTACCTGCAGTAACTAGTCTGGAGTACTTAGGTTCTTTGTAATGCTCAAAGAAGAGCAAACTGGGAGCCTGTTTTCCAGTTCCTCCATGCTCAGATTGCAGCAGGGCTCATGCCCCAGCCCTTTGGTTTACTTCTTTCCCCATGTCCCTGATACTGTGCAGCATTTCAGGTACTCTGAGTATGTAATCCAGACTGCCGTTCCATCCTGATGCTGGTATTTATGGCTTCTTTCTTGCTGTCCCCAGCTCAGATCTTTAATTCAGCATTCATGACTTCCTTTCTTTCAATAAACCCTACTTCCCATCTTACCTTCCCTGCAGAAGATTCAACTTCGTCACAGTCTGAGCATCTTTGAATGCTCGTCTGTAACTTGAAATCTGAATTTAGAGCTGCTTTTTATTTCAAGAGCACTGAGCAAGCCCAAACAGGCTTGAATTTATTTAGTGCCATGGATATACAGAGAAGCATCTCCATCTGTGCTCTTGGTGTTTTGATTTGCTCCATGAAGAGCTGCAGGTGTTACTAGATCCTTCTTTTGGTTCTGGAGAAATATGTGCCCATGACATTATGCTCAGCTCTGCAAAGTAAAAATGCAGATCTCAGCTGGAACATAAAGATTTTCATGCTTTAAGTTTGATAAAAAGCCTAACAAGGGATACTTTAGTAGTGTACGACTGCCTTGTGTAATTAACTCAGAGCTGTTCATGTTGGAAATAGACCCAGCAAATGAGGTAAAATTCAAAAGTCAACAGTTAAGATATTTTTTTTCTATATACTTTAGATTTGCCATTTTATGGTGTTCAGATATTTGTTACATGTCCTATTTATCCCACTATGTTCACTAATTAGAATAAACTAAGCAAATTTAGCGTGTTTTATCTTGTTCCACAAATATCCTGTGGAACCTCAAGGAGCAAATAAAATATCTCTGTAATATTTTAAATACTTTCTTAAAAATTAAATTCTCCCTCCACCTCTCAGTTCATTCAAAGGTCATTCAGTGGCCATCTTGGCCTCTCTGTTTCACTTAGAGAAAAGTAAAGAGTATAGAAAAAATAAGTTGTCCTAATACTGGAGGCAGGAAAATGAAGAGATGTCACAGATTCTGCGAGTACTTGGTGAGTTTTGCTTGTATTTTACTGAGAAATCTGATTTTGTGGTGGGAGTTTTGTGAAGCAGCCTGTTGCACTCATTAAGGGTGTTGGAGTAGCAGATATGGGAGATTTTGCAGTCCTAAGGCAGCCAGAGCAGCTCTGGATCAGCTCCACTCTTGCACTGTATACAAGTTGAAGGAAAGGAGCCTTTATCTCCAGAAATGCTTGGTCTGACCCTGTTTACTCAGCTTGTCTGTGACATTTGGCACTGTAATAGGTACCAGAGTCTGCCTGTCTCTTTCATCTGACATATTACCATGCTAGAAAATAAATCCTGGGTGCTGCTGAGCTCCAGCTCCATTCATCACCTCCCCTCATGTCTGCAGGAGCAATAGGACCAGTTATAATTCCTCCAGCGTGGATTGTGTTCCTTGGTGTCAGAGGAAGCTCCTTCACTCCCTTTGGGTGTCGCTGAGCAGTTTGAAAATGCAGAAGCTGCTGCTTTGACTGGCATTTCTCTCCCTTTCTTCCATAGCTGAGATCCTGCTACAAGCTCTTTTTAATTTCTCTACTGGTAAAAGGTCACTAGTAAACCATTATTACAGCAACAAGAGGAAGAGAGAATAAAATAGACAATTCTGGTCTTTTTCCTACTTTCTTCTCATATCTGGTGTCTTTCTTCAGCTTGTAGTGTTTATTTGCAAGTAATTAGGTGAAAGAAAGCCAAGTCCTCACCGTAATGGAGACCAAGGACATGAACAAGATCAACATTAAGGCTGAATATTTAACTAAAAGTTGCAGCATAAACTCTTGAAAAAGTCGATGATTTCAAGAATCTCTGACTTTTTTTTTTTTTTCCTTGCGCATCAATTAAGATATATTAGGGTTGGTATCAGACATGCCAGTGAAGTGAATTAGCTGAAGATTTCTTTCACCTCCTTCTCTCATGATTCAAGTGTCCCCCAGTTATCTTTTGTAGGTGTTCTGATTTTCAAAATGCTCAGAAGACTGCCAGGAGCCAGAGTTTGGTTTTGGTCTACAGCGCACGTGAGGAAGCAGTGAAGATGGAGTAGGGGGACATCAATCTCTGTCCAGCAGTGCTGTGTGCTGTTCTTTAGGAAAGGAAGCAGGTGAGTCTTGGAACAGGAGTTTCACAAAATCAGAAGTATGGAAGAGCATTTTGCAACACTTTAACTTTTTTTTTTTTTTTTTTTAATCATTAAAGATTACAGTTCTGTGTTGTATTTCTAGCCGTGGTGCAAAGACAGATGTTCTTTAAGCAAGTGTTAGGATCATTTTTTGTTTCCCTAAAGTATTTATTTGTTCATCCACCAACTCCAAATACAGTTACTGATATTTTAAGTTGCCTTGTCTTCTAACAAGCTTAATTTTAAAACAAGTGACTGAATGCATAATTGCTGAGAATAACCTAAATTGAGATGGTTTGGCTTCTGGAATGAGATCAGCTTGTTTCAAATCATATTTAGAGGCTGAAGAAGTTGTGTGAGGATCCTTTATCTTCTGCTGTTCCAGGATTCTGGAAGCAGCTTCATGGTGAGGTGATGTTCTCTTGGAAAGCTTTGGTGCACTTGGACCAAACCCCCAGGGTTCAGGCTGCTTGGCAAGGACACTCCAGTCCCCACCCAAGTAGTGCCAGCTGTAGGAAAAGACAATTTTCCTTGGCCAGAACGAAGCCCTGGGATCTAAAAGGGCAGGGGATGAAAAGCAGAAAAGGATAATCATGGATAGGAATAACATCTAAGGCTTTACATAAGTTGTCTCACCTTGACTTGCAGTCAGGCCAAGTTATTCTTGGTGGCACTCCAGATCAAATGAAAAGATTGCAGCAGCCTCAGCTGAACTTTACACTGGATCATTTACACATAGCTAACATTAAAAAAATCTGCTGTGTGATTCATATTATTATTATGTGATATGCTATTTATTTTAGGTTGTTCCCACATTTCCTGGTACTTAAAATATTTTGGAATAATTGCCACCACAAAATTACAAGGTTGTGCTTGTCAAGCCGTGTAACTGTGAGTATGGCCCTTAGGATTTTGGAAGTTGGGATACTACCAGAGAACTCTTGGATTGCAGAAATGCTGAATAATAGAAAGATGAATATTTGTCTATAAATAACCTCAGCAGATTTCAGAATTCCACAGGGGTGAGGTAAATAAGGCAACAACCTTCTTTGACTTGGGTCTGTCCCGAGTGTTTAGGAAGTTATTCTGGTACAGAGAAACCCGACTTTTCAATGCACTCTTGGGACCTGAAGCAACTTTTTGGCTGTGCCCCTCTGATAGTGGGAACTGCCATTTAAAAGAAGGGTGAGAAGAGGTGGAATGTCCCCTTTTGAAAAGTCTGTGAGCTGAACATACACGTGTGGATTGCTGGAGATGTCTGATCTTGCTTTTGGATGGTCACCCCAAATTCTACTCAAATGCACATTTTCACCCAGATTTCTTGTTAAAAAACACAGGATCGTGGTTTTTTTATAATAATAATATTTCTTTTTATCCTGGTGTTGTTATGTAAAAGGAGTTTCAAACACAGCATTGTGTTTTTTAACAAGAAAGAATGAACTCCACAACAAAATATCAGACTAGAGATGGATTTATGAAAGCATTTCAGATGCTTAAACCCCAGAGGAAACATGGAACAGGGAGTGGGGGGAAAGCATGTGCATGATGATGGATCTGTACTAGAGGAGAAAAAAGTAATGCCAGAGTAGTTACAGTCTTCTTTCTCTTGGAAAAAAGCCGAGGTGAAAATTCAATTTGATACTCCCACAGAAATCTTTATCTGGTGCTTAGGAGTCTTTATGGTTCTTAGGCAAATTTTTCTATGTATGCACCTGCTGATCCTGTAAACACTGTTGGATGTCCCTTCCAGGATCCACTGCATCAGCTTCTGGTTCAAACTTCCACAGCTTTTAGGCACACTGTCTCTGAAATCCTGAAATTAATATCAGAGGCCTTTCCAACTGTAAAGAGTTTTGTTGACACCAATCAGTCCTGCTTGGATTTCTCCCACCATTCCATCCCATCCCTCAGCTGCCTTTGGCTGGTTAAAGTAATTTGTAGCTGCTGCAGAGTTACCTCCATCATTTTATGTGGGGATTAAGTGCGTGGTAAAGTAGTTACTGAAGTGCTTGATGTTTATGTGAGCCAGAATGAAACATAACAATGGTCCAGCACCCAAGCTGGCAGCTGCCTTCCCCTGGATTCCTGGCAGGTTGGCTTTGGGATGTGCGTTCAGCAGTTTGCACGGCTCTAAGAGGATGTCAGCACTGCAGCCTGGCCTGAGCCCTTGGAAAGGCATTGCAGCACACAAAGACGTTTGCAGATGTTTTTATCCTCACTCATTTTGTGATTTGCACTTTGTGTTAGTGGCTCTGTCATGACTTGTTTCAGGAGAATTCCAATTTATTGTTGCATTTTGCAGGAATGGCAACACTCTGCTCAGAAGTGTCTCAGTTTACCACGGTTTTAAACATTTTGCCATTAGGGGTGAGAGAAGGGAAGTGCTGGTTCAAGAGAGGCATAACACAGCAAATTTCTCATTTGCTCGAGTCGTTAAAGCCATTAAACAGTCTTTCCTTTTCACAGGAAGATCACATGAGTTTGATTTTTGTTGAATTTATCAAGCCCAATTCCTCTACTTAAGCTTATTTAAATTTATTTACTTACTTTCCTTTGGCCATTAAAATACGTGGATTTTATTTTTCTTTGGTTAAAAGTCACCTTTTAAAAAACTAAAACAACAAAACCCCCACTCAACACAATAAAATCCCACAAACCTACTAACAGTTTCTCACACTAAATAGAGACCATGATGTGTAGCAGGTTCTCCTGTCTAATGTCTCTTTGTTGTGGCTATGAGGAAGATTGTGCTTTCTTTTTTTTCACACCTGTCACAGATCAACTTTATTTCCCAAACCCAGAGGGATCCTGAGAAAACACAAAGGTGGAACCTTATTTTTCATCTAGTTTGTGGTACAGGGCTTTGTAAGGTAATTCTTCACCCACATCATTCAGAGACCTAAATTTGACTGGTTTTCCATGGTTGTATTGTTGTTCAGTGCATTCTCCCTTTTTAAATTTCAAATTTTTGTACGGCTTTCAACCTTTCTTTTTCTTTTTCAGCTCCTTTTGTGCCCACTCTGTGTGTTGCCAGTTCTGCTTTCGAGTCCTTTGCTGCTCTGTCAGGAGAGAGATTTATCTTGCATGACTTCTCTTAGCTCCCTTGCCCCTGTGAAGACGTGGCAATGTACACCTCTGGCAATCCCTTCTTAGATTTTGCTTACTTTTATTTTTGCCACTAAACACTTCATATATACCAGCATCTGGTCACTCTTATTTTCTCTGGTATCCCTTCAGCTGGGTCAGTTCTGCCTGGGAATTTGGGCTCTCGGAATACAACACTTTTGCAGAGAGGGTGGCTGTGACAAAACTGTGTCTCCAGGAGCTCCCTCTCACAATGAGGTCTGTGGGGTCAGGCCTTTGCCTGTGCCTGCAGTCCTACTGATTCCCCACAGAGCAGCCCATTTGCCTGGAACTCCCTGGAGAACAGTGACCAAGGAGTGAGGCGTGACCCCTCTGCCCCCCACCTCTGTTGCCTAAGCACCAAACTCTGAATCCGCAGTTGACGCTCCCATGCTTCATCATCCCTTTGTGTTTTAGGTGCATTTTTCTCAGACTGATGGCTGTTTAATCTCTCTCTGGTGTCCTGTTACCACTGGGTTTGGAGACAAAGAGGCAGGAGGAGTTAACACCAAGGAGTTCTTGTTTAATCCATCTTGCCTTGTTCTTAAAGCCTGACTGTAACATATAAGGAAAATGCAGAGAAGAGAAATCTGGCACCCATAGGGGATACACTGAAAAGCTCATTTTTTGTTTGCCCATCCTGCTGTTTTGAAAAATCGCTTGAGCGTGTTCACCTCACTTATATTTGGAAACCTTTTACTTCTATATTCAGTTTTCCCTTGTGTCTTGCTACATCTCAGAAGAAGTTGTCAGAGATATCTCCTTGCAGATGGCATCTCTGAGTCGTGGGACTGAAGCCAGTGGAAACCTCGTGCTGGTGTCAACAAACTGCTTCTGTTCCCCTGTGACCCACCTGGGAGTGTTGCAGATTTATGGTTTGCAGTGGTTCCTCTCAGAAGAACAAATCCAGCTCTGTAGCTGCAGCTGGAACTGGGAGGGAGTCTACACAAGGTTAATTTTACCTGTAAGTTTTCATATTTGCCATTTATTTGAAGTTCATCTACCAAAGTAACACTAAGCACTGCTGATGGATTGTTTGTTGAGGAATCTGACATGGCAAATTGTTTAAATATTTGTCATGTATGAAGAAAAGCATGTTTAAATGAGTTAAGGGCTCCACAGGGGGGAAAACGTAGTAGATGGTATCACTGAAAGATGGAAGCAGGTGAGGGGGCCAAAAATCAAAATAACTAAGTATTTGTAAGCCTTGTTTACTGTCCTTTAACTAAGGGCTCTAAGTAGTTGTAAAATTCTAGTGTCCATGAGTTGGTGGGTCCCAAGCTGCTTCTGGAATCTGGAAATCCCCACAGATATCCCCATGGTCTCCATGCCTTGAAAAAAATCACTTCATATAAATCACTCAAAGTACAGATGGCTTAAATTTTCCAACAGGCAGAACACCCTCCCCACCAAAACTCCTTTTAAAAATTTTAAATTTAAGCAAAAAATTAACATAACATCACATAAATTAATAATATTGATTTAAAAAAAATGTATCCTGGTGTTGTTATGTAAAAGGAGTTTCAGAATACTCCAACTAGTAAGACCAAAACTTCTGCTACAGAAATTTCGTTGCCAGGCCATTTACTTCCATTTTAAGAATGCTGAAAAAATATTCTTCTCCTTAGGCCAGGGACAAAAAATAGCATGGAAATATATTTTTGTTAAAGGTCTCACTCTGAACAAATATATGGTTTGCTGGGGGAAAAATTCTGACCAGAAGATGTTTATTTACAGGTAACTTTCTCCCAGTAAATGAAGGAATATAAGCTTTGATGCATTGGACTGACAGTATCAAGGATCTTTATCTCCCTGCAGACTTCAATGACTGGCCAAGCCAGGTAGGTATTTCCAGCAATGTAAAACCAGGGGAAAATATGGAATAGCATGTAAACTCTTAAGGAAGCAGAGAAAATGTGCTCCTCTGTGTGTTTTTACCAAGGTCCAAGGGTTTTGCTTAATTCTTGCTGCTTACCTCAATTGTTGACTGCTGGTATTGAATTTCTTCTGTAGGATTAACATGATTTATTTCCCCACTCTGATGCAATGTGGCTGCTGTGTGGACATCAAAACTAGGAGAGAGAGCCTTGCTTTAGGGCTGAGCTCCCACAGAGTTGCAAAATAATTGTTAAAACAGCTTTATAATTAAAACAGTAGAACTTTGAATGTTTAGAAGCTTCGGGACATGCCGTGTGCCCCATTGTGGAGCATCCCATGAGTCATCTTCTGGCCCCACTGCCCCTTCTTCAGGTATAAACCTTTTGTAAAAGAAGGCAAAAAGGACATGGTAATGGGTGGTAATTAGAGCCAGCACTGGGTAACAGGTGCTGCTGTTTCATGCTCTTCTCATGCTTCTAGCAGTGCACCTCCTTAACACAATACCATTCCATTAGTGCAGGGGGGTGAAATGTAACCTTTTCTATAGCACAAGAGAGACTGAAAGGCAGTACTTGACCCAGAAAACCCACACGAGTCCTGATTTGCACCCTAAGCCCTGGCTGGCTGGCTTGCGAGAGAAAAGAGCAATTGTTTCAATCAGAACTCCTCCTCTCTACCTTCTGTGTTACTGTAACAGGAGTCCATCACCTCTGGGAATGAACAGCTTCAAAACTTAGGAGAGAGAAGGAAAGCAGATAGGAAACTCTCCCCTTTAAATAATTCAGTGCCTTCACTCGCTTTTATCTGTCATCCATTGTGAGCTGTTTATTTTTTATTCCCGCCTAGGGGGGTGCTGCAGCCAGGAGTGTCCCATCCCTCTTTATTGACTCCTGCTCCCACTACTTCAATGGCACCTGGCTGCTTTTGCAGCTGGCTTCAGTATTATGGTCTGTGGTTCCAGTCCTAATGTCATCTGCAAACCAGCCAGGCATGAATCATAGCAGGAAAACAAATGCTGGTGCTTAACTGCTGGGATTGAGGCTGGGGCTGGGTTAATTAGGAAAAGTCCCTGGAAGAGCTGGAAGAGGCATGCAAAGAGCCACAAATAACAGGAAGCCTCACAGCTTGAATATTGACCAGGGCTGTTTGGAAGCACCATCTTCTCAAACACAGAGGATGAAGGATGTCAGAGATGTACAAAGAGTTCTTTGTGAATCACAAGTTGCCATGTGCATGGACAGCAGAGCAGACTGAGCAACAGAAGCTCTGCTGTTGCTTCAGCCCCTCAGAAGACAAAATTTAAAACAATTCCTAGTGTATCTTCAAAAATCAGCACCACCAGGTATGTTTTAAATAATGCACTGGCGAAAGATGTGTTTATCATTAATTTCAGATATGATAGAAAACTTTGTCCCATTTCATATTTCCAGTTGGATTGTTCAGTGTTGTAGCAGCTGTGTCATCTCAGCCTTTGTCTAATGACAAAATCATAGTACACAGTACACTTACTGCTGAAATTTATCAATATTTTCATTAAAAGGCCAGTTTTCTATCTGTCACAAGGGTTATAACTCAAGAAGTTTATCACCAGCATTTTTCAGAGAGTTAGACATACCAGTAATTTCCAAATAATTCAGCCAGAGACTTTTGTCATATATTGTATATTCTGGTTTGGTGACATATTGTGGAAGCAAACATTTTTACCATTTAAAAATACTCACTTCTGTTTCATAAACCAAAGCCCATAATTTAGTGGAACCTTGAGATGCCTTTGGGTAGAAGCCTGCTTTTGTCAGAATGCATTTTTTTCCTTGAACCTGAAGGATTTTTTTAAAAAAATCATTATTTTGCCATTACTATCAATTTTTTCAAACACATCAGTTTTCAATTCAATATATATGTGATCCCATGATAACCCAGACCTCTGAGGATCCAATATAATGAAAGTTTTAGGGGAGGACTGTCCAGAAATGCAGCACTTGGAGATTAGCTTTTCCCAAACTTCCAGAAGACTCAGATCTGGGGATTGTTGTTTGGGGTTTTTTATGCCTGGGGGAAGATCAGATACAGCAATGTTTTTTTCTTTTTTGTTTCACCTCTATAGCTACCCAAATCCTCCAAATAAAATCATAAGACAGAGCAGAACAATGATCAAGCAACTGCAGGTTCAGTGTTTTGATGAAACATTGAAAAAGCCCCTGGGCTTTTCTTTTTAGGGATATCAAGACCTGTGTCTCTAGGAGGCTCTAACTCCTCGTTTCTTCTCCTCCTTCACACAGACAGTGGATTTCCAGTAAGTTTGTAAAGTAGCCAAGGGAGTGCTGTCCACACAGTACTTTGGCGTGGGAGAGAAATGCCTTGATCCCTCCTTTCCATAGGATATTAGGGGGACTGTGATTTGTCAGGCAGCATGGACTGGTTGGAATTCTGTGAGAGATGATGGATATTTGGCAGTAAATCAGCTGTCAGACCCAGGGAAACTCGGGGGTAATTTTGTCTGTTGTAGGAATAGTTTTGCAGAGAATGAGCAGGCTTCAGTCTCACAGGACACAGGAGCTGGTTCACCAAAGGGACGTTCCTTTCCCAGTGTAACACATGCTAAAAACCATCCTGCTGCTTTCTTTTCCCTTTCTGCTTCTCCACACACAGGGAACTAGAAAGCCTGTGATGCTGAAATCCATGGAAGGAAATTCCAGCTTCAGCAAACATTTAAGCTCTTTTTACTTCCTTGATGTTTCTCATGTTCTCTGTTTTGATGACTAGAAGTAATTCTGCCATAATTTAAATCACTGGAATATGTAGTAGTCAATGTCAGCAATCTATTGTGTTTACTCTCTTCTGTCATTCTGCTTTTGAAATTTCTAAGACAATGAATTCTTTCACTAGAGACAAATAGAACAGTTTCATAACACGTTCCTTGCACTTTGATAAAGAAAATTGAAAATGCATCACAGAGGCTGTGGCCACAAATTTGTTTCACTAAAAATCACCCAGGAATTGTTAAATAGTGAGTGTTAAAAAGTTGAATGTTGAATATAGTGAGAAGAGAACAAATAAAAAATAACCACAGAACCTGAACCTTTATTTTTTCAGCAAGGAGCAGCCCTATCAGATGGTATTTTGCCTTAAGACCCATCCTGAGCAGATGCTGCATTTTCCAGAATTTCTTGCTAAAGGGGTTTCTATCAGTACATCTTCACAGGGGTTATGGCAGAACTTGCCCTGGTAAATTTCTTTCTTAAGCACAGCCAGTGTGGATCACAGAAGGGTTAAGGTCAGAAGAACCCTCCGAACATCTTGCCCAAGTGGTGTCACCTGGAGCAGATGGGCTGGGGCACTGCTTGGCCACTTGTTGAGGCAAGGTGATCTGAGGATAAAAACAAGAGGGACCTGGAAAGGAAAATGCTGCTCCTGTGCCCGCTTCTGTCTCCTGCTCAGGTCAAGGGAAACAGAAGAGCACCTGAATGCTGGCACAGAGCTCAGGCAGTAACAGGGGGGCTTTCAGGGAGTGCCTGGTGATGCAAATGGATGACCCATGGAAGGCTGGCTGAGAGATCAGAGTTGGGTGTTGCTTTTGTAATTTTGTAATCTTCCTTTTTGTCAGAGTCAGGATTAAATGCTCCAGACGGTATTTCTTGTTGGGACTCAGATATTCATTAATTTTTATCTCTGTTACAGTCTCGCAAGCCATGAGCTCTAT
>VZSR01001863.1:2538652-2583483 GCA_013398615.1 Brachypodius melanocephalos
TCAGTGCCCAGGGTTCCAACAGCTGGGGGCTGATGGGGCAGCCTGGCCTGTCACAGAGTCTGATGAACTGCCTGGAAGCAGGTATGGGAGCCCTGGAGCCAGCACAGAGCAAACCCTACAGCTCTTGAGAGCTCTCCTGTGGGCTGCTCTGTTGTGTTGCCATTGCTCAACGTGCAGGGAAAAGCTATTTCAAAGGATTTTTGTTTAGCTCCTCTACATGAGCTTTTTCTCAGCCTACATTTTTAATGCCTGACAGCTGAGCTTTTACAAGTTTTTCGAGCCATTAATCAGAGCAGTGTTTTGGGAAGCTTTTGCAATGTATATTTGAGAATTTGTATGGCACTGGTTTAAATTAAGGGCTAAGGCTTACTTTTGAGGCTGCTTTTGGCCTCTTTCTGTAAGGCATGGAGCTGTGTGCTATTGTTCTAAGAACCCATAATTAGTAGCAAATGTTTGCAAAATGCTAAAGATTGTTGCTAGGGTGCTTCAGGCTGGGATGTGTGAGAGATGGTTAAACCTAGTTTAGATCTATTTCAAAACCTGTTTTCTTAAGCTGCAATTATAGATCATTTTTATGCAGTGCAGTGCATTCTGACTTTTCAAATGGGCAACAGGAATAAAGGCATTCCTTCAGGAATAGATATGACTTTGAGTGAGCAGAAGTTAAGCTCCCATTCTTTGAAGTAATTTACCAAGGAATCAGGCAGGAGATAGGAAATAGGACTTCAGACCTAGGCTGTTTTTCTTTTTTTACAGAGGTGTTGACTCTTTTGCCCAGAACCACTCAGATTTCAAGCTACTTTATCAACTCAAAGAAGGTTCAGAAGCATGTTTTTATTTGTTTTAAAGGTCAGTGATAACTTTTCTAACCAAGAGTAAAAAAAATTACTGAGAGGCATTAAACTATCCCCTAAAAATCTCTCTATCATTATATGCCTCTTGAACTTGTATATAATGCTGTATATAACAGTGATGATTGCTTTTTGCTATGTTTGATGCCAGATTTTGAAAGACCCATGTAAAAGATGCTCTGCTTTTTGCCAAAATATTTCTGAATATTTTGTTTTGCTGTACAGTGCCCTCTCTCCTGATGCACTCTGCCACTAATGGTGACCCATGGTGGAGTTTTGGGGCTACCAGAGGTGGGAATGGGGAGGGCAGGAGCCTCTGCAGGAGCTGTATCCTGTGCCTCACCCTTCAAGAGAACCCTGGGGACAGGGAGTGCCACCAAAACCCATCCCAGCAGTTGGGGAATACAGACAACACCTTCCCCCTTTTTTGTGGATGTCTTACTGACTTAAGGTCTATTGTCCAAATCTGCAGATGTGGGAGCAGAGGAGGAGGAGGAGGAGGATTTGTGTATTTGGGGTGAGTAAGGCATTGATCCATCCCAGACTGGAAGGTTGCCCTGAGTTATGGTCCTTTTCACCAAGAGGGATGCACATGGACTGACAATGTGACTTGAGCACTGGTCACAGTGTGTGTGTGCTTTGGTTTGAAGACTCTTGGAGTGGTGACAGATAGAGACACACTTTAAAATTTCCACGGGTCTGTGGTGATTTTCATTAGACACATGTGGGAAGAACATGGCAAAAAAAGGTGTTTCAGAGGCCAGGAATACGAGTGAGATTCAACATGCAAACTCCAGCCAAGATCCAGGGAATCTGAATTGCTTCAGTGCCACCACTGCATGCACAGCAATTTGCTCCCACCAAATCCTAGATGAAAGGCCAGAGGGGGAAATGTTTAAGTAGGCACCTAATTTGCATTTGCACAGCCCTTGCTGTCTGTGCCGGGCTGCACCCAGCTCCTAGTGTTCCTTGCAGGATGGCAGGCTCTGGATTACGGGACAGCAGAGGCACTTTTGTGCTCCTTTAGTTTTGGATGTTAATCCTGGGCAGCCAGAGGCACGTGGAAGTGTCTGTGCACAAGGGAGTGAAGGTCACTGTGCTCCTCAGGAGAATTAACTGGGTTGATTAATTCGTAATTGTAGTCCAGCTGTGTGGGTAGGTGGATTGGTGAGCTGTGGTGTACAGTCTCTCCTTAAACCCTGCTTTCTTCTGTGTCATGTCATCATGCATGGATCAACAGGGATGATGGGAGGATGTCTCTTACAAAGAGTGCTAAGAATGCTCTGCTTGCCAGAGCTGAGATCTCTCCCCCGTCTACTCCTCCTCATCTCTGTTTCTTCATTTCTAAATAAAAATGGTTTAAAAAAAAGAATTCTCTCACTTTCAGAGGGGGAGGAGAGGCTTGTTAGGTATTTAAAGTTTGACCCTTTCAGATGCCATTAGAGTTTTGTCTTGTGTTTTGGTGTTTTTTACCACCCTGCTACTAGTGCTCTCAGCTCCAACTAAAGGCTTTAACATTTTGCCCTAAAGTTTGTGATCAAAGTCGAAGACCTTGTCTACATTTAGAAATAGTTTTATCTTTACTCTAATCTGACAAGTCAAATCAGTATGATTATATGTTTTGGTTTTTATGTTTGTGGGTGGTGTTTTTTGTTGCTTTTTTTTGTTTGTTTGTTTTGTTTTGTTTGTTTTTTGGTTTTTTTTTGTTTCTTTTTTTTTTGTTTGCTTTGTGGTTTTTGTTGGTTTTTTTTTTTGGGGGGGGGGTGTGGTTTTTTGGTTTTGTTTGTTTGTTTGTTTGGGTTTTTTTGGGTTTTTTTTTGCGAGGGTCAGAACAATAAGACAGCAGGAATTCTCCAGGGTACGTAAAGCTGTGATATGGCCCATTTGCAAGTAAGCAGGACAGAGTTATAATTGAGTTCAGTTTTCTTCCTGGAAGAATATTCAAATAAGGCTTAAAACTTGTTCTAGAGTTCCTCTTATTTACTTGTTTGTTTGTTTACATTTATTTTCCTCTCATCCTTTTCTTTTCCCTTGCTCTCCCAAACTCTCCTTCAACTACCCTGATGAAGGATCAAGAGTAACCACCTGGATTTAAAATCCTTCTTTCACAATTGCTAACTATCAAAATGTTGATTTCCAAGTGAAGTCACCAGATTGACATGTTGCTGCTAATTGAAGAATCAGAGCTATTAATTAGAATCAGAGACAGTGAAATGCTTCTCTCTAAGTCATGAAGCCTGCAAAGGGATCCCAATTACTTTCTCTTTTTGCTTAGAACAAGTGGTGACTTCATTTTTATTGCCTTGCTGAACTGTCAGTCTAATGTCAGTCATTGGGAAGGGAATATAAACTGAACTAGTAGTTAGAAACAAAACCATCAGACTGATGCATCAGGAGTCTGGAGTTAGTTTCATTTAAGCTGTGGGAATAGTTTGTGTTTCTAAGCTGTGCTTTCATAAAGCTTTGGCTCAGTGGCCTGTGTAGTATTGGTCTGGGACCATCTGATGTAGTTGTGATGCTGAAAATCTTCAGCTAGAGCAATGCTTGGTGACTTTGGGAAATGGTCTTTTCTCAATTTATTTTCCTTTTGTTGGGGATGGAGCTTGGCTTTTAGCTGAATGTGAGTGTGGGTGTTTTTTGAAAAATGTCATTTTCTGTATGTGACTTGGCTTCTTTACATATCTTGAACTTGTGAAAAGATGTTTCAATGGCAGAAGTGAAAATAAAAGAGGAGATAAGAGCCCACCACTTGGAGGAAAGTACCACAAGCTAAAAGTTATAAAACTGATTCTGCTTCCTTAAAAATAGCTTCTCACAGTGTGCTCATGCTGAAAAGAAGTTGCATGGGTTGTGTCCTGACTGGGTGGTTCCAGATCCCTTCAGGAAGGGCTGCAGTTTGCAACTTCAGCTTCTTTTTTCAGAGTAACTATATTGGGAAAGAAATGCACAGCAAATGGGGTCTAGATGCATCAGGTAAGTGCTGTTGCTTGCATGCCTCTTGCCATGGGCACAGACTGCTCAGTGTTTATTTGCTGACACATCCTTCTCTACACAGGAAGGCACTGCTGTATTTTAGGTAGCCAGATGAACATCTCAAACCTGTCTCACAGTGATTCCATAAGGAGCTGTTGAGTTTCTAGTCTCACAGGCCATGGAGCATGTAAACTGTCCTGAGAAATCTCTGTCCATAAAAACAGTGCTTTGCACCCAAGTCTCTGCTGTTAATTTGATAGTTGTGGGCTGTCCTTGTTTTTGTCACACTGGCTAAAGTAAAGAATGTATATGATTTTGTAAACGATGTTCATAGTGTGGACCACAGTTGCTGGTTGTCCTTGGTTTTGTCACACAGGCTGAAGTATAGAACATACAACATTGTACAATGTTCACAGTGTGGATCTGATGGACTCCTCAGATTTTCAGGGTCAGCAGCAGACTGTCTCAGGTTTTTGTGGCAGATGTGGCTGATGCTTTCCATAGCAAGTGTTGGAGCTGGAGGAGAAGGGCTAAGGCTTGGCTTGGATTAGGCAGCTGGCTTGGAAACCAGGTGAAAATGTCCAGCTGAGATACAGAGATAGGTTCTAATGCTCTGTGGAAGTTCTTCTGAACAGACACTAAGCTCCAAGAAGAAAGATGGAAAGTCAGGAGGATGGCACTGTACAGCACCAGGACACAGATTTATAGCTGCTATTGCCCAGCTGTGACTTGGTTAGCATTAAAATGTGTCGACAGTGTGGATATAAACAGAGCCTGATTCCATGTTAGTAGGTTGTCCCTTCCTTTCTGAGCATATTTGTTTGCTGTGGTTACTAAGGAGATCGAGCACAGTTTAGCTTTTGTTAAGCAGGCAGGAGAACCTGCCAGTTCTTTAACAAAAGGCCTGATAAGGTAATTTCCTTCATCTCATGTTGATGACAACAAATGCAAGTCAAACACTGTAAATGGAAAAGTTGTCTCAAACTGTGTCACAGGTAGTGACTGTGATATTTGTGGGCTTGTGTACTGGCTGGCTTTGGTCTTTGTGTTGGTGGTCTGATATCTGAGGACCCTTGGAAGAGAAAAAAAAATTGTGTGGCAAGCTGAGATACTATTGAAAATCCATAGGCTGAGTGCACTGTGCTGGGACCTCACTGCTAGCTGCTTTTTCCATGCCATAAAACAATATATTTTGGGGAAGACCAGCTAAGATATAAGATAAAAATCTTGGTGGGAAGACCACCAAATTGATCACTGAGACCATGAGGGGGACTGTTGAGTCAGGACCAGGAGAAGTAGCCATGGGTAGAAAGGGAGAAATGCTAGATTTAAAGGTAAAAAAAAATCTTGTAGCTGTTTTCTAGTTTAAAAAAAAGTGAAGATTTAGATAAGTGTGTGGCATGGCAGCTTTTGGCTTATCAATCTACCATCATGATGCTGACACCCCTGAAATTCAAATTCTTTGTTCAGCTGTTTCCACAGCAACCACAAGGTGAGCTGGTTCTATAAAGTTTTTGGTGTTACAGAGGGATGTGTTAATGAATATTATCATCTGATTTGTTACAGTATTGATAAGCAGAAGGGTAGAAAAGAATAGGAGCATGTGGGAAACTGAGAGATGGCATGCAGTCACAGGAGAGCAGCTTGGAAAGAAACTAATCTAGAGTTAGAAGCAGAATGACATTTAAATCTCAAATACATGGTATTTTAGTGACTGCTGGAGCAGTTGCACCAACAGTCAGGTCTAGCTCTGTCATGGTTTCCATAAGAGGCAGTTGGATATTACACTTCATGCACTTTGATTATGGAACAAAATCACTCCTAACTCAGTTGTTAATGATATATATTTGAGACTGAATGCTGCTATTGAAAATGATTCTATACTCAAAGGATTCAAATCTGTCTTTTGGAAGCTGTTTCTACTTAGGCACCAAGGCTTGAAGCTTGGTGTGATGCCTGTGCCAGTGAGCCTTTGAGATGAGAGACCAATAGCATTAAACTCCTAAACTATAGTTTCTTGGAAAATAGTTAGGCTGTTTCCCCCTGGAACTCTGCAGGAGTGCATACAAGGTTTAGACTTGCCTGTTACTGAACTAATCAGTGCTTTAGAATCTAGCAGGTTCTGTTTAAATCCCTTCTCTCTGCCTTCACATGGGTGTGCCTCTCACTGGCACTTTGATTTTAAATCCCTTCTAAAACTGGAGGTGCAACTGCAGGATTAATTTGCTGCAATGCCCTGGAACCTCTTCCTCAGACTAAAGAAGAAAGGAAGATCTCTGATCTTATCTCTGTGCTGAAGGCTGGGGATTTTTGTCAAGAGTAAGTACAGATAACTACCCTTAAAGAAGAATTGCATCTGTTGCAACTGCTGCTATTAAATTCATCAACCATAATGAGAGACTCAAGTCATAGTTGAGGCTCAGATACACCTGCATCTGCAGGAGAGTAATCAAACTGTATTATGAAGATGATTTTTCTGTGTAAGGACTTTTCCAGAGGAAGAAACATGCTTTTGAGAAAAGTGCTTGATTTATGAGGAAGTACTTCAGTATGAGTGAAGTCTGTGTAGTGTTACATCCCTTAAACACCATTTTTCTCTGGTAGATGTATGGAAATCCATTATGCATTCACATCTAGAGAAGGATGTGTGTTGCAAGAACTTTCCAGAACCATTTGTGCTGAACTTCCTACAAATCCCAGTCTGCATTAACTTGAGCACAAGCAAAGCAGCCTTCATAACGCACTAAAAAACATGCCCGAGAACTTGTCTGTCCACCTCTGCTGCTCTGCAACAGCAAATACCCCACAGAGAAGCACTTTTGGCATTCCCAAATTCTGCATCTGCCCTTCCAGGAACGTGCCCAAAGTGTTCTTGCAGGTGTGATGCTAAGCAACCACTCTGCAGCAGCATGAGTTCTCACTGGCAATCTGAAAAGGGCAAAACTGTCACGAGAGTGAGGAAATGTTCTGTACAAAGCGATCACTCTTGTCCTTGTCAGGCCTCTGTCGGTCCTGTGCTGTAAAAATCCCAAGGATGAGCTTAAAAGCTACAGTTCATGATGCTGCAGTTCATGTTGCTGCTAGATTCCAGAAATATGTGTATGTTGAGTGGTTTATAGCACATAAAAACCCATGTTATTCACAGAAGATTCATTTACTGATCTTTACAACCATCCTTTGTTCCTCTGAGGGTAAAACTGCCGTATCAACTTTTGTTCTTCCTCACACTCATCACCTCACTTTATTCCATGGGGATGCTAGCTACCTTTGCTCTCAAAAAATGATGTTGCAGTTATTCCTCTGGGGAAACTCTGAGCAATGCATTTCTCATCTTGCCTTTTGCTTTGCAATCTGCTCTTTCTATTTTCATGGAATCATGGAATCATTCAGGCTGAAAATACCATTTTAGGTCATTGAGTCTAGCTTTTACTGTCAAGGCCACCATTAACCATGCCCCCAGATGCCACATCTACACATCTTTAACTACCTCCAGGGATGATGAATCAACTGCTTTCTTTCCTGGGCAGCCTGTTCCAGTGTTTGATAACCTTTTCTGTGAAGAAGTTTTTCCTGGTATCCAGTCTCTGTGATCCTGCCTTGCTGCAGCCATTTCAGATTGCTCATGGTCATTACTCAAAGGTGCCTGAGTTGTGACACTGTTACCTGGAAGTCATGAAAAGCCATTTATCTGGGAAATTGCTCAGCACTACTCCTTTGGTGTCTGCTCTCTGGGAGCATTACTCTGCCTGTAGGCCATTCAGCAGACTCCAGATGAATGAGGGAATGCTGCAAATCAGTTTATCTGATGGACAAGTGAAATGTCAGGAGAGGAGTTTGTGAAGAAAAAAACCCCAAATTTCTTTTCCCAGTCTATAGGATTGCTGCTGCTAATCCATTCACTCATCTTGATATCAAGCTGTTTATTAGTACTTCCATGTCTTGTTTTTTTTTTCTTATTTTCTTCCCTTTTTTTTTTTATTCTCATTTTCCCATTTCCCATTTTTTACCTTCCTGGTAGGTTACTTATATAAGATGGGGTGAGTTGGTTTTAAGTGGCATTTTATACAAAATATTGTGACTTCCTTATTGTTGTCTCAGTGGTTTACAATGCATTTTAGCTCCTCTAGCCACAGAGGCTTTCAGCATTTAACATTTGTAATGAAAAGGGTTGTTATATTTGGCTTTCATAACGAGAACCATTTGAACGTTTTCTTTATTTAGTTCACATGCAATTTACAATGTGTGTGTGGATGCTTGTATTTTTCCTAAAAGAAAAATACAGAGAAAATTTTTCTCTTTTCTGAAAAGGGTGTGAAATCTTCATCCTCCTCATCTCTGAAGCTGCAGAGAAAACGTTAAACTTGCAGAGAAGGAGTTGCTGTTATGCTCTGGGGATGGGGAGTGAATGTGACAAAAAATTTTACACTGGTGCTCCCTGGGTGCCTTTGCCCTGTTATCCACACAGTTTATCTTGCATGCTATACATAGAGAAACTCTGAACAGAGGTGGATTTGTTCATTGTCTTACCTGAACCATCCCCTTTATCATTTGTACTTCAGTTCTGCTGGATGTCCATGTTAAACCTCTCTGGCAGCCTGGCTTAGACCAGGCCAGGATTTTCTTTTTGCAATTGCTGTGATAATAAACTCAGAACTTTCTTTAGTGTTCCTGTGCTGCTGTTTAAGTTGGCAGGGTGCAGGATGCTGTTGTTTACTCTGATCTTTGACCTTCTATTTGTTAATCTTGTTTTTCAGCAGCATCTGCCCAGGATCTATCTTTAAGCAGAATGTAAAACTGAAGGGTGTTGTTACCTTCAGATGGAACAGAGGCTTTGGTGAAGGAGATAATGGACTGAGGCTCTGGGTGTCAGCCAGCAGTGGCATTGCTGCACTCTTATGAACACTCCAGGGAAGGCTGCTTGGGAACTGCATGTTTTGTGGGAACGTGAATGCTTTCGGGATGTTTATTGTCTGGTAAGACCAAACGGAATGGCATTGAAACATTCAGTAGAGGAACTTTTGTGATGGTGCTGTGACATGAGAGCTTTTGACTTCAAGGACCTCTCACAGGAAATTTGCAGGAAGTCACTTTTCCATGAAATACTCGGATTGGAGAGAAGGTTCAAAATAAATTAGTCACCAAAATACAGAGAAAACACTGAGAGGCAGCTACTTGTTAATGAGAATGAAGGACAGTGATTTAGTTCTAAGCAAATGTGATACAGGGATTAAAATTTGAGCGAAAACCATTGGGTTAAGTCTCAAAAACGTGGCGTGGAGGAACTGGAAGCTGCAATTGCTTGGCTTTTTGCTTGAACACTTCAGTCCAGATGAATGCTGTGATTTCCTGTGACATCTTGACTGCTTTGCAGTCTGTAAGCAGATGCACACTTTGAGGTGTTGTTTCTGGAAGTGTCGCAATAAAGCCTAATGCCATCAATCTTCTGGCATTCAACTGCAGTGTCCTAACTTCTCAGGACAGAGTCAGTTTTCCAGGTGGTAGGAGGAATGTCCTCATGTTCATTTTGCCTCTTCCTCTTCTCTCATTTCTTCCTTTGCTCCTTTCAACAGTTTTACCTGCATTGTAATAGAAAATTAATTAGGGATTCTGATCCCTAAACAAAAGATTAGACAGTTTGGATATCTTTAAATCCTTGCCTGGTCTTGCTTTAGAATTTGACTGTAAGCTGAGGACTTGAAATGAGAATGAAAGAGATTTTTCAAGCACAGCATTGTGGGTGTGACCCCTCTATTAGGATAAAAAAGAGGGAATATATTAAAAAATGTATTTCACTTCTTTCACCAGCTAAGTAGGATATGGTCCCTGTATTCAATTCCTTGCCTTCTTAATAGATTTCCCAGTATATAAAAAAAGAAATTAAATCTCGACATTCTGATATCTTTAGGATTTTAAAAACCAGTCATCTTTTAGCTGTGGATTTTTCCCTGAATGCACACCCTCATGTCCGTGAGGATGCTTTGCATCTTTGAAAACACAAAAGAGCTTTGCCAGCAATGCAGACAGAAAATGAGTCATGAAAGAGATCCCCCTGTTTGCCTGCTCTCTACACCTGTGTGTCTACCCAGAGTTAGGATTTCTATGAAATTTCTTTACAACACATCAATCACCTGGAACAGCCCACAGAGCTCTCCCCTTCCTCTCTGTGCTCCTCCCTCACCTGAGCTGTATTCTCTGAGTGCAATTCCCTCATCCTCACTTCTCCTTGAACCTCTGGTGTGGAAACCAGGGCAGAGGGTGGGATTCTGGGCAAAATCTGGGACAAAAGACAGGGATGGAGAATGCTGCCTTCCTTGGAAAGTCTGATGATAGCTGCAGAGTTGCTGTGTGTCTCTGCCTTGGTTTTCTCTTTTCATGTAAAGTAGATATAAACATTACACTAATTAACTTCCCTTATTTGTTGACTTGAGGTGTGTTACTGTCCTTGGCTAGGAATAAGGCTGAGCACAACAAATAATTTGTAAATGGAGAAAGGCAAGGCTGACTGCATTCTCTAGCTGTGTTATACAACTATGGTAACAATGGGCTTTCATTGGAAACAGAAAGAGCCTTGCTTAATAGAAAAGGCATGAATAAAAACCTCCTCAGTGCAGAGCTATCAACATCCAGCATTATATTCTTCTTGGGTAGATTTGTTGCTTGAAACCATGTGCTAAAACACTTCTGTCCCTTCTGTGGTTGGATCCTTGTGCTCTGATGGCCCTGCAGTAATTTCTTGCTATGCAAGGACAATATGAATAATAACATAGATTTAAGTTCCAAAAAAAATGCATCAGATTATCAGTGATTGCAGAGAGACTGTCTGAATTTATCCTGATTTTATTGGGATGTAGTGCCACATGAGACAAATTCTACTACCTTTCAGACAATTTTCTGTGTTGTCCAGCTAAAATACAATTTTTATTGAGACAAAGAGGGCACCAGAGCCCTGTCCATGCTGCTGTCCCCAACAAGTGACTGCCCTTTGCATTACCTGCAGCTGACCTTGGTTGTACCTCCTGATCTTGCTGCTTATGCAGAGAAAAAAAAGGAATAAATTACTTCTAAAATGTATTTGATCAGAGGCCAATTTCCAATAATCAAAGCTAACAGATCTAAATTCCAAATGCTGAGGGTAAGAGCATCTTTTATAAAATGATGATGACCTGATTTATTGAAATCTATCTGGTAATATCCAGTTCCTCAGTTCAATGTTCCCTTCTGCTCTCCTATGGAATTTTGAGTTCACCTACATAAAACTCTCTTCACAGGTAACAAAGTTTAAAAGCACTGACAAGGAAAAGAATCTGTAAAACAGATGTTAAAAGAAAGCAGTCAAAAATCACTCATCCTTATATTTATTCCCTGATTTTTCCAAACTGCTTTGGATTAGCTTGCATCAGTGTTTGTAGCCATGCATGGTTAGGCTTTAGGGGACAAAATGCTGGGAATGAATAGTTAAGCTTTGCTCTTAGCAAGGAAACAGGATCTGTTGCCATTCATTGTCTGTGAATTCCCTGGAGTGTCCTCCACTGGATTGCCAGGGTTTACTGAGATCTGTTTTCAAGTTCACTCGTGTCTCAGCTGAGCACAGCACTGGTGGGGCAGTGGGGGCCAGTGCTGCCCGAAAATTCCAGATTCTTTTAGCCACTAAATGCTACCTGAATATCCCTTTCCATCTTCTCTTCTGTCCCACGTGTGAGTATTTTGACAAATTGCCACCTGGTCATCAACTGGAAAGATCAGTTCCTTCCACGTAATTTTTCACTGCAAATAATAGCTGGTAAGCCAGGGATGAAAATGCTGAGGTAGAGGGGAAGCAAAAATCCTTAATGTAGACAATGTCTCCACCAAATGTGAGGAACCACATTTCACTCTACATTCAGCATTTCCTCAAAACAACTTCAATGTGATGGCAATTCTAATGACTAGGGACTAGATAATGATTTGCTGTTCCAGCTCAGCAGTGTGGTGGTAGGAATCCTTAGGAGTAAGCAGTTGTGAGAAGTGGTAGGAAGCTCTTCTCCAGAAAAAGGAGGCCAAAATAAATTACCTCTGAACTGGGAAAAAGTAATTCTTTTTCCATATTGGTCTAGAAGCGTCTTAATTCTGGAATTTTCAGGACAGCGAGGAAGTGGTGGTAACTGGGATTATTAAGTCACTACCCGACTTTATTATTTTTGTCATAAAATCTTGAAGGTATTTTTGTGGGATAAATAATTCCTTTTGTCATTAAAGTGAATTTTATGTGATCCCTCAGATCTGTGAGGTGAGTTTCTCCAGACCTGAGGATTTTGCCCAGCACTGATACCTTATTTAATTCTTGGCGGTTGAAGAAGCATTTCCAAATATGCAGGTAACCCATGGAACTCATTTTGTATGCCCTAAAAGGCATTTTTTTTAAAAAAATATATTTTAATGGAGTCTTTTATTAGAACAAAAGCCCCACTAGTTTTTCAGATATGTTTTTAGTCATGCTGGTATAGTAGGATTCTCTGTGCACATACTGAATGTTCTACTTTCGAGCACTCTTAATTACTGATGTTATTATTTGATGGGGTTTTTGTTGGGTTTGGTGTTTGGTTTGGGGGTTTTTTGGGGTTTTTTTGTTTTTTGTTTTGTTTTGTTTTTTGGTTTTGGGTTTTTTTGGGGTTTGTGTGTGTGTGTGTGTTTAGGGATAGAAATAAATAGAACAGGACCAAAATCAGGAACAGAAGTGAGTTCTGCATGTGTTTGTGAGGCACAGATGACACTGTCAGGGGCTGAGCAGTTTGCTGCAGTCTCTGTGGGAGTCAAAAGGCTGGATGGTTCTTCCCAGGCTGATCCAGTGAGGAGGGCCTTATGTCCAAGAAAACAAAGATTTAGAGCATAATTATCCTTTGAACTGCATGTGCAGAATGGCTCAGGGATGTGGTTCAGAGCCCACTCTGGAGCTGCTCTCAGGGAAAGGTCCTGAGATAGACAAGGATGGGTTTTGACAGCGGCTGCTTTGATCTCCTAATCCACTTCCAGTGCATTAACAAAAATGTAACCCAGGATCACTCTGTGCAACTCAGCTCTACTCAACCTGAAACTTGGAGTTTTTACTAAAGTTTGCTGTGGGGAAAATGCACATTAGTGTGTTTGATTTAGCACTGAGGAGACAGATCCTGTTGACAAAGAACATTGCATGTAAATCTCTGCGTGGCACCTTCCTGCATGAGAACCTCTGGTCATCTGATCTGCTAAGCTGTGGGAAAGGGTGAATGTCAGAGGAAACCCAGTTAAAGATATTTTATAGAAACTATGATTTCTTTATCTAGTTATCCCTTTTTTATTATTATTTGGAAGTTCACTTTGTCACTGTAAGTGGCAATGCAAAGTGTAGCTGTGGTTGATCTGCTGAATTCTGGGGTCTTAGAACTCCACCAAATGTCACCAAATTATTTTTTAAAGGTGACCTGAGACCATTCTCTAGATTTATGGACCCTTTTTGTCCTTTGACAAAGGAGCACAAGCATACTGGGAGCTACTGGGTGTTATATTTGCACAAGTGTATCTCCTTCTGAGAATGTGAGCTGAGCAAAGCCCATCAGTGCTGGTCACTGAACTCCTCCCTCCTTCTCCCCAAACCTGTGAATGCAGTTTTCTATTTATGATAAAGCTACTTCAGCAATATAATTATTATATTTCCATCATTTTTTTTTTTTTTGGAAAATATAAAAGTGGCTACACCTCCAGAGAGATATAATCAGGTTTCTTCATCCTTTGTCCGAGGACCCTTTGCAATTTGAAATCCATATTGCTTCATTAGAGATACTTGATCCTTCATTTGTGCAGGTGATTTCACCCAAAATTGTCCCAGAGTACTTGTCAGCTGTTGGCTGAATCCAAAACCTGTGGATGTGAAAGGCAAGTCTTCCTCTGACGTCACTGACCTTTGGATAAGCTCGTTAAATTGTAACAATGACAAAAAATATTAAATGTAGATTGAAAACATTGTAAAAAAGTTATTATACTGCTCTCTTTAAAATGTTTTGACCTTTGCTATCTAGACTCCCCATACATATGAATTTTATCTGACTTCTGTTGAGTTGTTATTTTTTTTTTTAACTCATTCCATAAAATATTTTAATTATAGTCTGAGATAAAATCAGTTGAGTAATCAGGATATTTCAAGTACACCAGTGACCAGCTCTGGAATCTGGGAAGGAGCACAGACATCAGTGAAGGTGCCACCTGCCTGCCCAGGCTGTGACATTCTCAGCTGGTGACATTCTCAGACTCCAAATACCAGTTAAATGCATGCTTGTCTGCAATTCCAGGCAGGATACCAAGCATCCAAATTCTTGGGTCTTGTAATGGAGTCTGCACAATGTTAACAGAACTGGTTTGAAGTCTGGAGATGGCTGATTAATTCTCCGGTGCAGGTCTGCTTTGAAAACACACTTGGCTTTAAACAGAATTTGAGGTAATAAGACTTGTGCATTGAAATTTTAATGCAGGTCAAATTAAAGTTTATGATTCAAATACATGTTTGAAACAAAATTTACCCTTGGCTTGATTCTGGCTTATCCTGGCTCTATTTTGTTGGGTTTTTTTGTGTTTTGTTTGTTTGGTTGGTTTTGGTTTTTTGTGTTTTTGTTTTTTTTTTTTTTCTTTTTTTTTTCTTTTAGCAATTGAAACAAAGCTGTCACTAATGTACAGAACAGGAATTTTTAATATCTGAAATAATGAAAACTAGTCTGTAGAAATATGCTGGACTGTTGTATTTGTCTAGTAAACATCTATTTAAATATTTGTAAGCATTCACAGCCCCTGCCATACCTATCCCTTTGAATCATTCCAGAAAGGCAACATATCTTGCATAAATCTCTCATTGTACTAATTGATAAATTAAGATAGGTGTATTAGTGAATCTGGCAACATTTACAGCTAGATCTTCTGACTTACAGTCCCCTTCCTTAATTATTGAGTCACATTATTGGTGAAAAAGTACCAACTTGAAACTGATCTTGCTTCAAGTGGAACAAAATTATTACAGAGCAAGTTATCAATCAGTAACAAACACTTTGTGTCTGGAGAAAAAAACATTATATAAATATTTTATATTTTATATATATAAATCATATATTTTTATATATTTTATAGTTATATTTTAAGCTTTATCAAAATGTTGTTGCTTACAGCTGTCGTTTTAATTTCTTTTTGCCTTTTGCAAAAGAGGGAGCCTTCCCATTTACCTTTGCAAACTTATGCTGAACAATCAGTAATTCGGATTTCTTCTCCAAAGACCAACCTCATTAGTGCCACAAGCAGCTATAGGCTGAGAAATCTCCCTGAAATGGGGTCAGTTAAAACTTCTGCCAGTCTTAGGCTGCCAAGTGGAATTATAGTTAGAAAATATCCCTGTGTAATTGTCTGTAGAAGGCTCTATTTGTTTACCTTCAGTCTTACCTGTGTGAATCAATCTCTTAACTTGCAAGCAGGATTGTGTAGGACAATCAGCAGCCTAAAACATCGAGTGTTTGAAATCCCAGAGGTGTTCCTTCCACTCCCTGTGTCACTCTGCAATAAGAATTATTCAGCCTGACTTTTGCTGACAGCCTTAATAATGATTCCCAGTGTCAGACACCTCTCCTGAACTGGCCAAGGCCCAGCAGGGAATCAGAAATAAATACTTGATTCACCCTGTGCAATTCAGAATTGAAGCTTCCTCCCAGACCCAGAAATTTCCACAATGTCAATCTTCTGATTGTAACTGAACTTTTAAAGTGGGTATTTCTCAACCTACTACTGGAAACATATTTCCAACAGAAAAAAACCCCCAAATACTGTAATAATTGCAAATCAGTAACTGTATGTAATGACCCAGTTAAAAGGGAAGCATGAATTTTGGAGCCAATTTTCTTCAAGATACAAGACAAAAAGGTTGTCTACCAAAGTCGAAGCCATAAACTGAAATTTAACAAATAGAATATTTCCATTGACTTCAGTGGGTTTATCCAGTGATGACTTGGTACAGGGGGTTAATAGTTGATATAGTTTGGGATAATGTGGGCTGATAATGTGGTAGTTGCTAAACAAGAATGCTCTTAGGTGCTCAGATAAAGAAGGTACACGATGCCTAAAGAGTCAATGCTTCTATCCTTGCTACATTTAACCTCATGAGGGCCCTGCAGCCCTGGGTGCACACACATGCACTAGAATACTGTCAGATAAAAATTCTGTCATGCATCAAGACTAGCTGTAGATATCATGAACTTCCAATGTCTTTCTTTTTTTTTTTTTTCAGTTGCAAGGAAATTAAATTTATTTCACCTAATTTTGCAGAGCAGGTGAGTGCTTCTTTTGGCTGCCCAATAGTATTATCATAAATTTGTATTCAAAATACATGTTGGATTTTGCTACTGGCAATGCTGATTTCTTTTTACTCAGTGCTGTAATGGCTGCAGTAAATTTCATACTCCAAATCACAAGCTTTGTACTTGATTTACTTCGGTTCTTCTGTACTCGGAAAAATTTACTTTTTTTAAAAAGGATGTAGTGGTTTGGTGGGTTGGATTTATTTCATTTTTTGATTGCACTGTGGCTGTGCATTGAATTCTTTCTCTCTGTTTTCTATGACTTCTTTTCCTTTTTCTTTTCCAACTGCTGTAAAACTTCCTGATGCTCTCATTTCCTTTCCAGTTCTCAAACAGGGCAAGGGATGAAAAGCTGCCTTTGCCCCAGCTGATACAGGGATGGAAGGGCTGAGCTTCCTGTCGATCTGAAATCCAAATAGGGCACTGAGGGATGGCTTTTCTCCTGCTTGGTCATGATGGGACATTGATGCTAAGCTTGCAGGAAATCTATCAATAAAAAAATTACGCCCTTGAGCTGAAAATAAATTTGGGGAAAAGAACAGGGAAAACACCAGAGTGCCTGGAGCGTTTCGGACAGGCTGCTGCTGAGGACTGGAAATTGTGCCCTGTGTGTAAATCTGCTTGTCCTCATCTGCTGGTATTTACTCTTCTGGGGGAAGCCCACATGTTTCTGTGGGGCTGGAAGGGTCAGGTTGCATGGTGGTCATGTGGGAGACTCTTGTGATGCCAAATCCTTTCATTCTTGGTTGTGGCTGCCAAGAATTTCTTTGATGTTTATTGGTTTGGGTTGGTTGGGTGGTTTTTGTTGGGGTTGTTGTTGTTGTTGTTGTTTATGTGTTTGGTGGTTTTTGTTTTTTGTTTTGTTTTTTTTTTTAAATACACAGATTGTATTTTAACTTTTCTAGGTGGATGTGGCTGTTTTGAAGTCTGCAGGTATGGAGAGCTTCTGTCCATCCAGGTAAATTGCATTTCCAACAGTAAATAAATACCAAACCTTAGTAGAGGAAGTTTCCAGAATCTCTAATAAGAGAAGCAAGGCAAACAAAGTGAAAAAATGCTACTCTCTGTATCACTTGCCTTGTCTTATTCCTTGAACAGAAACAGGCTCAGTCTATGGGTACATTTTCTAAATTTCAGGTCACTGAAGCTTCACCACGATTATCTTTGGATTTAGGGGTTATTCTCTCTTCCTTGGCTTGGAAGAAGATCCAAATGTAAGCAAATGAACATTTTTATTTATTTAATGTTTTATTTTCTTTTAATTCAAATTCTTGTGAAATTTGCCACATCCCATTTTTTTAACATTGTATTTGTCCTGTTGGAGATGTATATGGAGAAGTAAGGTGTCATTTTTTTCCTTACAGTCATAATTATTTATCAAGGATTACTTCTCAGGAAAGAACTGCTATGATTAAATTTGAAATGATGTCTGCAACAGTGAGAACTGACAACTACTCTGTAGACTATCTTGTTAATGTCTTTCCTTCAGCAAGAAAGTCTTTGTTTTCTTGGACAGCCTTAAAAAACCCATATATTTTTATATAAATAAATCCCACAAGTTTGTGTTTAGAAACTTTTTTGGACTTGATTTTTTTGTATTCAAAGATTGGAGATAATTCTAGCTTTTCTGAGCTGAACTGTAAAAGGAAATAATTTTGAGAGAGGGTTTCTTCTCTTCCCAGAAGCTCTGGTGATGTGAAGAGCTGTGTGGTAAATCTCATCACACACGTTTCATATGCTGTTTAATACCATGGTTAATAAGCTTAGTATCTGGAGCCAAAGTGATTCCTGGCTTGGCAGTGTTTTCTGTAATTTGGAGAAGTGAGTTTTGGAATAGGAATTAAAGTTCCTGGCTCCTCACAGCAAACACATTATATGCTTGGCTGCTGAGTGCCTCTGAAGCCCCACCAGTACCAAAGCAGTGTGAGAATTTTGTAGAGTTTTCCTGACAAGGTAAATAACCCCTTGTCCGCTGTGTTGCTATTTCAGAAGTCAGCATCTTCAGGACCTTGAGCATTTTGTTTCTGTTATGTTGATGCACTTCTGGATAATTTCCTGAAAAGCTCTTAAAGCCCTGATGCAGGAAATAGGGCAAACACTCCAAGCTCTTTCTTGACTCAGAAATCAGGAGAGAAAACTGATTTTTTTGGGTAGATTTTTTGGTTTTTGGTGGGTTTTTTTGTTTGTTTCTTTGGCTAAATACATATTGAAGGAAATGACACTGACTTTCAATATCTGATAAATAGGGGAGTAGGGGAAACTGGAATTATTCTCTATCTTGGGCTGAGTGCTGGCTTATTCCTCTGTGAGGAGGTGGTGGTGTCCTACCCAGTGACTCGTCCAGTTCTCTTTCAATGGGACACTGATTACTGCTGGACATAAGCTCAGTGGATCTGAAATGCCTTAGTGGATGACCATGGCATTTTTGTGTCTAAAAGGAGTGAATCAGGGAATTACCACGGTATTTTGCTGAGCTACTCTGTCCTCCCTGATTTCACCGGTTGATTCAGAGATTTGGAGCAGCAGTGAGAAATAACTGAGTCAGGGGTGTTGAGGCTTTGAAAGCACAAAGGCTTGGTACCCTGGAAAAAAGACTCAGCTCGAAGCTACAGTAATACAGAATTATCATTTTCTCTGAAACTCACAACTCCTGCTTTTTACATTCTTCTAACTCAGAGCAAGCTTGTGTATTTTTAATTTCTCTGCAGAGGAGTTTCTGCCTCTTATCCTTTACAGGTTTCATTTCATTTCATTTCAAACAAAATTTTTCCCAAGTTGTTTTAGCTCTCCTATAGCTTGTTTTTCCATGACAATTTTTAATTCCCTGGATTGCAGCAGGGTCTCAGTTTGCAGAGTCATTCCTACAACTAATCTTCCCTCTCCTTTTTCTCCTCAGCTGATGGTTCATATTTTCAAACTTCACAATTTCACCACCATAACCTAGACATTCTTTGGAGCATAACTTGAGAAGGAACACAGACCTCAAAAATGTCACTGAGCTCAGAAATCTCAAAACAAAATCCTTCTTCTGCTTAAACAGGATGCTGTCAAGAGGTCTGGGCCAAAATTAAAACAGAAAAACACTATTTGTATGGGACATTTAATGTAGTACTTTAAGTTATCGTTTGGACAACTGAAAAAAAAAAGTCAACATAATTCCTGCCTTTCTTGAAATCCATGAAAAAAACCCAACAACTACCTCCAAAGAATTGCTTTATCCCATTTTCACTTTTACCTCCTCCATTTCCATGGCTTCCCAAATGTTCTCACTTTCTGTTCACTGCCACCAGCCAGTTTGCATCTGTCCGTGTCCCTCCTCTAGTGGTACCTTTGTCACTGCTTTTCAGGGAGTGAGCATCTGCACTCAGAAATGTCCATTATGCCCCAAACAGACCCTCCCAATGAAATGGGTGCATTTTGAGTTGGGGCAGAAACTTCTCTGGATGTGCAAAACTTTTTCAAAAGTGTTAGAGCAGCATGAGGCTGTTCCTCAGTGGAAGGCCTTTAAAATTAAATCCCACAGGGATTTGTTGTTATAGGGCTGTTCCCTCTGGGAAAAGCAAGGGGAATACTAGAGCTGTTTCCATCACAGGCAGAAGGAGAAATAAACAGGGGAAATATCAGGGTCTCAGTTTGGGGAAAGTGAAGAAAAATCCCAAAACATTATCAAATCCTGTGCCAGCAGGGATGAGCATGGCAGGGCTTGAGGCAGAGCCCAGCAGATTTCACACTGGGAACAGGGAAAGCTGGGACACTGGCATGGGAAACATCAGAAACATGCTGTGCTTCCTCTGTGCTGTTATTGGGATCTTGGTCATTGGCACAAAATCATCTCCTTCAGGAACAGCTGATCTCTTACAGCCCAGGCAGGAGAGGGCTGCTGGAAATCCTCACCCCACAGGATTCTGACTGAAAATAAATGTAATTACGCGGGGAGCACCTCTGCTTTTTCCCAGCTAAAGGTGAACCTTTCAGGTTTGCTGGTCAGCCAGTGTTATTTTAATGGAAATTATGAGACTTTGCATGGGGCTGTGCTTGGGAGGTCTTTTTGTCATCGTTCTTATTTTAAAGAAAGGAAAGAACTCATGGATTTGTAAGAGTGGGAGATGGGAAAACACAAGATCAGTTTTAATGTCAGCTTTTGTGTGAAGGAATTGTGCCTTTCCTGAGGTTGGTGTCATTCAAGCAGCCAGAATCTGAATGTCCCTGAATCTCCTGAATGTGGTTCCCTATTTTCAATCTGTATCTAATACAGGCTTGTTACTATTTCTGCTGTTTAGGCTTCTCTAATGGCTATAATGTTCTTTCCTTCCTTTCTGTTTCTCCCACTGTTTTCCTTCTTATTATTGGTGGCTTTCAGATTTCTTGTGGCACCAGTAAATAGTTTATGCAAATGTGCTTTCTGGCCTTGCAAATGGAGTGGAAAACCTTATACACAAAAGCCTAATGTTTAATAAAACATCAAAAATTATGCCTATCAAAGGTAAGTCCAAGTGAATTGAAAGAATGCGAAAGCTACAGAAGCAGGACCTCCAAACAGACCTGCTGCGTTCACTTGGCTTCTGCTTTTGAAACGAGCTGAAACCAGATATTGCAGAGTGAGAATGTTTTCAGAAAAATCTTTTCTGAAATCTGGACATCAGGGCTTTTCTCTGGAAAGTATGGGAGAAAACCTTTCTTTGCCATTTCCCTTGAAGCTGTGGGCCTACTTGAAGGTGTTAATAAATATATCTTGCTGTACTTCTATTGCTCCCTACTAAATTATTTTCGGAAGTCTTGGTGTTCCAATGCATAGCAGGTTTATTGAGTTTGCTAATTTTAACCTTGGGCTGGAAATCTCTTAGGTGTTTCCTGCAAGAGATTCCTTAATTTTAAATCTTTGGATTTAGGCATGGCTAAATCAATTATTAAAATTTAAACCTGGTGATATCTAGTGAAAACATTGCTCATTTTTCCAGTTCTCCTTTTTTTGTTCAAAAGCAAAGACGCAAAAAGACTGCAAAGAGGATTCACATCTCTTTTGTTTGCTGAAATTATGACAAGATGACAATTTTCCACAGTATTGCATGGTTTTCTGAAAGTCATGATTGTCAATATGGATAAGCAAGACTATTTTCTGCTTCTGAAAAAAAAGGTAATATTTTTTCCTGACTGCCTTTCATTTTTCCACTGAAATCTCAGAAGTAGCCTAAAATAAAAGCATTAAATGAAATCATTAATAGGATTGGTGTAGACTGCCATTCCTTTTATACAGGATTAACTTTCCTATAACTTTATATTACAGTTTTCAGTGATATCAAAATGATAAGTTAACAAAATGCCTAGGTAGTGATCTTTTCTTATCTTTGACCTTTTGTATTTTAATCCCATTCACACTGGTTCTATATATATATAAAAAAACCCTTGTGCAGGCACGTTTAAATTCTCTGTTCCTTCCACATATTTTGTGGATCCCTTTATTTGATCCATGACTTTTTGCTGCAGTGCATGAGAGGCACAATTATTCTGTTCAAATTCCTTATCAAGAACTCTTATTTAGCATCAGGTCAGCACAGGGATAAATCTTTGGCTGAGGATCTTTGTGCTAGGGAGGAATTTCTCCTTAAAGGAACATGGAAGTATGCTGCACATTGTAACAATTTTTTTTCTGAAATGGAAGCGTGGAAGAACTCCTTTAACTTGGTCAAAACCAACAGTCTGGTTATTTTTCTTCCTAAGAGTTTTGGAAGAGGATTTGGCTTACTTTGAGTATGATGGATGTGGGTTTGGAAGGTTTTCCCAGTGAGTAAAATGAGCCTTTGCTGCAAAAAGATCAGTCCAACGTCCCAAATTCTCCCGAGTTTAACTTTTGACACAATCCCACCTGTACCAGAATTTTCTCCCGGGCATACTGATGTGAATGTCATTGATGCAATTTTCTTAAAGAGATGGAATTCAACAATATCCCAAAGGCCTGAAAAATGACACCAGTATTTGATTTTAAAAAAATACTAGTACATCATAAATTATTTAATATTCAGGCTTATTTTGGAAACATTTTTTCCCTGCATCATGTGGTGCTTTAAGATTCCTCAGAAAAATGTGAAAAAATAGAAAGACCTGCTTTGAATTTCTACAATAATCCTAGGATCACTGGAGAACACATTTTTCCCATAGATGATGGCACCATGAAGTGGTCTGACTTGTTTCTGAATTTACATTTTTAAAGTTCTGAAGGCAGTCTTCTGATGATGACAAACACCAGCAGAAAGAGGGAATGAATTAGACATTTCTGATGGCGTATCATCAAGTGCTGGAAATAAATCTGAGCTGAAAATACAACGCTGACTGCTGGAAAAGGAAACATATAATAATAATAATCTGATCATAAAATTAACGTTGAAGACAGAGGCTGAGCAAAAAGCCAAACTTAAAAGCCTTCTGTGATGAAAACCATACTTCCAAACCATGTTGAGACAGTGAGGATGTCAAGGACAAAGGAAAAGCCTTTAGAAAACTGGAACTATTCTTAAACTTTCTTGACTTCTCCTGCTTTGATTAGACAGTCAGGAGATAGAAACTTCTTTTTAAACCTCTGCAAAAGGTTGTTGGCAAAACCAAAATCCAAAAATCCATGTAATTTCAAATATTTTGTATTTTACGGCTGGAGGCAATGGTGGGAAATTTGCCTGGAGCCAACATGAACACCTGAAGTACATATTAAAAAAAAAATAGAGTTGTCTTTGGCATTAGTTACAGCAGTTGACAGAAGTTCAGTTAGAGATCTCTAGAGATCTGTTAAGAGGTCATTTGTCCATGATGGGAGAACCTGATGAGCTTCCACAGGCTTGGATGAAGGATGGAATATCTTTGTATTCCTGGGTAGGCACATAGTCCTCTTTAGCGTTCAGCTGTAGGAATCTGGAATTTCTGGAATCTGGAAGTGCACAGGTGGAGGGAAATTCCACAGAACAGCAAACTGAGTTGAAGCAGTGGCGGGGGGGCCACGAGATGCTGGAATCAGTTTTATTGTCTTTATGGTGTTCCTGCTGGGATGTCTGCGTCAAGCTTGAGCTGGTTAATGGCTCTGTCTGTTTAACATTAAGTTTTAATGTTGTCAACATCGCCTAGAGTGTGAATTGAGTTTCCTTTTTGCTATAAACCCACAAAAAGGCAGGTAAATTTTGCACAGCTTTGCCTTTGCTCACTTACTATAAGTAAAGAAGACTTAAAAGTTATTTATGTTGCGCTGCTCACCTGGTTTTGGCTGCCCCGGGTGGTTCTGACATACAGTGAGCACCACAAATCGTGGCTGCTTTATCCAGCTCCACTCTGCTGTGAGGATTTGCTTGCTTGAGACTACCACACTCACATGATGAGCTGAACTTAAGCTGCCAGAAATGTCAGGACCTACACAGGTGGACATAAACCTAGGGACTGAGTCATGTTTTATGTTCAAGGTAACTAAATATAAAACCTGCAAAAGTATGCTGCACATTGTAATATTTTTTTTTCCTGAAATGGAAGGGTGGAAAAACTCCTTTAACTTGGTCAAAACCAATAGTCAGGTTATTTTACTCACAACTTTTTTTCACCTGCTGAAGAGGAGGTGTTTCTGCCAAGAGAAACTGTTCTATTTAAATGAATTGCTGAATGGTAGTCTCTCTTACATCCAAAATATCACTGGCTGAACGAATTTTTAATTTTTTTGCGTGGTTTCCCCTTAATGTTTTCTAGGAGTAAAGGAAGGGGTGGTCTGGGTTTAGTTTTTTCCTGTCCAAAACCAGGTAGCTGGTTATGGTTTGTCAGGCTGGGCCAGAGATAATTTGCATTGATGACTTGCAGTAAGCAGCCTTGACGTGGTATAAGGTTTTCAGTAGAATTGTTCTCCTTCTGGCAGCAATAGTCAGGCCTGCAGTTCCTTTTTTTACTGTATTTTAAAAATGTTTTAATCACACTCATGGATCTTTCTCTCTTCAGAGCACAGATGGGTAACATTTATTCAAAGAATTATGACAAAGGAAGAGATAGATGGATTTTGTTCTTGAAAAGAGAAGTTATTAAACTATTCCAGTCTATTTAATCAATAATAGTTTTATTTCCTGGAGCTACTGAAATTCTAATGAGGCAATAAATATTTATCCCAGAACATATTTTATGTTTAATCCCATTGTGTAGCATGATTCTACCAAGAAAGACCTTCCAAAGTCCAAACCTTAATTATTTTGCTGCCATTTTACTCCAGACAAGCACTAAAGCATTTCTCTCATATATTTTTTTTCCCACCAAACATATTTCCTAATAAAATCTAATTTTGATTTCTTACATTGCAGAGTGATTTGCTTTTGAAAAGTATCTTTCAATGAAGTCTTCAAGGCCTGTTTATTGCTAGAGCAAGAATGTGAGTTTTGTTATACTCCTCTATGGTTAGAAAACTTTACTGGATCATCTCTATAGCTGGGGAACAAATGTCACAAAAATGGTGAAGAGTTGTGATGGTCACTGCTCAACCATCCGGGCTGCCTAGCAGAATTTGGAGTCCAGAACTGAAGTAAGCATGTGGCTTACCAGAAATCAGAAGTAGACATTTTAGCTTCCTACAAAAAGAAGAATAAATTTTAACAGCAGAACACTAGTTATTTAGTACAAGAAATTGGATAAGGGTTGTTGTGTTAATGGATACTTGGGAAGATTAGGTGCTTTTTCCTCCCCCACTTGTGAATTGTTTTTTTCTTTAGTTTTAGGCACTGAGGGATTTGAATAGCTTTATTTAAAGAATGAAGACAAATTGCTTCTGCATGAGGGCTAGAGAAGTGAATTTCTTTTTTCTGTCTTGAGTTAGATCTGAGGAAAATGATTGAAATCATGCTTTGTGTGGGTGGTTCTCTCAGACTTCTGCTGTCACTATTTTGGGTTCATTGTTTAGTGAAACTACATCACAACCCTCCTATGCACCAAGTGAGTTCTCTAAACACTGGGTAAAATTCATGCTTGTTCTCTCCTTTATGTCAGCAAATAACTAAGAGGAAAAATGTTTAAAGAGAGGACAGAGAGAATTCAGGATTTGCATGGGGAGAGAGGAATAACATTATTTTCTGTCTCTCAAAACCATCTGGAATGAAGCTCACTGTTTTGTGTGCTCTGCAAAGACCAGCAGGGTCCTGGACAATCAGAAAACCTGATAGTGATGTGTCTTGGACTCGTGATGGGCACAGAGCTCGCAGCAGCTGAGGAAAGCCTCTGGAGAGATGTCTGTTGGAGTAGCTACATTTTGGAGAGGCAGACACAGCCAAAGGTGACTTCCCCAAGGTGCATTTTTGCTCATTAATAACACCCAATAACCGTGTGGAAAGAGGAGCCAGGGCAACTCTGGAATACCCAAAGAGGATACTGCAATGAGGAACAGAGCCTTTCCTTGCAGTGCTTTGAGAATTGCCTCTTCAAAATAGGCAAATATGAAAAAAAAAAAGAGTTTTATTACAAATGTTCACAGCGAGTATCCCTGCATGGCTTTACCCAGCCCCAGCTGTGCTGGATTTTGGGCCCAGGAAGCCAGACTTGCCGGAGCAGCTCTTGTCTGTCAGGAGGTGGCACTGCAGGGTGGGTTTGCAAGTACAGCTCTCGGGAATCCTTCAAGGGCAAATTTCTCCTGGAGTAGTTTCTAAGTTTGTGATTTCTGCATGGCTTCAGATTCTGGGTTTTCCTCAGAATCAGTATGGAGATGTGGGCAACTGGCAAACTGCCTGCAGTCACAGCATGAATTCACATTTTCTTGAAATTACTCTTATGCAAGTCTATTTAATTAGAAGTTACAATGGGTAGTGTTTTACAGGTGTGATGAAGGCAGGAAAAACCCCCCAAACCAGCAGTGAAAAATCTATCCAATATCACAGCATGGTAAGCAATAAGTCACTGTATCAATTTACTTGATTAGGGCTGTCAACAGAATGCATCTTTATTGATTCATTTCTGTGGGGCTGATACATCATCTTGAACTGGCATTAAAATAGTGGGGGTTAATATCAGGGGATTCGAGGGACTCAAGAGCAAGAATTACAAAGAGACAAGCTGGAGAATCTGCTGTATGTGAATTGCCCCAAGGGGACAGAGGTCAGATCATCTTTATAAGATGAGGAACTAGAATTGCTTCCCCAAAACGTGTAACAGAAATAGCAGGTTTTACTGCACAGTGTTTGATGGATTCCCATCTACCAGGGGACCAAATCCTGTCAGCAAAATCCCTTCTTTTTCTCAGGGGAGAGAGGAACTGAAGAGAAGTTGGGTTTTTCCCTTTGCTACAAACCTTGCTTTGCCAAAACAACTGGAAACATCACCAAAAGGATTCGTTCAAACCCCCTAGGATTAAGGTTGGTGGCAGTAGTTAAGGACAACTTTAGTGCTGGGCTATCTCACTGGTTGGTGATGCTGAGCTCAGAGGTGATATCCTCTAACAGCACACTCCTGTTCAGGTGCCAGCTCCCCTCACTCTGTGCTGTAGTTGACGAGACACCTTCCCAGCAGGGTGTAATGAAGGAGAAATGAGTGTTTGTGGAGTGCTGCAGGAATGGGGCCCTGGAGCGGCTGCTGCTCCTCTGGTGGGTCACCAAACTCCTGCTGCCTCTTCCCTCTCCCCTCCCTCCCCCCAGTTTTGTCATGGGAGATGAACAGCAGGATTTCTCCTTGATATCTGGAGAAATAGATCTGTAGATGGTTCTGCCTGTTTGCTAATTTGTGACATTTGCAATGTTGAAGAGCTGTGCTCTTGGGCACATATTGGCATTTAATTAGGAAAATTACTCTGTGTTGGCTAGATCTAAATGTCAATTTATTAAGGCAATATATAGGTAATTTATCATGTAATGTATGTTCTTTGCTAGATTAAAAAAGGATTGAAAATAATAGTAATTAAAAAATCCCATTCCAAAAATGTGTGAGCTACCATATGGTTGGCCACTGTAGCATAACAGAATAACAAGAACAGTTAATTATGTCAAGAATGTGTTAGAAAATCCATTTAAATAATCATGGATCACCTGGTGCCCATCAGTATCTGTTTAGAGATACTTGGTAAGGATTTCCTCTCCTTAGAGCTGATTTTGCACAGGATCCCAACCCAAAAGGCTTTAGACTGGCTCAGCTTTAACAAAATAAGCCTATCTAAGGGTGTTAAATAAAGCCTGGCAAATGCCTGTGGCTGTTTGCTGTACACCCAGCTGAGCTCATCAGTTCCTCATGATCTTTTCACTAAATAAGGGCAAAATTCTCCAGTGCATTTGGTGCTGGGTTAACTGGGAGCCCTCTGCAGCCACAGACTGTGCAACCAACACTGAGCTGTTCCACCTGGACACCTCCAACAAGGAGAAGTGTCTGGAGACAGCTTCTCACACACACTCCAGCCAAGCTGCTCGAGCTGGCAGGAGCAGAAGGGGCAGGAGAGTGGGAAGCTGTAGCAAAGCACAAGCTGGATGGCATAGACTAAAAGTTGCCTGCTGATGAACAGCCTTTTTGTGATTGCAAATTAAAGAGCTATTTCTCTCAGTGGTGGGGCTGTTTAAGCAAAACAAACTTGCTTGAGTGCACCCCTCCAGGGGTCAGATCATTTAGAAAATAAGTGTTGCTGGTGAGTGGTGAGGACATCGGTATGTTGAGTACTAACACCTCGTAAAACTGAGCTGAAAATACAGATTTTGGGTTGACAGAGTCCATTAATCCACAGCAACAACCCTATTCCATGCATGCTTTAAGTAGTGTTGCAGAGCAACCAAATATTTCCCATTAAGTAAGCACCCAGAAGTCTTGCTGATTATTTGAGCTACAGCTGCATCTGCCCAACTGGGCTGGAAATCTCCAGAGGACATGCTTTTTATTAGATTTCTAATATTTCCCTTTTCTAGTCAGGCTGGAAAGATGAGAGCATCCTGCCCTTGCTCCTGGTCCCAGCCAGAGCCAAGAAACAGAGAAACATGTGAAAATGAGAAGGGTGTGGGGAAGGATAACAAACTCCCTCTTGCTGAGTCTTGGGTTTTGTGAAAGAGATGAGGAGAAGAATCGATCAGTCTTGAACTCTCTGCTCAGCTTCAGGCATTGCTAGGACTTTGCTAACATCAACAGGTTCAGCACCAGAGAGCTGTGCTTTTTTTCTCATCAGAGACCTTGGAAAAAGTTAAACTTTTTAGACTGCCTGGCAGCAGATGGCTTCTCTTCCTAGTTGCTATGTTGGCAACTGCATCAGTAAACAGAGATGATCTACGGAGACCTGGGGTTAGGCTGGTCTGAGTGCACCAACACTGTTTGAAAGGGGCAAGTAAACAAATTATCAACATGTTCCATAGGGGCCATCCAACAACCAGAGATCTGTAACCAGCCAGATCTGCAAGCAGAGACTTCACTTGGTGTATGCACTTCAAATTAACCAGGAAACTTCAGGTGAAAGAGAGCTAAACCGTTTCCTATTCTAGCACAGAACTAATCCTGTGTATCAGAGCTGAGTAAATAAGCTCTGCTTGGTGTAAAGGGGCAACTTGATCTGCTACTGCTCATCTGTAGACACCTTGAAGGACTTAATATCCAAGCTGTAATTTTTCCTTTCTTTTCATGTGACTAGCTAACACAAGGAATGGTTAACAGTTCCCTTTTTAAATTCTGTTTTCTCTCCAGCTGCCCACTTAATTCTCCTGTTGGTCTTGGATATTCTATTGGGCATCACTCTTTTTCTCCAAGAGAAAGGCATGTTCCCTGATCTCTCTCACTGGGATTCAAAGAAAAATGTCTTAATTTCCACCTCTGAGGCTGTGGGTTGATCATCTTTGGTTTGATCAGGCCTAGAGTCCAATAGCACCTTTGCATGTAAGAGGCACGTGTATACTCCATCAGTCTCTAATAAATTTTATATGACTTGGGAAATCCTGTTAACAGGAAAGGGTTGGAATAGGAAGCTGAGGGAGGAATGGCAAGAAGAGCTTTTCCTTTATGAACAGTTGTAAAGTGAATCTATTCTCCTGACTACATAAATCTGAGAGCTTCTTTTTTTAGCTCAGTGCCAAGGGCCAAAGTGAGTTAAGAATTGTCTGTATTTGTCAGTCAAATGGTTGTCCTGGATCCAAAGGTGCTACAAAAAGTAACATTTCAACTCTAAACTTCCCCTGCAATTCCTTAAGTCAGCATCCAGTTTAAGGAAGGAAATCCATCCTGTGGGATAAATGTTAGTAATAAATGTGCTCTAAGATTTAGCAAAGGAAAACTTAGCTGCAAGATATATAAAACATACTTCTATGCACATTTACTTTTGGAAAGAAGTGTTTTATTGCCCATGTGGCAAGACAAATTAGAATAAATGGCCACCTCTGACTTTATCCCACTCTGTTATTAATCTTTTGTCTCTGCAGCCACTGTGTGCACACCAGAGATTTGTAACGAGAGTCTGCAGCAACAGGAATCACGAAGATTAACTGGGATATTAGTGTGAAATCAAACTGGCATTGATTAGTAACTGCAGTGTCTGGAGTAAGTGAGGAGCTGGACTCAGAGAGAGCAGGAGGATTTCTCAGTTTTATTCCAGCACTGCAGTTGCTTGGTGCACTTTTCAATCTTATCAGGAGACAAATGAGTCAATGAGATTTTATCTTGAGGAAGCTTTGGGCCAGAAAGTGGATTTTAATTGATTTCTGCCCCATCCAAATCTGGCTATTTGAATCAAGAAATCCAGTTGCATTCCACAAGGGCTAAATTTTGCCTTGGCCTGTAAACTTGGCTTGCTGCTTATGGCTGGAATTCAATGTGCACAGAGTGTGCATTAAGGCACAATGTTCCATTTTAATCCCTAGGTAGCGCAACTTCTGCAAGAATGATACTGTTGATGATAAGTAATGCCAGGCAGAGCAAGTTTCTGAGTCTATGAACAGACTTAATGAAACCTAAACCAAGAAAATAGGGTGAGGAGAGCAGGTGAAGGCAGCAGCCTTTTATACATCAGTTCAGGAGGGCTGTAAGGGAAGAGCTGCCCTTTCTCCCAGGTGTCTCCTTCCAAAGTTTTAGACTCTGTGCTCTCCTCCCAGAATACCTGGCCGTGTCCTGACTGAGCTTAGCCTTGAAAGCAGCTGATTTTAAAGCAGACAAAGCAGCCCACGCTGGCTCCTGTTCCCCTGCAGAAGGAGAGGTGGAGGTACACCAGGAAAATCAGCCTGCAGCATCAAATCCTGCACACTCTGAGCAACACATGCTGCACAGAGCTTCAGGGAACAGGAAGAATGGCATTTGTGTGTCCTGATTTGTAAGTCAAGAACTCTGCTTCCCAGAAATTTTCAGCAATCAATGCGGGGGTGAAACAAATAAGATTACTGTGCTGGAATGGATTGCTGTAACCACAGCATATACTGTTAGGTTTTGTTCTGTAGAAAAAGAATTTAGTCCTGAGGTCTTTGGAGGGGAAAAAGAGGGATTAAATGTTATAGGCTGTGTTGTTTTGTATTATTTTTGTTTTAAGGCCAAAAGTGGCCATTATAATAATTTAATTAGATATTCTGTATAACCCAAATAGCCACTAATATCTGCATCCACCTTACAGGTTCTGGTTGGGTTATATTTTAGAAAGACATCCAGAAAGAGTGTTGTGCTTTTGGGAAAGGCTTACCATCTGAAAGTTGAGAGGACAGCCTATGTTAGGAGAGGACTGATCAAACTAATTACAAAATTTGAAGTACACTTACATATAGATAGGAATTGTTGTTTTATTATAAACTGAGTACTGCATTTATGAATCAAACAAGATTTCCGAGGTCTTGGATCTGGGTGAGTCTGTTTTACAGAGATGCCTTTCAGGGGGAGGGTGCCTATGTGATTCTCTGATGGGGAATGGGCCTCTTAGCCATAGAAGAAATTCTGCTGCTCTGCCTAGATTTCTACTTAGCTGTCTGTCTGTCTATCTATCTATCTTAATACTTAAAGATATGAAGAATATGTACCTCCCACCTTCTTTTGCTCTCTCCCAAAAATTACTATATTCCTAAACATTCTGAGAGTAAGAAATGCTAAAGGCATTGGTATTTTCATACAACTGCTCTTGAATGCTGTCTCACACAAAACAGTGTGATAAACAGGAGCTGGTGCTGTAATAAACACTACAGACTTGCTTGGCTTAGCTGCAAGTATTCAGTGATCACAGAAGCTAGGTTAAAACTCTGGATTTATTTTTAATTTAGGAGGAGGATAAGTTTTTATGGCTAATTATCAAGCTTATGTAGGTGACACATTTTCCTGTCTGTTCTAGAACAAGAGATGCTAAATTAGTCTTTCTTGGCTAAGAATGAAGAAAAATCAAAAGGTAAGATCTTAGCAGTTTTTAAGGAAATCATGAAAATAATGCATGAGCCAGCCACAGTCTAGTTTGGGACAAAAAATGAGAAAGAACTTGGTGCCCAATATGTTTTACAGATAATTGCCTCAACAGCACCTATTTTCATCTTCAGGAAAAGACTAGAGCTTTCATGTATTTAGGCAACAGAGACATCAAAGAGCATTAGGGCCACAGTTCAGGTAAATCAGCATAATTGTTATCTCTCATCCAGAGGCTCTGCTTGCAAAAAGCTCACAGGAGCAGCTTTCTACACCTTCCCAGCAGCTGAATCCCATTAACCCTTTGTTTAATGGAGTCTGGGTCGATTGCAGCTGAACATTTCCAAAAGTGTTTTAATTTAGGATGACCTCCAAGGAACTCCACGTAGCAGGAACTTAGCATTGCTGTCACCTGCAATAAGTCTCTTTCTGAGGGTTCAGTCATTCCCCAGAGAGCCAGTGGCATTCTTGCCATTGACCATGTTTGAAGCTTGAGTGAGCCTTAATGTTTTAGGCTGCTGAGTTAAAGGAATCACTGAGGGAGAACTGGAAAGCATCTCCTGTATCTGCAGGTGGACAGAACAATGCCGTTATCACTCTGACAGTGCAAAGCTAACTTTGCTTTGAAGTGACTGCTTTGCAGAAAACCTCCTTTCTTTCTTCCTCATTTCATGTAAGAGTACAAATTAGTGCAGGGACCATAAAATGGAATTATGCAAGGAGTTGTTAGTTTGCTTTGGTTCAGTTATTGGAAAGAAGAAATTGGAACGAGCTCGCCTTTTTGTTGTTCTTGTTGGGCTTTGGTTTTAAGTCGCCCATTAGAGGTTTTAAAATTTTCTTGTAAATGACTCAAATGCTGTTTTATAACTTAACTCACAGTATGAACAATTCTTAATCCAGCAGGATGGCTGCTGTAGCTGCTCTCCCCCTCCTCGTTATGGCAGAGGGTTCAAAGTCCTAATGCCAATTCCTTTATTTGCAACAGTGGTCAAATTGCAGCTTGTCCCTTGAAGGCATTCTGCAAAATTTATTATTCTGTTAATACTTCAGCCCACACGATGTAAGTGCCCTAGGAAATCTAATATATTGATTCAGCATTCTGCTGAGCAGCAAATTTCTGTCTCCTAGAAATTTGTGTAACCTGGGCATGTATTGAAAGAAAATTTGTTGCTGTTTACATTATTGCCAGCCCAGGAATTGTCAGTGAAATAGAGACAAACAACCTCTTTACAGTGTTCTCTGCCTAAGCATCAGCGTGAGAGTCCCAGGATATGGGGATGTGTGTACTGTTAAATGAGAGACAGAGAGTTCTTGCTGCAAACTTTTGATTTCCAACACTCCTTTTTTACTCCCTTTCTCTCATCTCCTTGTGATGCAATGATTTGGGTGGGAGGAAATCAGAAAGTACCCCTTTGTCTTGTGTCAATCCATGACTGTACTCTATTTAGCAGTTTATCTATAGCTGATGTCCAAAGAATTGACTCTGGTTCTCCAAAATTTGCTCTAGGTAAGAATTCAGATGGATTTAAATTCCCTGCTGGCTGTCACAGCTTCCTTAAAGAAACAAGCACACAAAAGAGTAAAAAGAGATTTCTGTCTCTATTAAAGCAAGACTGCCTGCAGAACATATTGGCACCTCCTGTGAAATTATGAAGTTATTAATCCTGTGGAATCCATATCAAAAATATATTCTGAATTATTAAGAAATTCAGCTGACCGCATTTCATTTTTGTTTTTTTGACTGAGGATACAACTAGTTATGATGCCCAAGTTCAGTTTACAAGCAGCCAGAGCTGTAGAACAGTGTTAAATTTAAAAGCTAAACTTATTTATTCAGAATGTTTTTAAAATAGATTTGTAGTGAAGAAAACTCTAATGGATCCATAAAACCGTGTTTTGCAAGCTTAGTATATTGCCTGTAATGTGTCACATTAAGTCATAATCTTTTAATATTCAAATGCCATTTTCTTTAAATAGGTGACCTTGCATTCACAGAGAAATATGCCTTGAAGTGAGTTTTTTACTGACCTGCTTCCCAGCAAGGTGCAGCCCATCTCGTTGCTCAACATTGCTGTTGTCACCCTGCTAACTTCTGCAAAGAGAATTTACTGCATACACGGTTGCTCTGTTTCTTTAGAATGCCAGATAATGCAATACGCTTTTATTGTGGGGACAAATGTTTTATTTGTGTTGAAAGGCAAGCCCAGGGAGGCTCAGGAACTGGCCAAGTTGTGGCTCATGAGCTCTGAGTTCTGGCCAAACTGTGGAGTGCAAGCTGTGGCCAAGGGCCAATCTAAAGTAGATGGACACTGTGAGTGTTGGAACACTGAGACTGGGACGTGTGCAGTGATATTTTAATTCAGCAAACGGGGTCTTCTCATTCACTGCCTAATGCTCTCTTTCATGGTGTGAGGGAGTTGGGAAGCTCCTTCCCTGGGAAGTGAGGGATTCCACGAGTTCTTTGTGCTCTTGGTGCACTCTGGTCAGGTCCACGCAGCCTGGCTTGTGCATCCTAACAGGTAAACTGAGGCACAGTCCTGCAGCCCTTGTCCTTGCAGGGTTTCCATGGAAGTCAGAAGTTCTCGTTGTAAGTTTGGTGTCTTGGAAGGTGACAGAACAAAAAGCAGTTTATAGATACCATGTCAGTTTTGTCATACAAAGTGACCAGTAAGCAGATGATTCACTGCAGATGTATTTTTAGTTTTGGTGTTTGTCTGTTATTTTTTTTCCAGCTGAGCTGACAGAGGGCTTATTGTAGGAGCCTGGGAATTGGTCCCATCTGAGAGATTTTGGATCATCTACTCTTTCCAAGAATGTGGCTCAGCACTGGAGCTGAACATCAGGCATTCCAACACTGAGAGCTGTCCACATTTCTGTGACTGTCCCCTCATGCTTGTGCTGTCACACATTGACAGCACATTGTCACCTTTCCCCAGAATTATCCTCCCAGTGACCATTACAGGCTACAGATTCACTGGGAAATATGAGGGAAGGACAGAAAGGGGAAGCATTTTCTGTTTAAAGTTTCTCAGCCACACTGTTAGAAGAGTACACAATTCCACCTGGAGATTTGCTGTTGCCTGCTCCTCATCCCAGAGAAGACGGGGCTGTGCACGGGATTTTGGTTTCTCATTCCATTGGCTGCTCCCTCTGTAGGTTCACCTCTCTCCTCTGTCCTGGAAGTTTCCAGGGGAGGGAGCAGTGAGATTATTGCAGATCAGGGAAGGCTGACAGGATCTCATGGTGCTTCATGGTGTGCTCCTGCTTCCAGCTGCCAGGGTTTGGTGCTGCTGGGCAACTCCCCTTGGCACCCCCAAACACTCATCTCTGCACAGCTCACTGATCTCCTGGGTCTTCCACCACTTCTGGGATCTTCCTCCAGATGGCATCTTCACCTTCCTGTTTCTGGGCTCTCTTCTTCTCTCCAAGACCATGGTTCCTCCGTGGGAACTCTTCTTCTTGGACTCCTTTCTGAAACCATAAATGCCTGGCTGTTCCAATCCAAAATAGTGTGTGTGAAGAAGAACAATGTGTTGTCAACATCCTGACTGGTGGTTCTGTCTCATATCCCTTTCTTTAAAAGGATTTGGGATGTGTGACTTTCGTTTAGTCCTGGTAATGTACAAGACCCTGCCCTTGCTGCAGGCAGGCTGCAGTTTCAGGCTTCTGTCAGAGAGCTCAGAAGTTCAGTTTTGGACATTCTCCCATCTACTCAAACTCAGTTATCTGCTGCTCCTTAGCGTTTATAATTTAAGCTATCTTTTTTAACCAGTGAGAGTTATTCTCTTGTATCCATCCTTACTGCCTTGCAGCCAAAGTGATTGTGGGTGCAAAGTTGGTGAGATGAGTGTGGAGAAGGGTGGACAGAGCAGATTCTTTATCAGTGCCATCCAGTCTGACACATGGGGCCTGCAGGAAACTGTGCAAGGGTAGGAAGGAGCTTCAGAGACCTCCCTGCCTTTCCTCCAGGGGCAGCATGGATGTGTTCTAGCTTGCATCACTACATTGTAAAGAGATGCTAGTAAATGAAAGAAGCCAAATAGTGTTTACATTAGTATCTACTATGCAGAGTCTGTTTTCTATTTTTTTTTTTTTTTTTTTTTGCTTTCCACCCTTTGGTTTTCTCTCTGGTTATAGAAGCCTCATGTATTTAAAACTGCTTTTCTCTGCCTCTTCCATCTGGCATCTGTGCCTGCCTGGCAGTATGTATTGTCAGACCACTCAGGTGTTTTATTTCTGCAATGGAATAATGCATGGCAAGAGTTAGACTGTGAGCTGGAAAATTAATTAATGTGTTTCTTCTGTGTTCTCAGTGAGGTGGTGGTTGTTTGTTTGGGTTTTTTTAATTCTGTGGGTTACAGAAGTTATATTGTTTGTTGCAGGGCTTAGGCTGGGTCCTGGCAGCAGCTACAGTGGAGGAAGCAGTGTTCCTGAAGGAAAAGGAGGAACCCACAGAGTGAACTATATATAAAACTCTAGTTACTACTGTTGTGAGCCACTGACTGTATTTAGTTGCTGGATCTGAAGTTAAATGTGAGTGGCAGATCTCATGAAGAGCAAAATACACCATTATCTCTTGACCATGATGGAAGTACAAACCATGGCCTTTCACATGGTGGGGTGGTAAAACACAGCTTCATTTTGGGGTTCGTCTGGGGACAGCTGATGCTGACTTACATCTCACTGAGGGGGGTCATCAAAGATGACGTTTTCTAAATGCCTATTAAATTTCTTAGGCTAGAGATTGTTTAATTTGCATGAAGGGTTATTTGACAGTTTTTCTACTTCTGATCATATGATTTGTCAGTATGGCAAAGTCTGGGCATGATCTTTCCATCTCTTATTAAAACAATTCCTCCTCCTTCCTCCTCTATCCACAACATTATTTCTTCAGTTGCTCTCTCTGACCTTTTGCATTGCTTCACTTAGACAAGCTATGAAAACGTACACCTGATTTCTACCACTTCTGCATCAAATGGATTAAAAACTCTTTCTGTGACTTCAATGTCAGTGGTAGTAGTAAAGCTCCTACAGGGAAATTAGTGGAAATACTCCACTGTGCTCTGTGCAGATGGTGTGGGTGTATACAGGAAAAAGAAATTCCTGTCCCCGCTTAGCACCTTCTGGACCCAGAGGATAATAATTTCTTTGCAAATAATTGGAAGGAATTACTTTTTCTCCTCATCAACGAGCTTTTTAAGTTGCACTTATCTCCTCAAAAACTCCCTTCAGAAAGTTGAAGAAGAAATTAGGGTTGCAGTTCTGCAACATACTCCTTGAAGATGTTAGAATTAGGGTGACACATGATGATTTGTGGTGATTAATATGAAGTCTTAGGTGTGCCACTGACCTTTAAAAGGTGGTATAAAGCAAATTTTGACACTTTTCAGTTCCATCAAAGTCAGGAGCAGCCACTGGAACTGCAGGATGCACTACTGCTAATGCAAATTGACATCAGTGCCCTGACCCTTAATGGTGACTTGTTTTTGAGAGTTCACCTTTTAAAAGCATTTTGAATGCATATGATCTGTAGCTGCTGAAGAAACTGAGAGCTGAAATTCATAGCATGAGATTCCTCTGCCTTGAAAATCACCAGAGTAAATGCCCGTATTTCTGAGACTCTCTGTTTTGATTTCAGGGATCTTTTCCAGACTGCTTTGAATTCAGATGTTAAATCTACTTGGTAACTTCACACAGCCTGCCTAGGACTGGCTCCTTCTGTGACACAGATAAAGACAGAAAATAATCATAGATTCCCTGGTGCTATCTCAGTATGTCAGAATGCTCTTAACCTGAGGCTGCAGAGGTGGTCAAACTCCAAATTTCTTAACTAGTTTAGAAGTCAGAGAACTTATGTTTCAGGAGATTTGTTCTGGAGGTGCATTACAGCTAAATGTTTTGATCTTCACCCCTTTCTTGTCTAGAGGAGCTGGGGAAGAGCTGCCCTGAAGGCTGCAGTGACTGTACAATAGAGATGGTATCTCTTATATTTCTGATGGAACATGCTGTTTTGAACAGACTGAAACAGTAGTCTTGGTTATATTGTGCATTTAATTGAATTAAAGGAGCTGAGCCAAACATCTGGTTTGCAATTCCTAAGGAGGAATGATAGACCTTAGCCTTGTTTTGAAAATGGTGGCAACATTTGTCATGCAAAGAAAAACTGTCTGATATTTATGCTGATAGTAGTGAAAACTGTGGCAAGTCTCAAACTCCTGGAAGTCCCTAGCCATAAACATGCTTGGTTTTCTGCACAAGATCAGATGTTTTAGCTCTTTAGCCTGGCATCACTAATAAATACTTTTGAGTGTGTGAAGGCTTGTGTTACGTTTTACGCAGAAAATGCATAAAGAATTTAAAGTGATGTGGAAATTCTGGCTGTAGTGTATCTAGAAATGTGGAAATCAGAACTAAATGACAATGAGTGGGATAGCACAGTGGTTTTGGTTTAGTATCCCACATTTATTGAAAAGTTGGGACAAGTGATCAACCCTCAGTGCGGTACCGAACCTCTGCTGCCACAGCAACAGTTGTGGTTGAATGGGTTCCCAGTATCCACAGAGGGCAGCCTGGTTTTACCCAGTTTATGTGGGTTATCTCCTGATATATGCACATTTTATGGCATTCAAACAGCATTTCCCAACCCATCTTAGGCCTAATAGCTGCTTATTTTCTGGGGAAAACTGGTGACTCAACTATGACACTGTAAGGCTGCTTTAGACCTATCTTACTCTCAGTTCAGAGCTCTGGCTGCAAAGTGGCAGCAAGAGGCAGCAAAGAGGGCATGAGAGGGTTTTAATTTCTTGAATACTTTACTGATTGTGCAGCAACAGAAGCCACCAAAGACCACACTGTCATGGCTTTTCAATTCTTCCTTGTTTTCCCGCAAATCTTCATATTGGAGAGGATTCTTCTTTCACTCCCCTGCTCTGTTGTGGACACAACATCTAGGACACGTAGAACATGTTTCATATCAGGTTTGAGTTAAAACTATGTCCCCATCCATAAGCTTTTTTTCCAAAAGGACTGTTGCTGTGAGTCAGAACTAAGGGTAATAATGAGCTTATCAGGCTTAGCAGTGCTAACACCTTCTGTGATGGTTTGGGAAGGTACAGGATGAAGGTGCTGCTGCTGGAACTGTGCCAAGGACCCCATGTGCAGTTAGATCTCCTGAGAGGAGAGGTCCATCTTCACCTGGGCAGTCTCTGAGCAGGGAAAGCCTGGCAGCAGTGATGAGATATGAAGCATTTCCTCCACCAGTGATTGGCCACCAGGTTAGCATTTGGTTATTTCTTCATGAAATTTCTGCTTGACCTGATAGCAATGAATCATGACCCATAATATATGTGTATCATTCTTATCATCTTTTCCAGGGCTGAGTTATGTGCTCCTCTTGTCAAATCCTCAGATGTCTTCTCAACAGCAGAGTGTCCCCAGTTACTGTTCAGACCCCTGGCCATTCTGTAGAAGAAATGTGATTTATTTAAATTTTGTATTGCTGTCATTCTAAGTGAGGATGTAACTTAAACACACAAACACAATGGTTTTCTAGCCATGCCAGTTGTAAACACCTGACTGGTGGTAGGCTAATTTTGTGTTCTTGGTACCAGTGGCCAGCTCCAGTTTTTGAAATAGAGTTATATTAAGAACTGAAAAAGTATTTTAGAACATATGGGAGGACATAACATTTCAGGACTGATTATAAATCGAAAATATACTGCAAAAGCTGAAAAAGTGGGAGATGGGAAAGTTTCTAAACAAAAGAGAATGTAGGAAACATAGGAGTTCTCATAATTCAAGAAATACATAAGTATTTTTCCAATTTGCTTTTAGAAATCTCTTGTTATAGCATTAGAGTTAATCTTTGCACTTACTTTTGAGAACCTATTCCCAGTGTGAACTGCTTGAAATCTGTGCTCAAATCAAAGAGCAGCACAAAATGTACTCTGCTTTGTATACAAGCATTCTTCTCTCTGGTTAATCATTTCAGCGTGAAGGGAGAGGGGAGCGGATGGTTTGGTTTATTTTTATGAATGCAGCACCCGTGAAAAGACAAGATTTAACTGTTTTGGGACTCTGGTTCCAGTGCAGTGGTGAAAGCACTTGGGCTTACAGCTGATTAAGGAATTAACATTCAGTTTCATGGAGGGTTAAGGCTCAGGGCAGTCAGAGGCTTCTATTTCAGTGGTTTTTGGCTCTACCCCTTTCTCTCTCTTAGAATATATGATGTTACATTCAGCTGAATCCTTTTCTGGGACAAAAATAATTGTGAAGATGCTACAGGCCATGTCTGGACCACATGTAATTACATGCTGACTCAGAAAGAATAGATGCATTTCTCCTTCCAGGGAGTCCTCAGTTGTAGGAGCAGAAAATTGTCTGCTCATATTCAGGCTAAAATTATAGAGGACTTTTGTTAGAAAAGGAAACCTGCCTTCTCCACAGTGGCTGGGAAAGGGAGTGGGAGCTCTGTATGATCAGGACTGTTCTCAACCATCTGGCAGAAGTGGTGATTAAGACAAAAATATCTGAGAACAGCAGTGAAGAGGAGACTGATGTGGCCTGAAAGGTGAGCCTTTGCAGGATGGGATGAAGCAGGGGAAAAGGAAAACAGAGACTGAATGTCAGGAAAGAGATTCCAAATGAAAATTGTGGAAATGCTTCTTGCTCGAGTGATTTAATGACTGAGTGTTCTGCGACCTTTTTATATGTGCAGGCAGGAGCTTGGTGTGTGTCTATGGAGGTGAGTCAGGGATGGTTGATTTCTCAACAGTTCACTAGGGTGTACTTGAAAAGAAATAATTGTAGGTTTTATGGAGCCTCGATCTCTTCCTTCTAAGGATGTTATTCCAGAAGAGCCCAGAGCCTAAGGATGCATGGGGAATAAATGTGACTTTAAATGCCTTTGTCATATTAAACTTTGTATAAGTGTTCTGGAGGTCATGGAAATGAAGACCATTGTTTCTTTAACAATTCTAGAAGGACCCAGTGTCAGGAGGCAGAGGGACAGAAGTTATTCTGTATCCTCTGGGCCGAAAGTGGTGCTGAATTAACAAAGTTTTGCTTTATGTGTAGCTGCAATGTGCTTCTGGCTCTTCATGATGACTCCATCTGTTTAACAGCCATGGGTTATAAATAAATAAATTAATTAAGTGGCTTAAATTGCATCTTCTTTGATGCAGTTATAGACACAGCACTGGAGAGCTTGTATAAAATACTAGTTTTTCCTCAACCTTGGAAAATACCTGACTCCTCCGCAATCCTTTTTTTTTTTTCCTTTTTTTTTTTTTCTTTTTTTTTTTTTTTTCCTAAAGCTATTCAAACACACTGCAAGAACAGTGGTACTTCAGTCTTCATGCACATGTTATTTGTGAAAAATTTGCAGGAATTAGATTAACTTTTGTCTGGAGGGAGGATGAGTGGGATTTTTTTTCCAAAATTCTCTTGCTAACTATTTAAATGTATGTGTGTGTGAATAAGTTCATAATTTGAATACTATATATTAATACATATTTATGTATAAAAATTATATGTATTGCTAAATGCTGCGTGAAGCACTTGAATGCCACTATTGCTCTTGTTTCTCTGCATTTCAGTTATGTAGTTCTTTATCTTTCTTTCTCTTCCTTCTGAATTGGAGTGCACTGGAACCCCCTCAGCTTACTTGTCTGTAGTTATTTCTCCAGTGTTTAGTTCCCCAAACACTGCAGGAGTGCAATCAAATTGTGGAACTGCAGGTCATTTCTGTCCAGAAGCCAGGCTGTATTTCAGGGAGATTCATCACAGCTTAAAGGGGAAGGTTTGATCCTCAGCTGGATGCTTAGGCCTCCAGGGATCACCCAGGTGCTGATGGTTTCGTGTTTGTCTCTCTGCAGAATGTGCTGAAGGTGCTGCTTCTTGGTAAATGTTAAACCTTAGCAAATGATAAACTGAGGGTGTTTTTTTTCTGACATCAGCAGCTATGTCCTTCCAGCCAGAAAAATTTTTGGTTAGCTGAAGGCAAACCCCAGACAAAGCAAAACAAATGAGTGATGACTTCATTGTTGCCTTCCAGCATATCAAGGGAGCCTACAGGAAAAATGGAGAGGAACTACAACAGCACACAGTGACAGGAGAAGGAGGAATGGCTGAAAGAGAGAGAGATAGATTTAGATTTAGAATATCTGATTTAGATCAGATGTCAGGACAAAAAGTCTTTACTGTGAGGGTGGTGAGGCCCTGGAACAGATGGCCCAGAGAAGCTGTGGATGCCCCACATGTGGAAATGTTCAAGGTCAGGCTGGATGACTAGAGGAAGGTGTTCCTACCCATAGTGAAGGGGTTGGAAAGGATGGTCTTTAAGGTGTCTTCCAACCCAGGCCAGTCTAAGATTTTATGACACTATGGAATAGAACTCTGTAGTTTGTAAGGGGTTGTATCTGTACTGCCTGCAACACCGTAAGGTGTGCCCTGATGTTAGGGAGGCAAAATGAGACAAAAAAAGCTACAGCAGTTCTATAACTGCTACTACACCAATGCTATTGATCTCTCAGGGGAATCACTTGCAGCTGTACTCCAGCCAAATGCCTATCAGAGAGTTCCACGGGGTCTCAGTGAACTATAGATGTTTTGAACTATCTGAATTCACTGCCTAGTCCCTGCTGTTATCCTTAAATTCTCTCCAGCATTTATCATACTTCACTGAAAGAGCTTCACAGAAGTATGCAAAGAGATTTGTACGTCTGAGAGTGTTTTGATAGCAAAAGATTGATGAGCCTGACTTCATTTGTGGATGTGTGGCAACCCCTCATTTCCCTGGGTTTGTCACCATTTCCCAGCTCTCCAGAGAACTTTGCAGACTGTCTCATTAGATCCCCTCCTCAGCAGAACTGATTTCTGTACAGGCTCTTTGCAGTGTAGAAACCACAGAGTGAAATGTCTTGAAAGAGTGAGATTGCAGATACTTGGCAGGAATTGTGTACGTGGAGAAGAAGGCCCTGCTGAGGCAGCTGCCCTTTTTGAAGCTGCCAGGAGAAAAAGGCAGGCTGCAGTTTGGCCAGTCATCAACTTTAACACCAATTACCAGCCCTCTGCTTCTGGGAATGGACAAGAAAACAACCTCTGCCACTCCCCTCACTGAGGTGAGTATTCCCTTAAGCAGTGGAGCATCAGTGATACTGGTTTCTGTTATTCACACAGGATAACTGATGAAATAACCACCAGCAGCCTTTTGCTGTCATTAAATCCTTCCCATTCCTCTTCCAAACACAGCCAGTCTGTCATGGATACTTATCTCCTTTTCTGACTCTGTCTCCAGAGAAAATGTTTTTTTCTTTTGATGCTCAATAAGCACATAAAGTCCAGCTCAGTTTTCAATGCAGAGTTAAGCCAGCTCAGTTGTTTAGAGATGTATTTTGTACCTTAATTTGCTTTGTTTTATCTTATCTTCTGTTTGTGTACTCTTTTAAAAAGCAAGAGGTCATGACAAGCTTAGGTTGTGGCCTACTGCTCAGCTGGAATTATCTCAGCTTATTTTTAATGCTGCCCTTACTTAACCTGATTTGTGGACTTTGTTAGAGCTTGAGATAACCAGCTCTTGCTCCCAGCTGTGGAGCAAATTATCTTTGTGACCCTCACATCCTCTTGAATGCTCTTTGAAATGTGTGTAGGGGCTCTTATCTATCTCATCATCCAGTGACTGGCTCTGTGACATTTTGCTGTATTCCTAGAAAAACGGGTGCCTCAACTCTAATTATTAAAATGAGTTGTGATGCAGACTGCCAGCCTTCTGTGAGCTGATTAAATCCAACTAAATGTCTGTGTTAAATGTGTCTATGGTGCCTTTGAAAACAACTCCTCTGGTCTGCCATGGGCTCAGGCTGACTGTGTCATCTTGCTGAAGATCTCCAATTTGTGGAAATTCTCCACTGCTGGGGTCCTGGGAAGCTGTGTGATGGACAAAAAAAATCCTGTCCAGAGGAAGGGGCTTGCAGTCCTAAAGCTGGATCTTAGGCAAGGTAGTGGGAATGGCAGCAAAAGGCCAGTGGAATTAAGTATTTGTGGGGTTTTTTTGCTCCACATGCAAGCAGTGCTGGCAGTAGATTGTCTGGCTTCTTTGTCAGCCATTGGGGAAGATCTCCCAGTGGCAGCAGTCCTTGAGGTGTGTTTCCTTGCTCATGCATCCCATCATAGTCATGGCATGGATCACTGGGGTGCCATTTGTCTCTCATTAGTTTGCAGGTTGGCCTCCTTCCCTGTGGATCTGTTTGTGTGACCTGGCCTGTGCCTTGCCCCATCTAAATCTGTGTTTCTGAGGCTGAGTGCCTGTTAAAAAGGAGTGCAATGTTCATGGGGCTAACAGAGGGCTCTGAGACTGCATCTCTCCTGCCAGGGTGGCACAGGGATCAATATCTCTTAAGGAGCACTTGGAGGCAGCTTTGTGTGCTTGAGCTGTGAAGATCTGGAGGATCTCAGACATGTACCTGTAGTCAGCATTTTCTCTGGGCTCCCACACGTGGATTTCCTCACTTGGTTAGAGGGGGTTTTATTTTGAGTTGCAAAAAGCCTTGTTTCTGGCTCAGATTTTGTTCTCAAGCCTCTACCCTCCAAACTTTAACAGAGTGATGTTTTGGTTTTTAATGCACCTTTACAGGACCTTACTTGGTTTCCTTTTAAATCAATTATTTCTTTTGCATCTTGCCAATTTTATTTGTTTATTTATTGGGGAGCCATGCAATTCCCTCATACCATTTCCTCCCTTTTATTATCACGCAGTCTGTGTTCTCCAGCATTGAGTACTTTGCATGTAGGGGGCTGTGGTTTCCCTAGAGAGGATGATAAAAAGTTTTCTGGATTCTCTGTTAGAGGATCACCTGCTCTATAGATGCCATGTATTACCATTTTGGACTAATAAAAATATCCCCTTCTGGGTGATATTTTTAATATTTTAAATTTTTAAATATCACCTTCCTTCTGGGAAAATAACCACCTACCTTATTCCCAGAATGTGCTGGAAGGGATAGCATTCTGGGCTTTGTCCACATCCAGACTGACAAATGGATGTCACTGGGCTATGGACCAGCTCCTAGCAGAGGGAACAATCTGCTGGACACCCTGGAGTTTGGACATGGGTGCTGTGTGCTCTGTAGGGTTTGGATGGTCGTGGTGCCACTAGATGATGGTGCTGCTCAGACCCAGCTGATGGGGACAACTGATGGCAGGAGCATCCCAGAACCAAAGTGGAGATTGAAAATTCATGAACATTTCCCCACTGCAGTCTGATCTGATCAGGTCAAGACAATGTAACCTTGTCTTCTCTTTGGACTGTGTAAATGAGCCCAGGTAAAATCAGCTGTGATTGGGTGTTGGAGCCCTGGGC